>VWZG01005167.1:0-38420 GCA_013396735.1 Grallaria varia
CCGGCACCCCCGAGCCCACCCCGCGCTCCCCACCCCACAGCTCTTGGATTTTATTGCTCCTCTGTTAACCACAACCGTGTCCAGTGCTGTTTCGCAGCAGTTCGAGGAGCAGGCGATGTTGTTTTACACCTCCAAGTGTATCAGTTGCTCCACTGAGTAAGTGGCTCTGCTGAGCACAGCCCTGGCCATGGCTCAGCACCCCCGGGGGACCCACCATGGCCACAGGTCCGTCACACCCGGGTGGTTTACAGGTCCCAGCTCCAGCCCTGGTGCTCCAGCCCCTCTCCCTGTACTTCATCCCCACTCCTCAGCTGTGCCCATCACTTCCCAGCTGTGCTTTAGCACCAGAGGCTCCTTTCTGGGTGTTCAATCCTCCTTCCCTGGGCCTCCCCTGCCACCCTTGGGTGCTGTTCACCAGGAGATGAGGAATGGAGTGAGACGGACACCCCGCAGTGCCAGAGAACGCCCCACACCGAACTCTGGACCAAAATAACCAAACCAGGAGCAGAATAAATCAGGCTCTCAACTAACACCAGTGGTTTTCCCCTCTGTTTTCCCAGACAAGGTGGTTCCCAAAGCTCCTCTGAGCTCAGAGCCCTGCCCAGGACCGAGGCAGCCCCTCGGTGTCCAGCCCAAAGCCATTCCCTCCTCCCAGGCCAACAGTGCCAGGGCAGCGCTGCAGATGGGGGTGAACAAGGGGGTGTGAGGAGAGAATCCTTTACTGAATCCTACAAAAGTGATTTTAAAGGGGCTCCATTACTCAATCCACTTACGGAAAATCAGATTCTTGGATGGTTCCAGGTGGCATCTCTGTGCAGGTTCCTTGAAGAACCTGCCCTCAAGTCAGCACATTGTCATTATTTAGACATTTTATTCATTTATTGACAATTCTTTGGTGTTGAAAACTAAGCCATTGAAAAGCAAGCTTGTCACAAAATTAGAAGTCGAAAAAGACAACCACAATGTCCTAAAAATGCTGGACTTGGGATAGTTCCCCAAACTATCACAGAAATGTCTGGGCAGCAGTAGAACTGTTTCTCTTTGTTCTCTGGGAATTCTTTCCCTCCCTTTCCCTCTGTTTTCCAGACCCAAAGGGTTAACCCTTGGGGTTGATCATTTGTTGGTGGAACTGCAGCCTTACTCAGGGGGGTGTCATACCATGACATGGGAGTTCATTGAGAACGAACCAACAAACACCCGTCCCATGATGGGAAGCTGGGAAAGTTCCTAAATGTGCTTTGTAGCTCCACACATAACAACAAAATAGTTCTTCTCAGCCCCAGGGATAGCGGGATCCTAGATTTGCACTTTCACAACACTCTGGATGCTCAAACACTCTGCAGGCTGATTTATCCCTCTCCAGACCTACTCTTAGTGGGAAAAATGAATATAATTTTCTTTTTTGTACCTTAAATTTCAGGGAGGAAATACTTGAGCCAAAAGAACCAGAGGGAGGGATGGAATTCAGTATTTCTTGACCCTCAGCTGCCCAGCCTTCCCTCAGGGAAGCAGCTGGATCACCAGAGATATCACAAAAGCAACGCAGCTCTCAAACCACACAAGGGATGCAGAAAGTCCATCAGAACACTCCTAACTAGGGGGTACAAAAATACTTCACAAAGAATAAACCTTCACTCAGCAAAGCCGTTCCCAGAACCCTCTCCAGCACAAGGACACCGACACGGCTGTGGAGCTGGGAGGAGGTTCAAGGAATTGTTTTAAAAACCAGCTTCAAAGGATGGCACCTGCTCAGGGTGTGGAGCAGAATCTCCTGCCAAGGGATGTCCCGGCACAGCTCCCACACACCTGCAGGTCCCACCTGGTCCTGCTCCCATCCCAGCACTGTCCGTGGGGACACAGAATGGCACAGCCACGTGTCCTGCAGCTGGAGCACAGCAGGAGCAAGGCAGAGGCACAACACACAGCACAGCTTCATCCTCGTGCACCCATCAGAAAGGAGGAGTTTCCAGCAATGAAAATCGGGATTTCCCCCAGCCCACAGGGATGAGCCAACCAGTGACTTCACTGGGTATCCCAAAAACACTTATTGTTGAAAAATCCCAACCCCAGATAGGTCTCATTTCTTATTTTGCTCTTACTGAGTGGGAGTGACTTTAAACAAAAGGAACGAAAGGGTAAGAAAAATCAAAGTGTCATGGGGCCACACACTCGTTAGAGCTTAGGGGAAATTAAGGAGATAATCCCTCCCTTTTCCTGCCCTTGCTTTCCTTGTTTTGGCGATGAGCCATTGGAAGACCACTGGGATTATAATTAGGAAAAGATCCTCGAACACACGTCTGACTATACACCTGAGCAAGCAGGGGAGCTGCCACAAAACACTTTTGTGCTGAGTTAAAGTAAACCCTATAAAAACAAGCACACGTTAAAAATTGAAAACATCATAAATGTTTGAAAACATCATAAATGGCTCTGAAGTTTCACAAAAATAAAGTTTGTATCAAAACCAGCCTCTGCTCTGTGTGTTTCCTGCAGTCCTGCTCACCACAGCAGCCAGGCAGAGATGCTACAGAACACTGAATTATTGGGAAAGAATTTAAAAACATGTCACCTCCCTGTGACACTCTTAAAACTGGCCTAGAGAAATACCCAGGAAATTTCATTAGACTAATTAAAACCTCAACCAACCAAGCCTCCCCTCGGATGGAAAACACAGCCTTCACCCTCGGAGAACTGGTCCTTTCACTTGAACACGACCCTGTGCTCTCCCCGGGCGATGTGAGAGGAGAACTCATACCGGTCGTGGCTCCGGTAGCCGCAGACGTTGCACTCGAAGGGGTCTCGGAAGCCGTGGCAGCCCATGTGGATGGTGAACATGACGTAATCCAGGAAGAGCACGCGGCAGTGGTCGCACCGGTACACCCCGATGGGCTCCCCGTCCTTGTTGATGACCTTGAAGGCGTCGCGCGGGCACAGGGCGGGCGGCTTGATGATGTCGTAGGGCCTGGGGAAATCCTTCAGGGGCTGGAGGCCGTTGCGGGCCGGGGCGGGGAGCGCCTGGCCGGGGGCGAAGGCGGCGTTCGGCCGCTCCTCGTGGTTGCTGTCAGTGTCCGTGGAGTCGTGGCCGCTGTTGTTGGGGGAGAGGCCCCTGTCGGACGACAGGCTCTTGTCCCTGAGGTGGCCGTGGCTCGGCTCGGGCACGGTGCCGTTGGGCACGTCGGCGCGGGGCAGCGGCAGCGGGTACAGGCTGCTGATGACGGGCACCATCTCGGCCGTGGGCGCCGGCGGGGTCTGCACCAGCGGGCGCAGGGCCTCGGCGCCCAGGTAGGTGATGGCGTTGTTGATGGCCTGGTCCATCATGCGCCCGTGCATCAGCTCGCTCTCCTTCTCGTACAGGAAGCTCGAGTTGTAGCTGACATCGAAACTGGGCCGTTTCTCGCCTGCGAGGGAGGAGAGGTGAGAGTTACCTGGGTGGGTAGAGAAGGGTTTAAACCCCACAGTGCCTTTTACAAAGGGCAGAGGTCTCTGGGAAGGGAGGAGGCACGAGACATTCTCTGCTGAAAGGGGCTGTTTGTAGATACAAGGAGCTTTGGGGTGGGGGCTGTTATTTTTTTAAACTTCAGGCTTAGGGAAAAAAAATAAAAAAAAAGGAGGCTTTGAGGTACTTTCTGATAGCCCCATCTTTGATATGCCCTTGGACACTGAAGTCAGTTTTCCTCACTGTCCTCTGACAGCTACAGCTACCTCTGCATTACATCTGGGTTCTTGGACCTCTGCACAGGCTTTCAGGTAATCTAGCATTGGCAGATATATGTAGGTAGGTATCAAAAATCACATTTATGGTCACTTGACTCAGGTTCAGTGAAGGAAAAAGGTTTTCCTCTGGGTGTGCTGGGGCTGTGAAAGCTCTGGGCTGGACAGAAGGGGAAGGCATTTCACCTGAAATCCTGCTCACACCTTTTGGCAGCACAACACAGCTGGTGCAAGAAGCAAATAAAACTGCACCCCAAAAGCACTTAAGTAACTTTTTTAGGGTGAATGTCTAGAAATAAGTAACTGAATTCTGTGGTTTCTTGAACCATAAAATTGTTCATAGCTTAAAAAAAAAAATTACAAAAAAAACTTACAAAAAAAATTACAAAAAAAAAAAGAGGACTAGATGAAAGGTTTCATGTGCAAGGGACTCACAAATGTCGGATCCACGAATCTCTCCGTTACGGTAACTCGAGTGGTGCAGATGTTTATCAGTCACCTGTCAACACCATGACTCAATGTGTATGAAACTCGTGGGGTTTCACTGCACAGGCAGAAAACCAGGAGCTCACGTTTCTCTTATAAAACACTCCAAAAGGTTAGTGAACCACAAGAGTGTAACTGCTTCCAGCCCTCAGCACCGCTCACCGACCAGCTTCACATGGAAGGAAACAAAATGCTGCAGCGCATTGGGGTGACTCATAAAACCAGCTCCAGGCAAGTGAGAGATGTGAAGAAATTTGAAATTTAAAAATAAAAGAGTCAACAAAAGCAAAAATAGACAGGAATCCCTAAAAATGTTTGGGTCAAATAAGGTAAAGTCATAAGGTAATGCTCGAAACCCACAATGTGAGATCATAGAATTGTGGAATATCCTGAGCTAGAAGGGATTCACAAGGATCACTGAGTCCAGTTCCTGAATGGTCATTGAGGGTCTCTGTGACTGCGCTGTCCTGGTAGGTTTTAAGGTCCCCCCAGGACAACCCCCTCAGGAGAAGACTCTGAAGGGGGCCTGGTGCAGAGATGAAGGGTCAAATACAGGCTCTTCTGGTCCCTGTCCTAGTGTGGGACTTGCACTGGTGCACCCGAGGCAGCTACTGGGGATGGAAACATGAAAAATAAAGCGGGCGAGACTCCTGGTGCTTGTCTGAATCTCTGCAGAGCCCTCAAACCATAATAAAGGGTTTTCTTCTTCCCATCAATGGACTTCATTCAGAGCAATGAGCCAAACAAAGATGCCTTGTTAGTACACATCCCTGTCCCTGCTTCCTGACAAAATGAAACATCAGCACTCATTCCCAGATTTCCCAAGGAATCCTCATGCTGGCCTGGGAGATCTGGGCTCTGACAAGGACAGGCCGGAAAGTCACAGGAGTCAGACCAAGGTCGGACAGCCTGCTCCTGAAAACATCCTTCCCAGGGATAAAAGGGCCAAGTGGGTAATTTTTTCACGCCACTCAACAAGAACTATTACAGAAGGTTTAGAAAAGCAGAGAGTTTCAGAAATGGGTTGTTTTGTGCCTTCAGGTGAACTGTGGAGGGTTCTCCAGCTTCTCCATCAAATCACCCGTGTGTGCAGTGCCAGTTTGTGCCACCCAGCACCAGCACAAACCCCATAGGATCTGTGTCCCCAGAAACTCCTGCACTGGCAAAGCAAACCCAGCCCCTGCTAGTTGTTAACTTTAGCCATATGCTGAGGGCGTGCATCCTGCTGCAGGTGTGTTGAATAAAACACAGATCAAACCAGTGGCAGTTGCACAGCAAGGGAGCTGAAAAAAAGCTTGAAAAGAAAAAGGAAGCTAAAGAATTACAAGGCCATTTGCATTGGCATTGCTTTTTGAATCACAGCACGACATGTAAGGGCTGAGCCCCACAGTCCCAGTTTCTGTTCTGAGCACCAAAGGCACCCAGATGGAGCCCCTGGTGTGGCTGTGCAGCGAGGTGACCTTTAGAAAGTCACACTAAGACTAAATAAATAAGTAAAAGAGATCACTTTTTACAGATGGGATCCCAGTGCTACCCAGCAAACCCACTAGGAGCTACATTACCTTCCAAAATTGAGTTGGTTTCCTGTGTGAATGGACCCAGGGGCACACCTGGACTGGGATGGACCCAGGGGCTCACCTGTACCTGGCCCTCAAGCAGGACAGGTGCTCTGAACACCCCCTGCCAGGTGGTCTGGCTGCAGCAGCCGAGGGAGCCCCCCCTGCACTCGCAGTCCACGCCTCTCCCTCCCCACTCATGGGAACACCAGTGAAGGTGAAGTTTATATTAAGCCAAAAAAACAGCACCTGGTATCTTAAATAACCATACAAACAGCACAAATAAGGCTTCAGCAGCACCAGTATTATACAACTGCTGACTAAGGGCTTTCCTCAGGACACAGGGCTGTGTTTTATTCTCTTTAAAGGCAGGTTGATGAAATCAGACTGGCCAAGAGGATCTGGGGTGAACACAGAACCTGTCCAGCAAGTATTTAAGATTCCCAACATGCAAAACTCTGATCATGTACAATTAAATGCAAAGAAAATGCTATGGAAACATCTGGTTGCTTAAATTACCACAAGAAAGGATTTGATATTTTTGAACCATAGTCAAATTGAAGAGGATGACTAACAGAAATCCAATACTTTTCTGTCTTTAGGCCTTATTGCACACAGGAATCCTGCAGGAATCTTCAGCTCCTGCTGGGAAAACATTAACCTCCCAGTTTTTGGCCTGTTCTAGAACCTAGCAGAGAGCATTTCTAATCCACAGGTACAGAAACAGCACGTGGAAGCCCATAAAATATATTTATAGATCAACTACATAAATAGACACAAAGCACAACAGTAGCTTCCACCCAGTTTAAGCAGCCAACAGAATAAAGTCTGTATATTTTAATCAATGCCTACAACAATCACTAAACCCCCATGAGAATAACCAAAGTTACTTTATTCTTGTGCATTAGATGCTAAGCTCGAGCAGGGTATTTAAAAGAAGCAGGGGCATTGTACCCGGGGTTACCGACTCGCACGTATTGAACTGCTGCAGATGAAAAGGGGTTTTGTTCTTACCAATAAATTTCTGAGGCATTGAGCTTTTTCTCTTTGCCACGTTGCTCGCTAGCCTGTCCAGCACAAGGGCTCTTTCACTCCCCATCTCTGCCTTGATGTGCCTCGCCTCCACGCTGGCTACGTTGGAAAATGTGCAAAGGAAGGGAAAAAAAAGAGAAAAAGAAACACAACACGTAGGTGAAAAGGAAAAAAAAAAGATAAAAAAAAGGAAGAGCTGACTGGTTTAATCTCCGATTTGCCACAGTAACTGGAGGAAACAGTTTGGAGATCTGATGCAAAGTTGTTTTTTGCTTTTTCTGTTGTTCCTGCTCTTTGGGCACCAGTTGTGGTCAGTGGGAGCCAGCACAGCCCTGAGCTTGCTCGGGGGAGCACAGACCATACAAACCAGTATTGGCAAGAGCGAGAGGAAGTGAATGAACTGGCTGGAAGGTTGGTTAAATTGCAGATGGAGTCAGAAGCTCTGCAAGCCTTTCTTTTTTATTCTGAGTAAGGCTGGGTGACACCTGCACGCTCTCACAGTGCTCCAGGCTGAGGAGAAGATGCTCAGGCCTCTTTTCAGATATCAGTCATAGATGTCTTAACAAATCACTAAGAAACTTGTATGAAATATATTAGTGTTCCGTTAAAATCAAAACAATATTACCCTTCAAAATTCATTTCTAACTCCTATTTTTCCAGGTGCTACTATCACTTCATTTTTCTCCCTAAGTGCTACAGCTAAAACTAACTCTGAGTGTTTTCTCCCTGGTGTTTTAAAGCTCATTACAACCTCTAGAATGCCCAATATTACGAAAAGTACCAGTGCCCTGCCATCACTCCCCAGGACTGGGCCACTTTAGGCACATCCCATTTTCCAGAGCCCTTCCCAGCCATGCCAAGCAGTGCCCAGCGCTGCACAGGGGCTGTGCTTGCTTTCAGTTCCTGGAGGCTGCACAGGCCTTGAGCTGGAGCTGCCACCTCATATCGCTACTACCACACTAATACTGATGGTAACTGCTGTGGCTTCCCCCCAAACCCTGCTCACAGCTCAGCAACACCGATCTGCGCTGCTGCTTTTCTATTAAACACTGTATTAAAGGGTAAACTCGCTGCTAAGGGTGCCGGTGTTAGGGATCCCTGCAGTGAAAACTGGACACGTTTTAGGAGACTGCATGAGTTGGGATCTACAAAAGGAGGACAAAGAGGGGTGATTTACATTCCCAGAGCGTTGGATCTCACTGTGAAAGAATCCTGATTGATGTGCACATACACTGACATGCCTGAATAAAGACTCGTGGATTCACAGAATGGTTTGGGTGGGAAGGACCTTAAAGCTCAACCAGTGTCACACCCTGCCACGGGCAGGGACACCTTCCACCAGCCCAGGTTGCTCCAAGACCCACCTATCCTGACCTTGGACACTTCCAGGGATGGGGCAGCCGCGGTTTCTCTGGGCAAACTGTGCCAGGGCCTGCCCGCCCTCAAAGGGAGGAATTCCATCCCAATATCCCATCTAACCCTGCCCTCTGCCAGTCTGAAACCATTCCCCCTTGTCCTGTCATTTTCTGCCTGCATAAAAAGTCCCTCTCTCTCTTTTTTATAACCCCCTGAATGCACTGGAAGGCCACAACGAGGACTCCCTGAATATATGAAGCAAAACCTAAATAAGAGAGAAGCAAAGCCAGAGGAAAGTGGTAGGAGCACTTTGGTATCACTTCAGTTCTGCTAAACACAGATTTATGAATTATTAGGGTTAAACTGCTGTTTGCCAAGTACAGCAGTGCTGAAAGTGCAGCTTCATCCTTCCCAGCTCGAGCAGCCTTTCCCTGAGCGTTTCCATACCTGTTTGTCAGTGCTGCTCCTGATATCACACGAGTTTCAGTCAGCACAAACCATGACTCACCAAACCTCAGCCAGAACTATTTGTTCATGTTTGTTCAGCACTTTGAAAACGTAAAGTGTTTCAGAGGTTCTTGGTGCCACAAACACCACTGTGAATCTGAGTCAGGAATTACAGGATACCAGGGCCCAGCTCAGCTCTGCTGCTCCGGGAACCCCACGACACTTGTGACAACCAGCAGGGCCTGAAGTGCCTTAAAGGGAATAACACACCACTCTTCTGGTCTGTGTTTTACCCCAAATTACTCCAGTAGGTTTAGAGACTCACATAAATCTATTCATCCCTGCTTCCAGCATGAAATACCCAGACACTGCCTAAGAGGCTGCATGGGGTGAGACAAAACACCAGGTTAAGGTGACTCTCTCAGAGGAAGGGAGGGAGGCAGAGCATAATCACCTGTTTGGGGCTGGGCCTGAAGCTCTAGTTCAGTCTAGAGAATTATGGGATTCTTAATTTCAGCACTTCTGTTTAGTCCTCCTGTTCCAAAACCTGGAATATGCATCCTGAGCACTTTATGTGATTTTTAGATGTCTGCAGTGCAAGGTTTCAACTATCCCCAGCCCCAAAACCTTGCAGTCTTGACTGGATCATTGCACAGGTCATTGACAATGGTAATTTAAATTTTAAATGCTCCAATAACCCTGTACAAAATAATATAAAAACAGTGCTGCATATTAAAAAAATTCTATTATGAATTAAAAAAAGGAAGAAAACAGTTGATCCATGTCATAAAAACATCTCCCTGGTTCCTACGAGTTCTTTGTTTTCTGATTTTATTCTTCTAGTTCCTTTTTTTCTCAGTCTTTACCTCCACGAGTTGTACCCATGTTCTGGTAATGCTCTAATTCCACATTTTCAGAGAATTTTTCTCCATCCTGGCAGAACCCAGAGCGGAGTTGCTGTTGGCCCTCCCAGCCAGCCCCAGGAACACACTGGAAGCCACAAGTGGCCTATCAGGGACAACTTGTCTTTTCAACATTATTTATGTGCCACCAAGGGAACTTTAATTATTAAATTAGCGTCGGGAGGGCAGACGAGAGCTTCCTGCAGAGGTAACAGAGTGTTTCCTCAGAGGAGATCACTCGGAGACAGTAACTATTGACCTATGTAACATGACATCTGCAAGATCAATTTTCCAGCTTGATGGCTCTGCCATTTTATTTCAGTGCTGGGGGTCTTTGCTTTCACATAAAGACTTTCCATTCCTTGCTACTGGCTATTTTTTCCTAAAGAAAAAATAATTTCTATTTATGGCTCACAAAAGGTCTTTGATGGCATTTTCATCATCCAGCCTTAGGGAAGCACTGTCTGCTCCCAGTGAGACACAGGTGGTTACACTGGTTCTCACCCACACCACTGCTCCTCTACCCAGAAACTGAACATTATCTCAGCCTCCTTTTTCTTTTGGATCACTTATTAAACAACCCAAGAATAATATTTAGCATTTAGGAAATAGCTTTTTAATCACTCCAAATTTTCTAAAGATTGTGAGAGAGAAGTGATCATGCCCCATGTCCCTCTTCAGTTACCCTCTCTCTGGAGGATTCCAATGCAAATAATGATTCAAAGAACTAATTAAATCACTATAACATGTATCTAAAAATAAAACTCAGGCTGGACTGACAGAAATAGTCAAGTGCTTTGCTCAAAGTTACACTGAGAAAAAACAAATATGGAAAATCCAGACTTCCAAAGCACTGAACCTTCCTGGGATTTCAGGACACCTTCCAAGCTCTGGTGGCTCAGCTGGGCCAGAAAGCAACTTAAAATCTAAGGATGCTGAAAGACACTGCAGCCTAAATAAATGATCCTGATCCCTCTTAGTCAGGTCTGATTTGTGCGCTCCCACGCTGGAATTACACAGGAAGTGGAGCTCCTGACCATGGGATGTTACATGGTAGTAGGAGGTGATTGAGCTCCAGCACCACTTTTAAACCTGGGTGTCCTCTCCTGCTCAGCACTGGGGCTGAGGACAGGCTTCCCTGCTCCCCCTGGGATGTGTCCGTGGGGCTCCCAGCACTCCTGCCAGCCTCAGTGTACCTGTCAGGTGTGATCCTGACTTTAGAAAACACTTCCAGAGGACAATTCTCCTGCCAATGTGATTTATCCAGTATGAATGACTATTTATGTTGTCTTGTGATCACTGGGTGAGGAGCCTCTTCACCAAACAGTGCAGTCCCCTGGCCATCGTGGGATCTCAGAGGGGTCTGGGTTGGAAAGGACCTTAAAGATCACCTTGTTCCACCCCCTGCCATGGGCAGGGACACCTTCCACTATCCCAGGGTGCTCCAAGCCCCTTCCAGGCTGCCCTTGAACACTTCTAGGGGTGGGACATCCACCTCTGGGCCACTGTGTCACCCTGTAGCTGCGGAGAGAGTGGCTGCTCTCCCAGCCCTGAGCACACACCACGCTCCCCCTGCACCGAGCTGTTTCCATAGTGTGGTTTCTGCCACACCATCGGTGTGAGTAGAATTTTTAGAATGTGCAGATATAGAGAGCAAAGCCCTCAACTACAGAGCAGAGCTGAAATTAGAGGCATTGCTTCCTGTAGCATCTCTGTGTGGTCACTCGAGAATGGAGAGTGGAACAGAGCTGGGTGATTGTGCAATGAGAACAATGTCAGCAGAGATGGTTATCAGGGAAAAAGCTCCACTCCAACAACACTGTTACACAAAGCTTTTCTGTTACAAATATTTCCACGTTTGGAATGTGCAAACCTGGTGCAAAACCTAGTTAAAAAGAAGCTAGAATGGTTAATATGGTCCTGATGCCTTTAAATATTTTAATTAGTTATGGATGATGGCATGGGGAACATAGTGTTTAAAGACAGGTCCATGTGAGAATCAAAGAATCATGAGAATCACAGAATCATGACGTGGTTTCAGTTGGAGGGAACCTTAAAAATTCTCTGATTCCAGACCCCTGCCATGGACAGGGACACCTCCCACTAGGCCAGGTTGAGGAGCTTGCAAGGATTTCAGAAAGGCACCAAAATTCTAAGTGTTGCAGAGAAACAGGAAAAGTGTCAGAAACTGAAAGAGGATGTTTACCAAACACAAGTGCAAAATGCTACACTTAGGGAAAAAAATAAACAAAATTGACTAAATGACCTCCTGAGGGTATCTCCAGCCTTCCCTTCCTTGGGTTCTGTCCAGATGGTACCAGGGAATTGGATGGAAATGCCCCAGTAGGTCCCATTTTTCATAGAAGTCCCTATTTCGCTAAAAACACTGTGATATTTGTAAGAGTGTGAAGGTCTCCAAGGCAGAGGGAGCAGCCATGTCATGTTACAGTGGGAATTTGCATTCCCTGTGACCAGTTAAGGCTCACTGTCCATGGCAGTAAGGACTGCACCACAGGTTGGGATAAGGAGTGAAATGCTGCTGTTTGGAAGTGCATCTAAACCATGAGAATCATTCAGAAGCAGAGGGCTGTGGGAGGGCTGTGGGTCTCATGTGTTCCATTTTCATGGGTGGACACATTGTGTGACTGCCATCAGGGGAGTGTGTACTGTAACATAAACCACAGTTACAACGTGTAAAGGGTTCTCATGAAAACCAAAACTCGCTGATGTGCTGATAACCAGTTACTTTTACTAATGCTCCAAAAAACACCTCATGCTGACAAGAAGAGAGCCCCACCAAAAACTACAAAACTCTAAAAAAACCTTATAGAACTCTGCTAAGTCATGGGGCTTGGGGAGGTTTCGTGTGTGCCTGAAACACCAGCCTGCTCGCTCTGCCCACAGTTACTGTCACACACCAACAGCTCTTCACGCTGGGTTTCAGGCCTCACTTGTGACAATTCCTGCAGAATCCTGTCCATACTGTTGTTTAAGGAGTCATTTGGAAGAAATTCCTCCCTGTGAGGGTGGGCAGGCCCTGGCACAGGTTGCCCACAGAAGCTGTGGCTGTCCCATCCCTGGAAGTGTCCAAGGCCAGGTTGGACAGGGCTTGGAACAACCTGGGATAGTGGAAGGTGTTCCTGCCCATGGCAGGGGTGGCTGGGACTGGATGAGCTTTAATGTCTCTCCTACCCAAACCATTCCATGATTCCATGGTTTGGTTGTTTTAACAAGGCCGCATGACAAAGGAATGGGAATGTAAATTCTGAAATTGTAGCCTCGGCTTTGCTCAGATCATTTGCAGAATCCCTCGGAAGGTCAAACCCACTCCCTGACTCTGAAAGGGAAAAGAAATTCTTTCCTGACTCGTTGGGGTTGCGTGGGACTCAAATCACACAGCTCATGTTAGGATTTGAACAGTACAGGTGAAGCAGGGACAAGGATTATGGCAGCTCTTTTCCGCCAGAGTGTTTTGGAACTGCAGCACTGAGACTGCAAAAGGGAAACCAAGAGAAAACATGTTTTGAGATGTTTTACCTTCATCCTTTTCTGAAGGCATCTCTATACTCGAAGCAATCCCTTACCTCTCACTCCCTCCTAAGCTGATCTGTCACTCATTTTTGGGATACCATCCCTTTTCCATGCCCTGGATCCAGGCCACTGAGACTTCTGCAAATTCTAACAGATTCTGACTAATTGTTCTTATTCTAAAGAAAAGGAACCATCAAACAGACTGAGACATGAACAACTGCTGTCAACGACTCATCCCACAAAATGAGCCACATAATAACATTAATGCAGAAATAATTTAACTCACTGTATCACCTACAGAAATGCTGTGTACAAGGCATTTTAGGTGTTTTATTCAAAGTAACTGTGAAATAAAAAAGTGATTAAAATAAAAGCACTCTTTAAGTGCCTGCCTGAGGGCTGTGTTGAACCAGCCCCTTTATAACGTTACAGCCCTTCAGGTTACTGAACATGAGCGGAGGAAAAGCTGCTCTCAGGCTGTGGGTTAACAGCTCACCAGCAGCCCTTTGTTAAGCCCTGTAATGTACCAAAACCCCAAAACCACTGCAGTGTGATAAACTCACCAGCCTCACATATGCCAGCATTCTGCAGGTAAGTCCGGCAGCGCTCCTTGTGCTCCTCCAACGAGCTCCTCTGCTTGTAGCTCCTGCCACAAAACTCACATTTGTATGGCTTCTCCACTAGAAAAATAAAGAATAAAGTAATTAAAATAACTGCAAGAGACCACTAAAACACCCTCTCCTGCCATTCAGTACTTAGTTACCAACAGCCTATGTCCGGCTCATGAAGAATGCTCAAAATTCCTGTTAAGTTTAATCATCACAAATTTAGGGTGACATGAGGGTGAAACCATTAGATACACAGAGTTCCTCCTCATCCCATAAGCTCTGCACCAGAAAAGAAGAGGATTTAAATGAGACACTGTTCCCAGAGCCCTGCTGACAGCTTTCATTGCAGTAACTTCCTAGGGAAGGCCAACAGTACCACTGCCAAACCAGGACTGCCTTAGCCCTGAATGCCTGACCTGGGTCCTGTTTGTACAGAATTCCTCAAGCATTTCATGAAATTGATTTAATTTCCAAATGCATTTGTTGTAGAGGAAATTATGTTCCTAAGTCATTTAAACTAAAGCAAACCTGTTTGGATCTTATCCACCCCCCCCAGCCTTTCCCAGTGCCTCATACACAAGAACTGGAAATGCTTCCTAAATTGTCTCCCTACTGGTTTGGGAACAGACATCCTCTAAAATTAGCTATTGGGAAGAAATCCTTCCCAGTGAGGGTGGGCAGGTCCTGGCACAGGTTGCCCAGAGCACCTGTGGCTGCCCCATCCCTGGAAGGGTCCAAGGCCAGGTTTTAGCATTGTGCTGGTGGGGGACAGTCACCACCACTCTGCTGGTCTTGATTAAATCAGAATCTCATTTATTCGTGGCTGATAAGCTCATTTTTGACTTTGATTCTTTGTGAGGTTGAACTTTTTCTGTGCAGTGCAGAGATAACATCTGTCATTTAGAATTAATGTTTTCTTTCTGAGCCCTTACAGAACACAGGATATACACAAATCCAAGGGCAAGCAAACCTGGCTCCCGCAGAACTGGGGGAACTAAGACCAACTTTTACCCGGCTTGTTATTCAAGTCACCTCAGCTCTGTGCCTCCATTTCCCCACCTGTAAAACGGACAGAACACCCTACCAGACTGGAGAAGAACCATCTGTGAGCATATTAAGAGATTCAGATGAAAGGCACTACACCACAGAGAGGTCTCGACTGGCAACAGAGTCATGCTGCCCAGGATTCTGCTCCTGGAGCTTTCCCCACAGCTCAGGGTGGGATGGGAGGAAATCCCAGAGAAGGATGTCTCACACTCTCCTCAAACTCAGAGCTTGCAGGCATAGCCAGCTTCACCCCTCTGAAAATGAGTTGGCAAGGTGGTGATCAGTCAAAGGTTGGACTCGGTGACCTGGGAGGTCTTTTCCAACCTAAACGATTCTGTGAAAATACCACGAAGTTCTTTGTGCAAGGAGGTTTGGGGGCTGTGACGTGTTCCCCTGTGCCCTCTCCCTGCTCTAAGGGCAGAGCCACATCCTGAGTTGGTTCCATGAGCACAGTGAGTGGTCACTGCTCTGTGCTGGCTCCTCAGCAGGCTGAGCAAACCTTGCTGACTCTCCTCTGCACACCGAGAGTCCCAGTGACACACACCTGAACCACGTGAAGTGCCTGTGAAGTCACTTACCAGAATGTGTCCTTAAGTGACCCGTAAGCGCATCCCTCCTCTGGCAGGCATAACTGCACAGGTGACACTTAAAAGGTTTTTCCCCTGTGTGTAGTTTAATGTGGCGGAGGAGGTTTCCCTTCTGAGTAAAGGAAGCTCCGCACTGATTACACTGGAATGGCCGTTCACCTTAAAATGACATACAGAAAAGGACATTTAATGGTTACGTGGGTATCAGGTTGTCCTCTGCCTTTTTTGGAAGAGGAAAGAATGAGAGAGTGGATCGAGTTCTTTCTATAGAAACACACACAGTGGGACTTCAGTGGGAGTGAGGTGCAGCTCTGGTGTCAGAGCTGCTCGTAGCATATGTACGACTATGGAAAGCACTGCACAGTTCTTCCATGGAAAGAAGTGCTCTGGAGGAGGCTGATTCCAACAAGCCAGCAATTTTTAGAAGAAAAAGAAAGCCTTATTTACTGCAGGTTGAAACTTAAGATGCTCATTGGTTTGTTGCCAAAGTATAGCACAGAGAGAAATACATACACAGACTGGAAATGGCAGCACAAAACCAAGCTAACTTGTGCTTTGTGCCTGAAATACTGACATTACATTGTGCCTTTCATCCAAAATTCTTAAAATGCCTCACAAACGTGCTTTTAATAACATTCAATTCCAACAAGAAGAAAGGTGGGCAAAGTGAGGCACAGAACAGTGGGTAACTTGCTAGAGATCACGTGGCGTCAAGGACAGAACAAGGAAAGCCTGGTTTGGGGATCCTTTTTTAAAATAACTAGTCTAGATTAAAAATTATTCTCCTTTCAGTACCCAGCTCTTACAAGAACAACATAGGGATATTTACCAGTGTGGCTACGCTTATGAACCATCAAGACATTGAGGCTAATGCAGGCTAATCCACAGATATCACAATTCATCTTTCCACTAGCTGGCCTGACGTGGTCATAGGAACCCGAGTGTCTCTCCAGTTTAATGCTCTCATATTCATTATATTCTCTGGGGTAGGTGTAAGGCAGTTCAGATTCCTCCGCGTTTTCCATAGGCTCGGAATTTAAAGCACTCTCCTCTCTTTCATTGTATTCCCCCTTCACTTTAATCACATCATCTGCAGGTAAAACAAAGCACAGGAGTGAAAAGATGTTCATCTTATGCACAAGGAAGTACCTTAGGAAAAAATGCGCCAAGAATTATATAAAATGACATTATCCATTTCCTAAAAGTTTTACTGAAACACTCAAAGATGGAGAAAGGAAGTTGAGACATGAAACTTCACTGGTCATGGACAGGTGGTGAGATAATCCTTAAAAACATTGACCTGCCTGTTAATTACCTGTGATGGATAATTCCTTCTACAGATTATGAAAGTATATACAGTACAAACTTGTCCTGAAATTACAGGAAACTAGTCAGGATTCAAAAGAAAACACTTATTCACACCATTCACAACTACTATTTCTATAGAAGTCAGAATCTCAGGCTGCTCCTGTGAACTGGAAATACAGAAAGACACAAATTAAAAAACAATAGTTATGTCATGTAGCTTTCATCTTCCTGTGGAACCTCTGGTGCTTGAAACACTCCTATGAAACATGTCTGGTCAGTGTAAGGTTCCCCATTCTCCCATGGGATATATTCTCACCATTTAAACCTAATCAATAGTCCTAATTTTTATTTGCAAATAACAGTTTTTGTGCACAGCTCTCAGATGTGTGAGGAGCAGTCAACAATCTTGACTCACTGTGTGTAAATCAAGATTTACTTGTATGTAAAACTAGCAGAGGCAGAAGAAGGACTTCCTGACAAACAAATGTATCCCAGAAAACCAAAATATTTGTCCAAAGTCATATTGCGAGGATGTGGCAAAGAACCCAGAGCCTCATGAAGATCAGCATCCGTGGCCTTCAAAGAGATCCCTGGGCCTGTCTCCGTGTCCAGAGGAATCCAGAGGCAATGCCTAAATGAATGCAGCTCCATGACAAGGACGGATGTGACAAGTAGCTAACGATTTACTAACAATGTAAAAAATATAAACAAATTGGTCACACAGTATAAACAGCTGATGATTCCCAATTTATGGTGCTGCATTTCTTTTCCACTATTAACTCCAACACTACCAGCACCTCCATTAAAATCCTCAGCAACTGCCAGCACAGAACTTTATTCTGCATAAAGCTGGCTCAGAAATCGGGGGCTACTCAGCCTGGAGAAGGATGTATGGAGACCTCAAAGCACCTTCCAGGGTCTTAAGGGGCTACAAGGGGGCTGGAGAGGGACTGGGCATCAGGAACTGGAGTGACAGGACAAGGGGCAATGGCTTCAGACTGCAAGAGGGGAAATCAAGGTTGGATAACCTGTGATGGTGGGCAGGCCCTGGCACAGGTTGCTCAGAGAAACTGTGGCTGTCCCATCCCTGGAAGTGTCCGAGGCCAGGTTGGACAGGGCTTGGAGCAACCTGAGATAGTGAAAGGTGTCCCTGTCCATGGCAGGGGGTGGGACTGGATGGGCTTTAAGGTCCCTCCCTTCCCAAACCATTCCAGGATTCTCTGACAGGGACACACTATGAGTCATGCCTCAAGATCCCGAGTGAAGATGAGCAGCACGAGATGCACCACCCGGCTTCCTGTTTGAAAGTCTTGCTCTCTGGCCACCTGCTCCTCCCTCCAGCCCTGGGTTAGACAGTTCAATCTGGCACGGAACCACTTGTCCTTTCTCCAAAGTACAGAACTGTTGAATATGTATTAGCTCTGGTTCTGAGTAATAAACCACATCAAATGCCAAGAACAAACAATGAGTGACAGCGAAAATGAAGTGGTGACATAAAAGAAGCACTGAAAAAGAAAGATCTGGCAACCCAAACTTCCATGAAATCACAATTTTCAACTATATTTTAGTGAGAAAATCGATCCTCTGTCCTAAATGATTGCACTAAGCTTGGTTAACCTGTCTGACTTTGGGTTGAGGTGAAGTGAAAAGATGGGTGCAGATTTCTTCATCCTATACAAAACCCCATGTAAGTATGGAAAACTAGATCCCTCTCATGCTCTCTCTGGATGAGGATATCCACAGAAAGATGGGGGCTTCCCCCATATCGTGCCTTTTCTATCCCCCCTGTCCTAGACAATGTTTAAGTTTGGTGTTGGGACTGTCTGCCCTGCTCCCCAATGAGCTCACGTGGGTTTAAGTGTTTGCTCAGAGGGTCACAGGGAGCTCCAGATTCACCCAAAATGGGGTGTTTTCTCTGTGGATTCCTCAGCACCAACTCTGCTTCCCATCCCACAGATTCCTCCTTCCTCTGCAAGTGCCTCCTGCTGCCAACTTCATGTCCAAGGATGTGAGGGTGATCCTGCTATCAAGATTCCTTCAAAATTAGTTTATACATTCACTTCCATCACTCCAAGGAAAAATGATTGCCAGTTGCTGACAGCAGCTTTCAGCACAATGTCTTTTCCAGAAGAAAAAAAAAGAAAAAAGCTTTTTTGGTGGGTTGGTTGGTTGGTTGTTTTTTTCCCTCTCAAAAGGAGGCAGTTCCAAAATAATTTGCTACATCCTGCCCAGCACGGTAAAAGGAAGTACCCAGTGCAGCTGCACCTTGTTGGTACTTTCAGAAACAATTTCAATTCCCACTTTCTACTTAACGTCTCACCTTTCGTCTGCATCGCACGCGGTCGTTCAGCAGTGCAGGCCAAGCTGTGACCTCCACCAGAGGCTCCTGTGCTGCTTTCTGCTATTTCTCACCACGATTCTTGGCCCAGCTCCAGAGCTGTGCCAGGGCTTGTGTGGCACCACAGGGTTTGGGCTCCTCATGGCACACCCTGGCTGGGCCAAACCATCCTATGTGGAAAATGATCTCCTCTGCAGTTTCCATCCTGCATGTAAGGCTTGTGTTTCCTTGTAGCGACAGAGAAGGGTGTACCTGAGTTCTGACCAAGGCTTTTCCACCACCACAGCCCCAAAAAATCATCACCATCACTCTGGCTGTCCATGGCATCCCACCAGAGCTTGAGTGTTTTCACAGAGACAGTTAGAAGCACCTCAACAGAAAAATTCACCTTCTGGTGACTGAGAACAGCAGAAGCCACCAGGGAAGAGACTTCTTTTACCAAATATATGTTAGAAGGGTTGGAATTTTTCTCCTGTTATGGTTTAGAGCCTGCTTTGCCTCCCTGACAGCCACATTGGAGACAGTTTTGGTAAAAAACAGACTGAGGGAAAAAAGGTTCAGTACAGGTTGGACTAAAATTAACCAAGTGGTTGCAGGGTCTGGAACCACCAAATTCCTTTTTCAGCCCTGACTTTTGCTCCGTACTGGAACACCATGAGATTAGGAGACTGGCAGCTGCATGGAACGTTTGTATCTGTCACTTAAAAATCATATCAACGTATTTTAATGAGATCAGGGAGTTTCCAGGCTGGTCCACCTTAATCAAGAGGAAGGCGACTGTGACTTCATGTAGAAAAGGGAAATTTAACTGAGGAAAAACACAATTATCCCTAAAAACACTAACCAAGTTCCCACAGTGGAAAAAAAGAAGTGCTGTCATCTCTTCTATTAGGAAAGCAAATAAGTTGTCAGAGAAATAACCCACTCCTGGTGTCCAAGCCAGGGAACTATTTCTCTTGAGGCAGTTCATGGAGTTAATATACACTGAGAAAAAAAGCTTCAGCTTTGACACAACAAAGTACCGGTGTGATGCGTTAAGGCTGATGCACATGGTTTCATTTCCTGGGGAGATGATTATGAGATGAAAGACATACTCCAGAGTAATATTTTTGTTTCACCTGAAACACTGTAAAAACAATGGGTTCTGGAAAAAATCCAAAATAAAGCTGCGGTGGCAACTTCAGACTGAGTCACCACCCAAACAGTGCTTGTGTGTGCTCTATAAAATCATAGAATCACCAAGGGTTTGGCTTGGAAAGACTTTAAAGCTCTTCCAGTCCCCCCCCCTGCCACGGGCAGGGACACCTTCCACTACCTCAGGTTGCTCCAGCCTGGCCTTGGACACTTCCAGGGATGGGGCAGCCACAGCTACTCAGGGCAACCTGTGCCAGGGCCTGCCCACCCTCACAGCCAAGAATTCTCTCCCTATATCCAACCTAAATTTCCCCTCTTTCAGTCTGAAGCCATTCCCCCTTGTCCTGTCACTCCAGTTCCTAATCAAGAGTCCTTTTCTGCCTTCCTTGTGGGTCCCTTAAGATCCTGGAAGGTGCTGTGAGGTCTCCACACAACCTTCTCTTCTCCAGGCTGAAAATGCAGGAATATAAAAAGTCAAGAGCAACAAAGAATTAGGGCAAGGTGGAGGGTTTCTTAATCTTAGCTGTTTTCTGCAGGAGGAAGTTTCAGAAGGAAAATCCCCCGATTTTTCCATTTAATCTAATACTTTGGCATCACATACAGAGAAAAGAAGGTAAGTTTTGTCCTGTTGTTAAGCAAAGTTTACCAGGAGTGTTAGGAAAAGCACAAGGAATAAAACCCAGAAGCCATTAAAGACAACGCAGGAAAGGGTGATGTAGCTCAAGTGTTTTACAAGGAGCGGGGTCATAATCGTGAAATCCTCAGCACATGCAAAAAGTCAACTGGGTAACAAAGAAACTTAATCATCTTAATGTGGCATTTTAATGATGCTGCTGATTTGCTGCGCCAATTCAGAGATAATGAGCCCCTAATGCTACAGATGTTCAACCAGACTAAAGGAAAAAAAAAAAAAAAAAAAGGAAAAAAGGAAAGCTTTTCTTGTCTGCCGTTTCCTAACTATCCAATTAAACAAATTGTGAAAGCATATAAATAGTTTACCAGGTTTTGACAGCTGTTAATGGGATTCAGATGCTGAGGAACAAGAAGGGAGTCAATACAGTGCATATTGGAGGGTTCTTGTGACTACCTGTGTTTGACAGGTATTAACTGATGATTCATCACCAAGCCCTACCGACACACACCAGAGCTGCTCCCCTCCCAGGAGGAGATTCCTGTACCCAAACCAGCCTGAGACACAGCAGACAACGGGTGAGGCTGAAAAAGTCAGTGGAGTTTCCAAATTCGAGGCAGAATCCTGAGTGTTTGTAAGAAACACCTCAGCGAGAGAATCAGTGCACTGCAGGGGGGATATGTCAGGAATTCAAAATTCCCATATTCCCTAATGAATAAAGAGCGGAGTACATCCCATAAAATTATGAACTGGGGGAAGGGGAGGGGGCGGAAATAATTTAAAATTCAGTGCTATACCTGAGTTTCTTTCCTTAAACATGAAGAAAATGATTACACGTATATACTGAAAGTCTGGAGACTGTAAGTGAAGGGGAATTATAAAACATGAAGTGACACGGTAGCAACATGAGAATTTTTTTTCTTAATTGAGGCAACACAGTCAGAGATAAGGCAACTTTTCTGCATGTGTTTCATCTACCCCGCTGCAGATATCCATCTAGGGAAGGGAAAGGAGCTCAAGCCTTTTTGGCCCACCCTGGCTTTGTTTTTCGCCTGACTCCAGCACTCAGCTCCCTTTTTCCCAGCAGCTTTTATGAGGTCATTGTTTGCCAACAAAGGAAGGAGCAGTCACCTCTCAGCAGTATCAACTTCCAGCCAGACAGCAGAGACAACAACCCCAACAAGGATGTGGTGACAATAAACACCCTCAGAGGGTGTGAACGCTGGACCTGTCCCACTCCTCGGGTCTCTTTTTGTGTCACTACAGGCCAAAGCAGCATTAAAAATCCCAAATACTGCATTTATTACTTGGACATACTGGCTTTGAGTTTATCTTATCTTTATGCCTCTTAGTATTTTCTTAGTCCTGTTGTTCAATACCCATTTTAGGACAAAAAACAAATATCTATTTTGTTTAGATATTGTATAAAGCAAACATGAGTGGCAATTCCTCAATGACCTGGTGCAGAATGCACCTGGTGGAAATTTCACTTCTAAAAATAGGAGAGAAACTTTCGTCATTCCCCTTTGTGGAGTGCAGGCTCGATGGAAACGAGCCTCCTTGGTTTTATTGTGACTTGAAACAAAAATAGAAACAAATCAAATGGAAATGCAGCACTGAGAACTGGAAAGAAAATTTAAAAAAAAAATCATTCAGGCATCATTTTCCAGGAGCTCAGATGTGTATTTTCTACTTCATTAATACCAGTATCTCTCTCTACCATTAAAGCACAGTGTCATTTATCTGATTGTACAATTAATTGCAAAATAACCCCCACCAAACAACACATGTCGTTTCCAAGCTTGTGTGAGTCAGGAAACTTGAATTATGTAACTGATTCTTACAGCATCTTCTTTAATAGAAGGGGTTTTCTAATCAAGATGAATATTCCTGTGTAAATTTATAATTTCAAACCCTTCTCTTACCCATTTCTGCCTCATAATACTCTAGTGGTTTTTAGGACTTTCATTCTAAAGGTTTCCAAAACATGTTGCAGTTATATTAACAAAAATAGGGATAAAGGAGAAATGTTGCCCAGAACTGAGCATTCCCAAAGTTAAACAGGACAAACTGCACAGCAACCCTGGGCTGCAGTTTAGGGAAGGAGAGGGAATTTACCTGCATTTAAACGCATTTGCCTGACACTATAAACAGAATTGGGGGGAGCAGAGGGGAGTTCCCTGAGACACTGAGACTGGGGGCTGGAAAATGTAGGGTTAGCACTATGCTGAAACCATCATGGAATTTTACTTTCGCTGTTTAATTTTTTTAAGTGTGACTAATTTGCTGGTTTTCCTCAATTTTCTACACCCCCAGTGCTGGATGGGAGCACAGAGGGGATGTCATCCCACATTCCCAGGCCTGCAGGCCCCAGGTTTTCCAACTCTAGTCCCAGACGAAATTTAATTTATGACACCTGTTAACATTATCCTCTCAGACATGAATATCTTTGAAGTCTTCCTCCTAAAAAATAGCACAAGAACAGATGAAACTGCACGAGCTCTTCCCTTCCGTTTACCGTTACGATAACATCACCCAGAGAAAACAGTGCTAAAATTACAATTCCTGAAGTCCAGCAAGGCTGATACAATCACAACCGTTAAATCAGACTCCAATGAGACAGTTAATCAGAGAACATCTGGACCCAACAGTCAGACTGAGAGAGGCCACATGTTAAATTCAGATAATCACTGGTATTACTTATATCAAGGGACCAATCACTAATGTGACCGCTCAGGCACGGTCGACTCTGGTCAACTGAGCTTCAAATGAACTTCAAACCTGAGAAATTCAAAGTATAGTTTCATTTAACCTCTGTAAATTCACTTCCCAAAAGTATTCGTGACAATACAATATATTTTCGTAAGAAAAATGTCATGTGGAGAGAAAATATGAGGCAACAATATGAAGAATAGGGAAATCTGCAATAAATATCCAAGGAATTTTAACACCTATAGACAGGAGCTTGGTTCAGATGTTCTCAAAACCCTTGAACACCTTGAACAGTGCACTGATTTGAGTCAATTATAAAAAAATTCCAGTAGTAAATAATCTTGACTTGAATTTCAGATTAAACCTGCATTCTCTCCTAAATGAGGTTCTCATAATTAAATACTCATGGTTTACTTTTAGCCTTGGCATCTGCTCTGTGTTTCCTTAGTAACAGCGATCTTACAGCTCTTCCAGCCTAAGCCATCCCAGGATTCTGTGACTGGGGTCTGTACAACAAATTCAGTCAGGATTTGGCAGGTCAGGATTAACAACCGCCTGCCCAGGAGCACCTGCAGCTCCCAGAGCTGCTCCTGGAGGTGGAGCTGCTGCACCAGGAGAGGAGGTTGGCAGGTGAGTGCAGCCACGGGAACACAGGGAATGGAGCTCTGGATAAGCAAAGTTCCCAAGGCCCCGGCAGAGCAGGAGGAGGAACCGAAGCAGGAGCAAGAACTGGAGCTCTGGAAGGCAGCATGGTGGGAGATGGCCCTGGGGAACCACAGGGAAAACCAGCATTGAGCACAGGGGGCAGACTCTGCATAGCTCAGGTGAAAGTCAGTCAGCAATGAGACCCAAGATCCATCAATTCCAATGCTCCGGGAACTATTCGTGGCATTTCAGCAAAATTCTGACTCTAGTGGATTTATTTCTGCTTCCCAATACCTTTCCAGCAGCAAGGAGTGAACCTGCCCCTCAAAATCACATTTTGTGCCAAATGAACAGCCTGGTTTGGGGGCAAAATGTGACTCACCTCCACTATCAGATTTCCTTTCCACTGACCTGTATTTCTAAAAATGGATTATTTTCTATAACAACATGTGATTTGACTTCCCAGGGCCGTTTTCTTCATCTTCATTTTTTTCCTGTTGGGGAGGTGGAAAGGGAACATACAACTCATCTACCTTGGACTAGATTTTCTTTTGATGCCAAAGGAATAAATATTTTTCTCACCTGCAATTTCAGGGAATAATTTTGTATGAATCCAAGATACACACTGTAGAACAAGTGAAGAAAAATGAAGCTTTAAAAGTTATTAATGCATCCAATCCTCCTTCCAGCCCTTGTTCTGTCTGAGAACTTCCGCTGATAGCCAGGCTATCTCAAAAGCAAATTCAATTTTCTAATCGCTATAATGGGTTAATGAGAATAAGAAATAGCTGCACTTTCCGATTCTCTCCAGGCAATGGGAGTATCCAGAGTGTCTGGGTCAGCCCTGGGTGCTGTCCATCATTTCCTGGCTGTGGTGACACCACCACAGGTGTTGATGTCACCAAACGGGCCTGGCAGCATTCCTGCCACCATGGCGCAGTCGGAAGAGCTCAAACACAGTCAAGAGGGTCATTTGGTGATAAGGCAAACCCAACTTTCAGCCCCGGCAGAGCCCCCAGAGCAGCGGCCTGACCCGTTTGGCACAGACTCCCTGCTGGTTTAACACCACAGAAATCCCCTCGCAGTGAACTTCTGCTGATGTTGTGAGATAACCCTGAGTCCCATGAGCGCCGAGGCTCGAGCTGGGCTTGGGAGATGTAATACTGTGATAAAAAACGGCACTTCCTTTGCAGGCAGATAAGTGCGTGTGCTTGCAGCACCGCTGGAACCCGAGCTCTGCCACCTCTCCTGCCCCATCCAGCCTTTCAACCGCCCCCCTCCCACACCTCAGAGCAGCACCAATTAGCATCCATAAACCACAAATGTGGCTTTTATCTCTTTTTGGTTCACAACCATGAAAGCTCACTGACATTCATAACACCCCAAAAGTTGTCTGCCCCAACAGCTGAGGGAATTAAGACATAATTAAACATTCGTGCTCAACTGTGACTCCCAGAGGAAAGAACGGGGCTTTTTTTTAATTTAATTTTTAAATTAAAGACGCATCAACTTTGGCCACCAAAGGTAACAGTGTTGGGGGCACAGAAGGGAACAGGGGAAATCAAGTGCTTCCCCCCCTGTCTGTCTCATTGCTTGTCTCTTTTCAGAGCAGACACAGGAAGCACCATGGGAACAGCGTATTTTTATGGTTGCAGGCGAGCGTACACCATGTGCACCACAGCGTGCAGCTTCCAGTCCCTTGAGGCAAGAAAAGGGGGTTTTGTTTCTTTTTTTCCCTTCTTCCCCATCAAGCTTTTAATTACCATTTTACCGTAGCCTTCTGCCTAATTGTTTGCCTGGTACTGGAGCATCGATACTCAGCCATCGTCATCCTGGAAGCCCTTTTAACAGGGGAGTGGAATAGGACAGGCTGAATGTTTTCCTGGAATGGCATCTCACCTGGGTCAGGTAGGACATAGACAACGAACAATGTCAGCTGGTGTTTGCACGAGCTCAGAGAAGTACAAATATAGAACTGTTTGCTGAAGAAGTGAATTTTTGTCATACCAAATGAGCACCAGTGGTGTTTCAGCCCCATACATTAATTGGAGCTGGCTCCAACTGCTTCTCAAAGCCTCAGAATAAATCCCCACAACATACAATGTCATCCATGAACAATGCAACAGTCACAAGAATGTGTAGCCCAAGAAACTGGAAGATTCCTACTCACTACAGCTGGCTGATGAGACATGGAAAAAGCAGACAAAACTGTGCTGGAGAAAAGCATGTTACAGACACACTAAGGCAGTGGGAAGCAGGTTATCAAGGCCTGATCTCTCTCCATGAGTCAGCGGCCTCATGTTCCCATGATGGCCTTCAGCAGATGGAACAAACCCCAGGGGCATGGATCGTGGGGGTCCAGGAGGGAAAGAGGAGAGGTTTGTGTTGCAGGCTGTCATCAGCCAGGAATTGGGAAGGTGCTGGAGTGGGATCGCTCACTCACAAGAGTGATTAACATTTATGAGAACCACATAAACATTTTTCATTATTTCTCTTTAGATTTGATATGCAGTGAGGGGAATAGTGATCACATCAATGTGCCAAATAGCTTTTTTTCTTCAACCAGACAGACTTTTCAGGTGTGGGCAGGACAATCTTTTTCCCAAAAGCCATCACTGCTACCAATGATATTTCTATTCTGTGATTCTGGAGAATACTGCGTATTTGTTTTTTCCAAGGTGAGTGACCCCCAAAAGATAACCCTCCCACCAGGGCAGCACTGTCAGAATGTGGGTTCATTTACAGAACCCAGACAGTAATTATTGACCCATGAGGACTGCTCAGGACTAATGGAGCTGCTGCTGTTTTAGAGAGGGCATGACCTAAAAGCTGAGATTATTTGTGAATTTTAGTCTCCAACAGCAACTGAACCAGTGCCATTGGGAGGAAATTTAAATGCACCTACTGATATCTGCAGGGCCTGGAGTACCAGCACAGTGTGCTTAAATATTTAAGATTTATTGTGCTTCCGGTATCAGAATGACTGTAGAGAACACTGTGTGAAGCACTGAAGCAAACACAATGTACATTTTATCTTGTGCCGTTTTACACTGAAATGCCATGGGTACCCTCTTAGTGCATCTGAACCAGCCTTCTCCTTGCAGTCATGGCTTTATTCCTACAGTGAGAATCAAGGAAAAGGGCACTGTGGTACTGGAGGTTCTACTCACTTTATAATGAATGAGCTCTAATGGTAAGGGAGGCTGGTGGAGGGGAATGATGTTTTATTGATATTTATAGCATTGTCTTTGAGATGTAAATTTTCAGTATTTGCATTTTAGAGCAAATTATAAAGAGACTTTTAGAGATCAGCAGCCATATAAAAAATTAATGACATGTAAGAGCAGTACTGATACAAACATCCTCTCACAAATGTCTAAATTGTTCCTGACTTAAATGTATGGAAAAGAAGGTGAGAAATGGTGCTGTAGGCAGGGGGCAACCAAGGAACAGGAAAAGGACTCTCGTTGTGCTGTGGCACTGCATACAAAGAGTATAGATATGGCTCCTGGAATGGAAAGGTGGGGAGAAGCTACAGCAATTCATCTCACATGGTCAGTACTGAGGGCTTTGGGAAAGAACCCCTGTCCTTGCTCCCTGCACCCACAGCTCAGTGAGCAGGAGGAGTGGAGGACCAGGGTACTGGGAAAGCAGAGTTTGTGTGAGTGGAAACTGTACAAAGGATGGACAAACAGATGGAATGCGGCTGTGAATATTTTATGTGCTGTGGGATCTGAGAGACCAGCTGCCCTGGTTGTAGAAAGCACATAAGTCTTCCATATTCTGTGGACAAAATCATTAAACTTCTCTCTTTACTGTAAGCAGAGCAGAACTCGCCTGCCCAAGGCAGGTTCTACATCACAGACATCTATAGTGAGCTACTCTCACTGTCTACAGTCAGCTGCTCTGGGGACACAAGGCTTGTCATCCTAACCCAGACACCCAAATCTGGTCAGAAAATCGTGTGATATCTTTCCATAAACTGCCCAGGAAGGGCAGACACCAGTACACACCAGTACAGTTCCAGACACAAGTGCTGTAGATTACCTGAGTGAGAGAAATGTCACTCTCCTCACAGACTCTTCAGTTCATGCATCACTCCCTCAAGTGTTTGATGTTGGTTTGTAATATGTTAATCAATAGAAAAACTAAGTTCTTTAAAAACACGAAAGTTTAACCTCTGCAAAAGGATCACATTTATGTTAGAGGGAACGACCAAAACTACTGTGCAACTAAAACACATGACTCTTTAGTGATTTACTTGGTTCATGTGATACATAAACTCTACTTCAAACTCCTACCCAAGGCCACAGTTTGTCTGCACTGCTGTGGAGCTGGGACATGGAATGGCACAATGAAAGTGGTCACACCATGTGTGCTGTCCCCAGCATTTGTCCCACATCTTCTACTAGGCACATTCCTCACTGTGGCCAAGGCCTGGCACAGATGAACATGCTCAGCTCACTGGCAGTAACAGTTGTTACTGCTGTGATTTCAGAAGAAGAAACTCCAAGTTCTCTTCCTCTAAATCTGTGTCATACACATATAAAACCCTGATCTCTGAAGGCTGTAAGACTGCCAAGTCCAGGAGCTGCTTCTCTTATCTTTTATCTGTAAATGAAGAGGCCCTGCTGGTTTTTAAAGGCAGTACATACTGTTTTACTATTTTATTCATCTCTGTGTATCCTCTCAGAACTGTAGGAAGGGTTTACTGCTCAAATTCAACAATAAACATGGTAAACTCACTAACCTCTTCTTAATCAACAGTTTACAATACAGCATTACTGCTACAGCTTTAAATTTTACGGGGCTGGGCTATTCTCTGAATGAAGTAACTTGTTATTTCTTTCAAAAAAATTAATAAATCACCAAGCTGGTTTTCAGGTGAGAAAGTACTTAATGGCACTAATAGAAGTTGCAGTCCTAACACAGGATTTGTAGATGCAAACTGCTCTTAGGAATTTGTATGTTATCAGACACATTAAAAGCTCACCAGACGCACTTGCTTTTTTATCTTCCCATCCATATTTCATAGAACTTGTAAAACTGACCTTGGTAAAATGCATGTGAGGTTCCCTGATGGAAAACAGTTGCTCCTCCTTAGAGCATGTTGAAATGCTCCAAACAAACCGAATTGTTATTCCTTTCACAGATATGATCTCACAACATAGTCAGATGAATAAAAAGACAAAATATAACTATGATTTTTCAGAATTCCAACTCCACTTTACCTCCTGCTTCTTCATTAGACTGATTGTGTTCCTTCAGATCTTCCACATTATCCATGCTTTCCATTTCCTGGGATTTGTTCAGATTACAGTCTGCCAAATCCTCTTGTTCTGGTGAAAAACAAACAAAACCCAACAAAACAGTAACTATTTATGCTCCAAGAATATTTCCAGGTGATTCCCTCAAAGCAGCAGCACATTCCCAGTACAGCTGACAGTGCCCACGATGTTATTCCTATGGATCCATTAGTTGCAATCTGGGGGGATTGTTTTGGCTCCCGAAGCCCTACACAGACTCTCACACACACCTTGAATTCATTTTCAGCTGTTGCTCAGATTTAACTGTTCTGGAGGTGGTTCTAAATCACAACAGGAATAAAATCCAGTATGTCTGTACCTCTCACAGGTGCTCTGACAAGTGCTGTGAGCTGGGAAGGAGCTCCTCTGAGCAAGGCAGGGGAATCACAGCTCCACTTTGTTCTTTTGGGCAAAATATTAATCATTCTGGCCCCAGGCCAGGGAGCTGCTGTAATCAAAGCCTCTTTGAACCCACTTGCACCTCTCTGCTTATTTCACATGTGTATTTTTAAATATCAGTATTATCAGAATTCCCTGCTGATCAGCAACCCAGAGATCCAGGCCTCTCTCCTTGGAAATACAACCACTGACTTAACTATAGTTTGGGTGAATTGTTTCAAATAAAGCCTCTTTCATTAACCAATGATACAGACTAGCACCATATTACACACATTTCCATAAATTTCCAATCAATATTTTGTTTGAAAAACCGTTGTCTTTCAACCATGCTGGGAATTTTTAAAGTTCACATAAACATTGTGGAATTGCTGGTAAAATTCTTAACCTATTGAGAGCTGGACAATAAAAGTTCCCAATCCTTCTCTAGCTAATTATTACATTGGAGCTGAAAAGAGGGTTGAAATTAAGTTAATAAGAAAGTGAAACACTTATCCAGCTCACTCAGAAAGTTTGTTTTCATATTTTCAGAAATGCACTCAACCAAGAGAATCACATTATTCTTGCTTCCCTAATCAAAACTTTCAGCTCTCTCCTGGAAACATTTGCTTTCTTTCTACATAGCTTTTTTTCCCCATTGTATTATAATTTTCCAATGTTATATTGAACTTCCACAGTTTTATTTCAACTCTAGAATTCACTTTTTTGTCTTTAATGCCCATCTTTTTATTTGTGACTGTGTTATTCAGTGTTATTCAGCCACAATCCTTATATTTTTCTCCATTTAAGTGTAAAATTTTCAAGAGAGCGTGGAAGAACATAACTGAACAGCACAGTACCTGCAGCCAGGGGCTGTTCCTGAGGGTTACTGAGGTCCATCCCAGGCTGTGAATCTGCAGAAGACAGAAAAGCAGCTTGAGGTATCTAATATTTAGAACAGCTCAAAAAACCAGTTGGTATAATCTTTCAAATTACCATTTTCTTGGTTGAAAGCAAAATTTCAAAAACAGAATTTCAAATAAATACCAAATTAGTGTTATGTTTCACTGTACGTCTTTATATCCTAAGCACTGGCTTGTGCTCTGAAAAGAGATTACGCATGATTTTCTAACTTCAAAAAGTTCTAGAACAGAGTAACTTATGCTTTCGATTTACTCAGTGTGTACCCTGTGAGCACATCACAGTGGTAGTAACTCTGTAGGAAATTAATTTCTCTAAAGCACCAAGATATTTTACATTCCTTTCCCAGTACAAAGGGAAACCCCTGTTATCTTCACAGGATCTACTTGGTTTTCGGGGGAATGCAAGCCTAATTCCCATTGAGAAATTCCGATAGGGATCAAATGCCAGGCATTTCAAAAATACTTCAGAGGACTACCCATGTGGCCTGGTTTCCCAGAGTGCTGAGGGCTCAGCAGTGCTCTGGTATTCCCATCTCCCACTCCAGTGCCAAATTTAGGCTGGTGAGTTGAACAGGAGGCACAGCCCTGAGCTGTGCTGTTACATCTTCACTCCAGGCCTCACTGCCTTGAAATTTCATTAATATGAGCTTGATTTTCTAAACAGACTCAGGGCTACCTGCTTCTTTCCTCCACTCTTTCCTCTAGCTTTGTCTCCTCGATATCTTTTACATGCCAGAAAATGTTTTATCATCTCTGAACCTAGAAAATAATGGCCCCTGGACTGGGAAAATTCCTTCCTGGCAGTTACATAACAGAAACACCCAGGCAGCGGGCATGAGGTGTTAACCACGGGTGACATTTACCCCATAATTATCTGTCTTTACCTCCTCTGCTTATGGAACATTTTTGTGGTCTCTGCAACGTCAGAATATAAAGCTCTGGTAACTCTACAGCGAAGCAGCCTGGTATCAGATGAGGCTCTCCAAAAACTGCATGAATAGAAGGTGGGCTGAAGTGTGCAACAAAATAAAGGCCTTGTGTCATAAAGGGTCACTGAATTAAATGACAAAGAATTCAAATACTTACTAAATCTGTATTTTTTAAACAAATAGGAACTCCATAGTTACAGCCCTTAGTTTCTCTGTTTCATTCCATCATGCCAGGAAAACTGAGGTGCAAAGGAGCAAATGGACAAATTTATACAGCAAATAATGATGAGGAAACATGAGCAAATTCTGGGTACAGGAATAAAATTCTCTCTACGACTGATTTTAACTTCACACTGCAATAACAGCCCAGAGAAGTTGTGGTTACTCCACCCCTGGAAGCGTCCAAGGCTAGGTTGGATGGGGCTTGGAGCAACCTGGCATAGTGGAAGAGAACAGAATGAGCTTTAAGGTCCGTCTCAACTCAAACCATTCCATGAGTCTATGATTATAAACACTTAAATTACACAAACTCTTGTAATCGTGCACATAATTAAGCTTTGGGCAAGACAATGAAATCCCAATTATTCTGCAACACTTGATTTCAATTTCAACTGCATTCAAACTCTGGCCAGTTGCTCTATTTGAGTGCTGGGGGTCAAAGTCCAAGATGGATCCCCAAGGTGCTGGTATGGCTCGGAATCTTTGCAGCAATTCTGCCTTTTCCTGGGCTCCCAGGAAGTCTTGGAAGGAAGAACTGGAATCCCTACCTGGCTGCTTCAGTTCTGGTAATTCTGCATATATTCCTGGATAGTTAAATCTTTTGGAAACCATTGGATTTCCCAGGTATTCCCTGCAGGTACAGGGTAACTTGCTAGAGAATCGCACTGCCTGAGCCCAGCAGGAGCCGAGCAGGACCTGCTCAGCCTCCTCGGACCCTCATCTTCTCCAGAGATGGTCTCTGCAGACTTATTCATATTTTTTGAGCACAACAGGTTCCTGCCCATGATGGGCAGGACAATCATTCAGAAGAGATAAGAAAAACAACACGCCATAGAATGTTTCTCTTCTTGGTTGAGAAACATCCTGGTCTTTGTCTCACTTTCAAGCCTTCAACCTCCCCTCAATCAGCACCTGATTTCTTTACAATATCAGACTCCAGCAGCTTCTTACACTCTTACTGGTCTCTTAATATTTGACCTCAAGTCTCTTTCCCGAGTGTTTTAAGCCAGATCCTGTGCCAGAGAGGAAGGTCTAGGAAGATTCCTGATTCTGTACCAATAAGACCATTTTTCTACCCAACGTACAGACAAGCACGAGGCAGGAAATCACTTACAGAACACGTTTGTCTTCCCAAGCTTCAAAGAGCTCCACTGGCTGGGGTGCATGGGAAGAGGACACCCGTCTCTGTGCGCTGCAGCTGAGGCACAAAGTTCTTCACAAAGCAGAAGTAAAATTCATGTGCTTTCGAAACCAATCCTTGGCCATCCTGTGTTCTACACCAATAGCCAAAGGGAGCCAAAATATTCAAATAGCTTGCTAAAAAAAGAGCTATGGCATTTTAATATGCAACACTGTTCATGCTTTCTCCTGGTGTCTGACCAGAACAGCCTACCTGAATTTTAACTGCCCTAAAATGGATATTTTTCAACGCAACAGCACAGAGAAGGGAACACCTTTTAGAAACCCATCCGCTCTTAGTCCTTCCATCACAGCATATGGAGAAACACAGACAGTTTCCTTGTCTTTGCAGCCTTTTGAGAGGTACAAACAAGCCAAATTTTACCCCCTGTCCCATAGGTAGAGGCCCCAGCCTCATGCCCAAATGCTCATAGTGGAGCCAGTGCCTTCACTACTTACACCATTCAGCCTCTATCATCCCAACGTGATTTTAACCTCCAACCCACACTGTGCCGTTAAGGAGAGAAAATGCAGCTGATTTCCCCTCTGAATATCTTTCTCCTGCATCCACAGTCTCCATTGCTTTCTGAAGAAATCACCTGGACCAAATAAACTCTCTGTGGGGTCTCTAATCCTTTACCGCTCTTAAGTGACATGCAACATTTGAAATGACACTCATACGGTAGCACAAGGCCTTCCAAATTCACCAGAATAATTCCGTGATTCAACAGAACATCCTGAACTACAGAATACCCTCAGTTCGAAGATACCCGCTAGGATCCTCAAGTCCAACCCCTGATCCAATATATTGATCCCAGCCCAGCACCTGGAGCTGACAGTGGGGCAGGTCCTTTACAAAAACAAAGCAGTCATGGAGAGACGCAACCAAGTTAACGATAAATTCTGGCTCAAACACCTAAAACAGCCAGACCTGCTCAATGACCACACTGAGCCTCCTCACGATGGGCACAGAAAAATCTGGGGCAGCAGCACAAATTCCCCACTGATCCTGGGGAACGGAAATTTTCCCAGCACTTGCGGAAACAGTCTTGGCAGTTACTGTATCCAGGATAATGCTACTGTATCGAGGGGTAGCACCTACAACACTGTTGCACTGACTTCATCCTCAATGTAACACCCTCATCCTCCTCATACACAGAGCCAACATCTGAAGGATTGTTTCCATGCTCGCTTGGAGCACGCAAGAAATAAGAGCGCCAAAGAAGAGACTTCTTCAATAACCTCACTTGTAGTGAAACCTTATTGTTTTCTAATCACAGACTATTCCCATGTACCTCACAAGTTTTCTCTCCCAAAAAGATAGTGATCCCAACTCGATCAAGAAAACAAGGCTGCATTTTGAAGGACCAAACTGCCCACAAATCCATTCTTTCAAAACATCAGTTACACTTCTTAAGAGGCAATAGTCTCAATTCAGTCAGATTAAATAAGTGATTATTTACACACAGTCAGAAAATCTTTAGTGAAGAAAAATGCATTTTTAAACAGGCAACTGCAGTGAACTTAACCAAACTCCTCAAGTCATTGCGACAGAGCGGAATCTAAACTCCGGCCCCTAAAGCACTGAGTCGCAGTAAGAATCTCCACCTCTGAAATAAGAAACCAAGTGATGCTTTGCAAAGCTTCTTTGCCAGGCGTGTTAAAAACACAAGAAATGTTGCTTTTCTTCAAAAGAGAATTATTCTGCACCCCAAGATTAACTCCCAGGTTGGTTTTTGCTGGCGCTGAACCTTATGGGCATGTTTTACAGGTGAAAAGAGACCAACATACCCTTGAACTCGGTAAAATCCAGAATATGAACAGCAGATAAAGCGGGCCCTAAACCCCGGCTTTATCTCACGCGTTTATGATGTCTCTGAAATCAAACAGAGAGGGGGCAAACCAGCCCGGTTCGTTTCCTGTTCAATTGCTACCCGCGATTCCATTTCTCCTCCAGAGCCCTCGGTCTATTCGCAGCAAGCGCCGAGGAAGCGGCTGGAAGAGCCCGGGCGGTGGAACCGCTGCGGGCCCCGGCGGGGCGGGGGGGTCCGGGGGAAGAGCGGGGTCGTTTCTCACCTTCCATGCTCCGGCCGCGGCTCCCGGCTCCACCTGCCCGCCCGGGCTCGGCACTGCCGGCGGAGCGCACCGGCCTCGCCTCCCGCCCCACGCCGTGACATCCGGCCCGGCGCTCGGCGGGCGGAGAGCGGCGCCGGGCGGCGGGGACAGCGCCCGACCCCGGCCCGGGGCCCCGATCGCCGGCCCTGCGGCTGCCGCCGGTGTTCGCAGGGGGCTCCAGCCCCTCGGCACGGGGGGCGGTGGGATGAGGGCACCGCGCCTCTTTTGAGCGGCTGGGGGAGCCCCCAGACGCTTCTATAGGACAAAGGGCATTAGAGCATCCCCGGAATAGGCACACCTCAGACTGGATGTTAAAGTTAAATGACCAAGAGTAAATAAAATTTAGATTAAGTCAGCTGTTTCTCTTAACAAGACAGCATTGTTATTTAGCAGAAAATCAAGGTACAAAGTTCTTTAATAAAAAAAAGCTAACGTGAATTTCAAAGTCCTCAGGAAACTGTTAAATGGTTATTTTTGTATATCTAGTACAGATTCCAAAAGGTGGCTCATTGCACACCGGGCCTGGGTGGGGCTTTGAGTGACCTGAACTGATGCAGGATGTCCCTGCTGTGGCAGGGGGTGGCACCAATTGACATTTAAAAGTCCCTTCCGACCTAAACCTCATTAATGTAGAGGCAGACGCCATTGGGATCTGAGCTTGGATGTAAATCCAAAGGCAGTGACTGTGAATTACCATGTCTCAGGTGTGGGATAGCAACATGGAAACACGATTCTCCTACTCACTTCCTGTGTGGTGCCAATGACTCCTCCTGAAACTGCCGCTTTTCCACTGCTTGGAAAAAGATTCTAGAAATAAAATGTTAATAAATACATAAATAAAGATATGTGGGATAACAACTCCAATTCCCTGCTATTGCAGACAATCTCTGTATCCTCCTTCTAGAGCCATTTAATAATTACAAAGGTTTCTTGCTCCTATGAGCTCTAAGGAAGTCCTGAAATTACTGCATGACAATTGAAAACCTTTGGTTTCCATTGCAGGATTGCAAATGGCCATTTTCTCTTACTGACAGGTTTGTTCTTTAATTTAAATCTTTGCCTTCCCCTACATTTACTATCAGATAATCACTTGTGTCTTCTCTGTTTTTATTTTAAGGGCAGAAATCAAATGAGCCTGGTTTTGTCAGCCTATAAAAATGCCCCTGTGCTGATTGTGCTCCTCCTTCAGGTGATCCCAGCTTTGGATCATTCACCTTAAAGATCAGAGGCAGAACTTGTGCTCTGCAGTCCAGGTAACTCCTCTCCAGAGCCCCTCATAATTCCTTCACCTCGCTCTGTACTCCTGAAAGTCTCTCTACATATTTCCTAGGATAAAATATTAACCTTCATCATGGCGTGAATAGGTATTACAAAGGTGATGTCAGATTTTTTTCCTCTCCTATAATTTCCTACTGATAGAGCTTCTATTAACAAGAAACTCCAGTAACCCAGGGTTTAAACACAAACAAATACCCAAATTCACTTTTTGTCCTATTAAATCCTTTCCTGACACTTTCTGTTTTTAAAAGTAACCAACCTTTTTTTTTCCCCTCCTGGGCTTATAAATCAAGAACGACAATTTATCAATCTGTGACTGAGAAATATTATAAATTTGAAAATAAATGGGTCATTTGGCTAAAGACACAGACTAAGAGTTTATAAAGATTCAAAACTGCAGCCAAAGCTTTACTAGAAAGATATCATTTTATAATGATTAACAAGCTGGGGACGGATGGCCTATGCAGGACATGAAATGAGCTATAAACATCCTTAGGAACCGAGGCTGTACAGGCTGAAAAATGACTTGTTTATAGCAGAAACGTTAAAAACTGAATCATTTTGCCCACACGACACCAGCACAAAATGTTCAATTTGAGTAAAACTGAGAACACTTAGCACATGGGAACGCGGGATTGTCTGAGGTGGTCCCAGTTCTGACCTGCTCGGCGGCTCAAGGACATTAAAAATGAAAACCCTGACATAGTTCTTACACCTTAACCGACCACTGGAGTTAATTCCTTGGTCGCAGGAAGAAGAAAGTTTGAGTAAAACTGTATTCCGTCAATAACTTTATACCTTCATTTTCACACCTTTTTATTTTTACCAATTTTTTTATTAAAGGAAACTCATAACTTATGTGCTTTTTTTCACATGGAAGCACTGAGTTAAAACTTTTACAGCTCCTTACAAAAATAACTCTCATTCCTGCGTTGGTTGGTTCTATATTTGCTATGCAAATCCTATGACATCATTTTTGGACACTAGCATGGTCTGGGGTGATAAATATGATTAATCTAATAGCGATAAATATCATTATCTAGTTACCGGATGCTTGGCCACCCGTCCTGGTCTGCAGCATCTCGGAACATGAGATGTGGTCTAATGCAAGGACCCTCTCAGTTTCTTGAGTGTTTTTGTATCACTTCCACTAGAAACAAAATATTTACACTTTTAAGAGTTTCAAAGTCATTGGTAAGTTTTCCAAAACATGTAACTGACTTGAAAATAATACCTTGGCATTTTGTCTTTGTTTTTTGAGCCAACAGAACATGGCTGGCACTTACCTTCAGCCACAGCAAGTGGCAGAATCTTGGAAACCCTCACTGGTTTGGGTTGGAAGGACTTTAAATGCCATCCAGTGCTACCCCTACACTTCCCACTGCCCCAGGGTGCTCCAAGCCCTATCCAGCCTGGCCTTGGACACTCTCCGGGATGGGGCAGCCACAGCTTCTCTGCCCAACCTGTGCCAGGGCCTGCCCACTCTCCCAGGGAAGGATTCCTTACCAAAATCCAAACTAAATCTCCCCTTTTCATTTCAACATTATTCCCCTTGTCCCATTGCTCCAAGCTTTCGTCACAAATACTCCTGCAGCTCTCTCGGAACCCGAAAGGGATGTTTTTTGGTGTTAAGTTGAAAAATACGCGTTCCATAATGACTCACTGCAGAAACCTGCAGCTGGAGAACACCCCGGTGCCTGCAGCCCCTCAGGAGCCGAGGCCACAGGATGTGCCCCTCTCTTGCTTTCAGTCTTTCTCACAGCAAGTGGCAGAACCACAGAACGCCAGACCCCTTTGGGTTGGAAGGGGCCTTGAAGGTGCCGCAGGCAGGGACAGGTTCAACACTGTCACAGCCATGACAGAGCCTATTCCCTCCTCCTCCTCCTTCCCTTTCCTCGTCCCACAGCTGGGAAAAAACCCACTTCAGACTCAAAACCAAAGCTCCGTACGCACTGCGCGAGCGACGTGGGGCTGAGGGGGTGACAACGGGGTCGGGCCTGGGCCCTCCTTCACCGCCAGGCGCCTGAAAGAGAGAAAGCAAAATACCAAAAAAAAAAAAAAAAAC
>VWZG01005167.1:38442-54267 GCA_013396735.1 Grallaria varia
CAACTAAACGCCGTTTAAAAAGCAACGGGGCGGGCGGGTGAGGGAGGAGGGTGGGTTAAACTCGTTTTGAGAAGCAGCGGTGGGACGGAGAGGGAGCGATGGGGCCCGGCGGGCTCGGACTCCCCTCAGGCTTCCCGCCCTGCGAACTGAGGGGACGAAAAGGGCGGGAAGCGGCGCGCGCGGGGGCGGGGCCGTTAGCGCCCCCTGGCGCCCGCCCGGCCGTTATGAGGGCGCCGGGACATGGCGGCGGGACATGGCGGCGTCGCCGCTGCGCCGGGCTGCGCCCGTTGCCCCACGGCCGCGCTCCTCGCCGTGGCCGCCGTGGTGGGATGGGGTGCGAGGGCCCGGGGGGTGCCGGGGGAGCGGCTGAGGGGAGCGGGGAAGGAGACTTGTAAGGGCGACGCTGTGGGGGGGTTGCGCCATAGAACTTCCCTCAGAGCGGCTGATGAAGTCCCGGTAGAGGGGACGGGGAGGTGAAGCCCCCTTAGAGGGCACAGTGACCCCCCCATGGGTGGGTCCCATCCCGCTGTGAGGGACAGGTGCCCCCCTTCCAGAATCTTCCCTCAGAGCAGGTGGTGAAGCCCATTTAGAGGGCCCAGGGTGGGCTCTAGTGACTCCCCACAGGTGGGTCCCACTCCCAGAATCTTCCCTCAGAGTGGGCAATGATGCCCCCTTAGAGGGCCCAGAGTGGGCTCCAGTGACTCCCCACAGGTGGGTGTCACTCCCAGAATCTTCCCTCAGAGTGGGAGGTGAAGCCCCCCCATAAAGGAGTCAAGGTGGGCTCCAGTGACACCCCACAGGTGGGTCCCACTCCCAGAATCTTCCCTCAGAGTGGGCAATGATGCCCCCTTAGAGGGCCCAGGGTGGGCTCCAGTGACAACCCATGGGTGAGTCCCACTCCCAGAATCTCCCCTCAGAGTGGGAGGTGAAGCCCCCCCATAAAGGAGTCAGGGTGGGCTCCAGTGACACCCCATGGGTAGGTCCCATTCTGCTATTGGGGGGACAGTTGTCCCCGTCCCACAACCTTCCCTCAGAGTGGGCAATGAAGCCCCCACAGAGGGGACGGGGAGATCTCCAGTGACACCCTTCTCAAACCCAGCCCTGGGACACAGCAGTGGCAGGGCCATCTCAATGTGCCCATGGCCTGAAAAAAACCAAACCCAAACCAATCCAAATTCCAAAATTTTCACCCCTCCTGAGGGGTCTTATCGTGGGAAACCTTGTACAGGACACCTGTGTGCCTCACAGATTCCTGCACCCCGTCCCATGTTTCCTCGGGGTCACTTTGCTTTACAGTCAGATTTTATAACTATTTCAGAGGCTTTTTGTAAAGAGGAAAGCTCAGCTGGTCTGGAACGCAGTGCAGCCAGGCAGGTTTGCAACTAAAACAACAACTAGTTGGGCACTAAAACAACATTAAAATGGCAGGTTGAAAACACAGGGTCCTGTTTGTTGCTAAGGAAAGAAAGCATAGGGGAAAAGGAAAAATAAGGCAAAAGAGACAAGACAAAAACCCCTCCAGCATGAAATAAATGAGTAACAATCACATTTAGATTGCTCTCCAAAATTCCATTACTTTTCCCTACAGTGAGAGCAGAACCAAAGAAAGAGCAACTTTCTGTTGACTTAATTGGAAAGAATGACGTTTATGGTGACACCAGGCACGAAGGTAAACTGGCCCTTTTTTATACCTATATTTAGTTTTTGCTGAAATTTGGAGTTTTAAGCATAGGGATTATTATATGACATCAGTGGAAGTGACATGACCTCATATACACAGTGTCGAGAGAAAGGAGATGGGGATGGAAATACATTTGCCCCACAGTGCTTCTAGAAACATAGATGAAAATTTAATATAGAAATGAAAATTTGACATCGAAATGAGGGTCCCTCTCAAAAATCTGGTGCTTTTTGTGCCCCTGCACCACAGTTTGTGTGTGGGACATGTCTCATCTACACAGTCAGCACCAGCCACACTGTGGACAGTTCCAGGAAATTAATTAGGAACAAATGGAGTTGAAAGATTAACCTTACACTTTTCAAGTCCAAATGGGAAAAAAGCGCGTTAAACACAATTTTTAAGTTAATATTTTGGTGATTTCATTCAATATCAACATCCCCATTTACCTTTTACCTTGTTCTGTGTTGCAGTGAACGTGTATGTTAAGGTGTTCACAAACAGCCCATTTCTGGTCTGTATGGATTTAGCTCTTTCTCAAGAAAAAATCATAGATCCCAAGTATTTGTGGATTGGTCCAGATGGAAGAGATTTAGAAGGTTAGTCCCTTTGTTCAGACTAAAAAGTCATGTATTTTCCTTGTTTCTATTCACACTGCCCTGCCATAGGTCCAAATAGTCCCTTGACCCTTTGTCAAATTTTCCCCATGAGCTCTGACATCAAACTTTCTCTTCTCCCTCTAAAGATTCCAAATGCTTGAGATAAAAGAAAAAAACTTGCAGTAAATCCTAAAAGTCATAAATTTTAGATCATTTCAGGCTAACACAAAACAGTGTCATTATGTACAAGAACAAGATCTCATCTTCTAATGTTCTAATAATCTAGTATTTCTGTTTTAGGGCAAAAGTATGCAAACGTGACAGAGACAGGGAAGCTGGTGCTGATGGGTTTCAGGGAGTCAATGTCTGGTGCCTACACTTGCACTCTGTCCCACAAAATCATCGAAACCACCACACAGGAGGAAACAGACATTGTTGAGGCCTATAAATTCATGGTTTATGGTAAGATTCCTAAGTTAGGAGTAAGCACAGGGCCTTAGGTTGGTGGGTTTGTGAAGTGCACGTTTACTGCAAGGCTTGATTATGAAAAAAATCCAAAACAAAGTAATTCGTTAAAATTTTCTCTCAGAATATAAAATTTTTATACTTATACCCACATGCCCCCTCTCACAGTTTTGGAAAAAGTTTAACATTACTGCTACCAAGCACATATAGCAATAAAATAGTATCTACTCTTAATAAGAACAGAATTAACCATGAGAATTCCAGGGCTATCCGTGATCTGGAAAGGAAGCTCATGTCTCCCATGGGAGAGATCACCAAACTGATGTGGAATCACCTCTCTGCCCCTGCTGCTTGAGCTGCACTCCAGCTTCCTTCCACCACTTGTAACCACTGTTCACCAACATCACCACCCAAAAATGCTGGAGAAACACTAACTTTTAAAATACTTTTTGAAAATGTACTTCTATACCATAAATGCATAGAATTGGCCCAGTCCCAGCTCATTTCAGACACACAGCTTTACAGACATGCTGGTTCTGTGTCATTTTACTATTTATCTCCTTTTTTAACATTTGGGAACACAGTCTGCAATAAGCTCATAAATTCCTGCATATTTCAAACTAAAATGTCTCTTACTACTGAGCCAGCTCTGGCAAGGACAAAATTGTTCTGTCATCACTCCTGACTAGGCTTTATTTATTTACTTTTGAATAGGAGCAGTTTTTCAGACACAAGGAACCCCCATAATCTGAGATTCAATCTGTGATTGCCAGAACTCACACCCAAACATTTCCTCCCAGCCTACAGGGAAGCTGACCATGCCTACCAGATGTTTGTTCGCTTCACCACAGCGCACTGCAGGCTGGAAACCAACGCCTTGTTCTTTGAGACATTAAAGGCAATCCTGAACAGCACCATCTCCCACCTCTTGTGTCACATCACAGAGTCATCCTACAAGTGCCACTCCATCAGGACGCCAAAGCAGGGCCTCCAGTACGAGCTCTTTGTTAATTTTCAAGGTAACCAATTTCACAACATCTGACATACAGCAGAGCCAAGAACACTTCTGAAAGTTTTTCCTTTTTTTTTTTTTTGGAGTGCCTGGATTCTTTTTTGTTACCCACAGATGGAGCTAAAATGCAGTTTTTATGTTAAATTTATAGTATTGTACTTACAAACTTCCCAAGAAAGGTTATTTCCGAGGTGTGCAGCTGGAGAGGATCGTTGGAAGGAGACAGCCTATAGGATGCCATGATTTTTTCCACTGAAGTAATTTTAAAGTCATCGTATTTGGTTTTCATTTTTTGATTTTTAGTAAGTCTGGGACCACCAGGAAACTGCACAGAGTTAAAGCAAGAGCCTCACCGCTCCCTCATGGCAATGCTGAGGTGGTTTAACCTTGCAAACAGGTTAAATCAGTCCTGATTTAGAGGTGAAACCACCTGAAATCACTGAGCAGAGGAAGCTGTGCCTTTGTGCTCTGATCACATTCTCCCCTGTACCTGTTCTCATCATGGCTCCTCCAACAGGTTACAGAACAGAATTGTGGCCATTTTCCCCCTCAGTAAAGTCAAGAAACTTTTAGAACAAACCAAGGACCCAAAGATTTTAAGTTTACATAAAATTTTGTCCCATTCTGGAACCTGAGGGTACTACATGAGAATTTAGTTCCATTTTCTCAGCTCAGCATGTTTTTCCTCCCTTAGTTCTATATTGGCTGACCTCTGACTCTTACTGAAACAAAGCAAGGCACTGGATAGAATTCACCAGGTCCTGATCTAGCTTTGCCCCTTTTTACATGTTGTTTTTTCCCCTCCACTCCCACAGTTGATCCGTTTGCACCAGGATGGGAAGAATTTTGTCACAAGGTTCCTTATGACTGTGAAGATATGACCAACACAAGAGTCCAGCAGGTTCTGTGTCAGTCACCTCATGTCTTCTCTGCCTCTTTAAAACTGCCTTAGCTCCTGCAGATGTGACTGGTAGTAATCCAATTTCACCCAGATTCTGTGGGATTAACATTGTAAATGACGATTCATAGATTGCAAATAATTCCATTCAGGATAGAAAATGGGTTTCAAAGCCAAATTGATACAAATCATTTAAAAAAGAACCAGTTAAAAAAAAAGACCTCATTATTTCCTTTATATTTACTATGACTTAGTATAATGAATTTCCAGTTCTCTAAACGAAATCTTTAATTTGGTCAATGAAATGCAATTTAAAGTAAATCTACCATAGGGAGCTTCTAAAATCTATTCTCTCTGGCTTGTAAATATTAAATCCTGGGATCAGCTCCTATCCTGGGCCGATTCCAGGCTCCCAGAAACCAAGGAAGGCTCCCAGTTAAGGTGTCAAGTCAGTGTGTGGGAACCAGGACTACGAAGTATTTACTGACACTTTTAAATCAACTCAAAACAACCAACTGTGTTTTTACTCTCCCAACATTCCCAAATTTTAGGCAACAGAGCGAATCGAGATGTTTTTCCATCAGCTGAGGCACATTCTAAAGCACAAGGTCAAGGCTGTCCCTACAATACAGTACGTGGAAAACAGTTTCTCCATGACTCCCATCGACAGCTGCCGGCCAGGTTTTGGGAAGAGCCATCACACCCACCAGAACTGCGCCAGCTGCTGTGGTAAATATGAAATACAGCAGGGTAAAAATAGCTCATTGATTGAAACAGAGCTGATTAGGGTTGGTCACAGAGCTCCGGGGAGGATTTGGGAAATATTGGGGTCAAAAGCAGGGATATTTCTGTTCATCCTCTGGGAAGACACTCGCACTGTGGATGTAGAATAATGATAGGGACAGGAAATGAGCTGGTGGAGCATGTCAGCGAGCTCACAGGTGTAATTGCATTTACAGGCAAAGTAGAAGCAGTGAAGTGGGTTTTTTCCCTTTCCAGGTCACTGGTGAGTGGCTATCCTCAGGATCCAGAGCACATAAGAAACAATTCCCTTCATGGAAGCACTGCTAGAATCTCCCTGCTGTTTTTTGAAGTTCTTTTGCAGCACCTGCTGCAGATTTTGAAGCTGAGGGGGATTTAGCCAGAGGCTCAGGGAGCTTGGGAAGGATAGGAGCTCACACGGGGCATTGGGAAGGCTCGTGGGGGTATCTGACAGCCCCCCAAGGCAGGGAGAGCTGGCTGGAACCCCAGCTCTGTTCTCTCCACAGTGGTTTGTGGTCCTGGAACTTACAGTCCCAACAACGAGGTGACGTGTCGGAGCTGTGCAAGGCCTCGAGTCAGAGTGTACGGAGCAAAATCCTGCCTTTAAACTGCCAAACTGGAAACCCAAGGAGCAGCTGTGAAACAGTTCTTGGTGCTGTGTTCTTCTCATTTTAGCTGCCAATTCTGGAATCCTTCACTCCTTTTGGAAAAGAACATCTGCATTCATGCACCCCTATATTTTCTGTTTTCAGGGACCCCTTAGACTGAAAAAAGGCTGCATAAAACACATTCATGCAAGGAAAAGTAATTAAATGGGGAAAAAAGAGAAAGTTTGTCACGTGGCTTTGTGCAGGGTCTGTTTCTTGGTGGTGACACCAGACACGCCACAGCTTTGTGCGGCTCAGGGAACACAAAGGAGCTACAAAGGGTTCCAGGCAGGACAGCAGGTGGCTGTGGTGGAGATATGTGCCAGACTAGCATATGCCAAAATCTCCATGAGCAGATATTAACAGAAGTATTTAGTCTTGGATATTTAAAAGCATTAAGTTCTCTCCCCCTTTTTTTCCCACGTTTCTTTCTCCGTTTCTGAAATATTCCAGCTGGGGCACCAGAGTAGAAAAGGAAGTCGAGCCTGAGACAAGAGAGAGGGTGAGTAACAAGTTACAAAGCCCAAACACCAAGAGAATTAAGGACCAGGTTATGGCTCTCCCTTCATCCGCTGCTCCCCAGAAAGAAGAGGGAGCATCCCAGATGGAAGCAGAGTCTGTGGAGCCTCTTCCACCTCCTCCTGCTGCATCCTCCCCTTGAGCTGCAGCAAATCCTCGTGCAGGGCCGGCTGGCCCCAGGTGCTGCCACGGCAGATGATCCTCTTACACCAGCTGTGAATTCCTCATGGGTTCACCGGATGACAGGAATTGCCAAAGCACTGAGCTAATGGGAACGTTTTCTTCCCAGAAAAGCCTCCCCCTGATCCGCTTTGGAAGGTTAGCAGCTGGATTCGCAGCGATCCATCACCCTGCTCATGATCCATCACCCAGCTCACGGAGCACTGGAAGTGAATGTTGTCTGACCAGTATCACGAGCTTCCCAAGGAACTCCAGCTACTCTCCTGCCCAGGCTTCAGAGCCCGCTGGGGCATCTGGGCCTCCCACGGTGGAGTTCCCAGAACGTGGGCTTTTAGAGCTTCTTTTTAAGCTGTTCCCTGTAGGATTTTCAACCTTCCAGATTCACTTTGTCAAGGGACACCAGAGAACTCTCACCCTCCACACACAAAGCCATGGAAATCCATGCCTGACTTCCCAGCATGGAGCCATTCCTTCCCTTTTTTCCACAAAGCAGGCCTAAGCCAAGCAAAAGAAGCACCTCCCACTCAATACCCCCAACTTCTTACACCAAATTCCTTGGTGAGTATTCACCCAAAAATCAATTGGATTCAACCCACTTTAACTTATCCACTGTGACAGGAACGCAGCAGGAGGCAGCACGGGCACGGACCCACTCCGAGCTTTCCAGAGTCATTACTTATTAAATACCAAGGAATAAAGTGAGCTGTAACGAGCTTTCCTTCTGCCCTTGGGCTGATTATCCTTGCCAACTGGACACCGTGCACGGCTCAGGCTGGCACAGAGGAAGCAGCCACTGGTGCCCCAGACTCTTGGCCCCTTTCAGCACAGAGGAAATGCCACATGCATCAGTTATGAGGGGAAAAAAGCAGTAAGTAGGAGCTAAGTGCCATGGAGAGTCACAAATGAACTGGACTCCCTCCTCCTCCTAAAAACCTCCTACAGCAACTTCAGTGGGTCTCAGACTGGAAAAGAGGAAATGTAGGTTGGATAGACAGAGGAAATTCCTCCCTGTGAGGGTGGAGAGGCCCTGGTTGGACAGGGCTTGGAGCAACCTCGGCTAGTGGAAGGTGTCCCTGCCCATGGCAGGGGGTGGGACTGGATGGGCTTGAAGGTCCGTTCCCACCCAAACCACTCCATGATTCTAGAAGTGGAAAAATAGGTCAAATATTTCAGTATCACATTGCAGAGGAGTTTGTGTCAGTAATTCTGTGGAGACTCATGTGAAAGTGACAAGTGGGAGCTTCCCTCTGCCCTTTCCTGGTTGAAATTCCCCTGCATCCAGCTGGATCTCTATGCCTGGGATGGCAGCTGAGCCTTTTATTGCTGACACCATCCCCCACACCTCATTCCCTTCCCTGTCCTGCTTCAGGATTTACAAATCCCTGTGATCAGCTCTCACTTTAACTGTTCCCATCCCTCTTTGCCTCCCACAGCTGCAACAGCTCTCCACGAACTGCGCGATCCTTCCTTACCTCCTTAAATCCTCCTCAAATCCCCTTCTGCTCTGGCTTCACAACAGGAATCATGGAAGCCTGGGCTGTACCTGATGTTCTTGGAGAGCTGTGGGAGCCCCTGTTAACCCTGCTCAGCCCTTTATGCCCCCACCTCACTCTGTGCCAGAGACCATCACAACACCTCGGGAGTGCTGAGAAAGCCTCACAAGTAACAAATTTAGAACTTCAGACTTCCTGCCCCATCTCCGCACAGGCCTCCAGGATCTCAGCACATACTGACAGCACACAAGAGCTTTGAGACATCCACAAATCACAAAAATAACAGGGATAATCTGCCAGCTGGAAGCTGCAGCCCATTGTTTTCCCATCAGAGCTGCCTGGAACGACCCACTTGAGAAACACTTAAGGAACACGTGTTCAAGGACTCACTGCAGAGCTGGAGTGGTGATGGGCCGCGTCCTGTGGATGACAGAGACACCTCTGCTCCAGCAGGAAGGGTGTCTTGTAACTCCCTGCAGCAGCTTTATTATCCCACAATCCAGAATTCCCTCCAAACTTAAGCCAAGAGGAGTTGAAGGAGCCACAAAGCCACCCAAGACACACCTTGTGGCCCTTGCTCAGCAGGTTTTAAGGAGAGGGGCTGTGGGGAGGAGCCAGACCAGGTTCCCTGGGATCGGCACTTCCCAGGGACTCATCACACCTGGGATGGGTGTGGTGCAGCCCTGGCTAATCCATCCCCCAGGAATTCCCCCAAGGACTCACCCAGGAGCCCCTTTGGTGGAAAATGGCTTGAAACAAAGCTTGGCTGAGAGCTGAAGGTGTTCCTTCTGTCCCCAAGAGCCCCCAGGTGACACTGCAGGTGCCACAGCCCCACATGCTCCCACAGAAGGATGGACACAAGCCCTAGCCCGTGGATTCTGATGGCCCTGTGTCTCCTGAGGCAGCAAAAATACCTGGCAAGACGGTATTTCCCTCTGAGGGACAACTTTGAAATTTTATTAACAGGCACAACTTTGTCTTAAAAATGACAAATTGGAAAATGACTGTTGGAAAATGATCCCTGGGCTCAGCAGTGCCTGGCTTGGAGGAGGAATGAGAGGGAAATCCCCAGGGAGTCCGGACGGGAGCGTGTGAGCAGCTGAACCGCCGAGCCCTGAACCGCAGGCACAGGAAGAGCTGTTGTGATTTTTAGCTCTGCTTCACTTTCCTACTGACTGAAATTAAATTTCCTCCTGCCCAAGCCCAGTAAACACATGTTCTGCCCAGCAGCTTTCCTAGAACCACCGGCATCGTGGGATTAATGAGTCCTGCTCAGGCAGTGAAGGGGGGTGATTCATTATTGGCAGCAATGTAGCTGTAAATGGATATTTCTGGAGTGAAAGGCCGGTGATGAAGTGTAGCCCGGCATTAATCCCAGTGCAATCACTGCCATCACTCCTAATTATTGATAAATATTTTTCTAATTGTGGAAATGAAACAATTAGACATCCTTCCTTCCCTCTTGGAAATCTAATTAGTCCCGAGTTCAGGATGCAGTCTGGGGCTGCTGCTGTGAAACACGCTCCACTCACAGGCTGGGAAAAACAGCTTCTCCCAAAACCTTCTCCAAAACACTCCCCAAAGCACCTCCAGTGCTGCTGTTGGGAGGATGGACCCACGAGCAGGGGGTCCACTGGTGTCGGATATCCTGGGGGCTTCCCAGGAGCGTCACTCCATCCCTGTATTCCCTGGGATTTCAGGGCCAGGCAGGCAAAGAATCATCCCCACCAGGAGGGTTCGGGTTGTACTCTTGTCCCAGTGACACATTTCCCTTCATCCTGGAGAGGAGAGAAGGGAATGACCCGCCCGGCGCGGGCGGGCAGAGCTCCTTGGAAGTTAATAACGGAGATTTACCGGCCCTGGAACGCTCAGGAAGGAGGTCACGCTGCTAATGCTGCTGCTGCTGATCCCTGCGGATAAATCTGCATCAGGAAACAAATTACCCAGAGATGGGTATTAAAAGGGATGATTCTAATTCCTCACTGAAGGAGAAGGGGTGACTTTAACGCTGAGCCCCCACACCCACCGGTGCCGAGTGCTGGCTCCCGCTCCCAGCAGGATCTGCCCCACAGGACCTCACTGCTGGAAAGAGTGGGATGGGAAAAACCTCTCCTTGGGATGTGAGCCCTCCACCAGACTGCAGCCCCACACCCCCCTGCCCCAAGACCCCCCAACACCCTGGCTCAGCCACAGGCATCTGGAAATATCCCGCTAATCCCAGTTCTTTCTCATTCCCTGCCACACCTGATTGAATGTCCGATAGTACTGACAGCCTAAATCCAACACAATTCCATCCCTCCCAGACCAAGTTACCTTCCCAAGGCTTATTGCAGATTTTTATGAGGTTTCTTACATATTTTATCCCCCCATACACCCACACAGGCCAGTGGCTCTCCCACAGCCAGCCAAACTCTTGGAATCCACCTCCTTTCCCCCGTGCTTGTTAGCGTGGACTGTAACGAGCCCGGTGGTTTCCATACGAATCATTCCAGGGTGAGGATTCAGGGCAGGCACTGGATCAGGGCTGGCCCTGGGGGATTTGGTGTCATCCAGCCCCATGGGGGAACACCAGCAGGACTCCAGGGAGATGAGGTGGCAGCCTGGGCCACGTGTCCTGCATGTCCCCCAGCCCTTCCCAGCTGCTCCCGGGGCTGCAGGAGGAGGGTCCCCAGGGAGCGACCGGAGTGGGGGACAGCAGCCATCTGCTCCAGAGCCCGGGGACACAGCGAGTGACAAACAAGGTTAATGTCCCGTGAGTGGGAGCTGTCACTCTGCGTTAGGGCTGCACCTCCCACAGCACAGCATTCCAGCACGGATCACACGGGAGAGGCACCGGAGAGGCCACTCGTGGGGATTGGTGGGACTGTGATGCCTGGAAGGGCCTGTCCCTCCTGGCTGTGCCACACCATGCCAGGCTCTGCTCCTGGGGGGACGGCAGGGCAGGGAGCGGAGCAGGGCCCTGGGAAGCAACTCCACGGGGTCCTGGGTGACGCGGCCGCCGGCACCGTGCCAGCGACCTGAGCCGAGCCACGGGTGTTCATTACTGAGGGCTGGGGCAGAGTTACCACCGGGACAGGTGTCTGGTTTCTGGCAGCACCAGCCCGGGAAGGCATCGGCTGTGACGGGCACCTCCATCCTTCCTGTGCAGCCACGACGTCACCGGGCCCGGTGACCCACGGACACAAACACCAGCGTGCCCGGCTCCAAAGGGAAAGCCAACTTTATTGTTGTACAAAGTAAGAACGTAAAAGGTCCCTTAAACCAAACACGGATGGGTCGGGTGGTCCTGGCGTCCCCTATGCCACAGGCACGAGTGGCCACCTGGGGGAGCATCCCCGGTGGGGCTTGGTCGGGTCCCCCCACCCCTTTTCTCCACAGCCGGTTGTAGAAGGGGAAGGAGGTGCCGTGGGGCTGTGGGGATACCTGGGGGGGAGCTGGGGCCGAGGTGTTTGTGCGTTGCAGAGCTCCTGCTCTGTGCTGGAATCAGGCACTTGTGGAAGGGTGCGGGCACTGCTCCCGGCCGGCTCCGTCCCACGGCTCCCCATGGCACCAGGAGTACGGGCAGGGGCAGGGCTGGGGCCCTGCCTGTGCCAAAACACACTGCCCGCACCAGGGGCTGAAGCTGGGCCAGGGCTGGCCCGGTACAGAGGAGGTTCAAGCAGCTTTGGTTGGTGCTCTTGGTGAATTAAGGCAATTTAGCTTCAGTTGGTTTAAAAAAAGGCCAAAATCAGCAAAATCAGTTCTCCCAGGGACCAGACACACAGGTAGAAGAGTCTGGGTCTTCTCTGGCTTTGCTCTGAGTTGCCACTTGGACCCTGCACACCTGAAGGTGGGCACTGACCCCCACCTGTGCCAGCCCCGTGCCCAGCCTCACCTCCACCACTGCCACTGGGAACCTGCAGCCCCACATTGGAAGTGTCCAGAAGGGACTTTGGAACGTTTTTGGGGAGATCGAGGCTTCTGCCAGTGGTGTGGGAGTGGGGAGAGGGCGGAGGAGCCTCAGCAGCTCCTTCCATCCCATTTCCTGTCACAGTGACCGGTCGGCAACTTGTGAGGTGGGAGCTCCCCTCTGGCAGCTGATGGGAGCAGGGGGTGAGGGTGCTGCAAACACCCACCCCCGTGGTCCCTGTGGAGCACCGAGGAGACACCCACTCCCCTGACACCCCAGTGGGGCTGGACCCACTCTCTGGACCCCTCAGTTCCCCTCCATCAGCACCCACACTCCTTGGCAGCCCCAGAGGGCTCTGCTCACAGGAGCTCATTCCCCATCTGGTTCTTATTTCCCACATTCTGAGGGGGAAGGCTCTGAGTTAACCCACCAGTGACCCCATCTCCGCATGGGGACCCCCAGACCCCTCGCCCCACCTGGCCTGGGGGTGCTGGGAAGGGAGCAGGGAGCAGCAGGGGCCGAAAATGGGAGATGGGGCAGCACCTCCCAGCACAAGAGCTGGAGCTGGACCTGCCTCTGACCTCTCCCCATTGGAGTGTCCCCAGTTCCCACCCCGTCCTTTGGTCCTGCTGGCTGAGGTGACAGCCTGTGGCCCCTCAGGGCCGGTGACCTGCAGGGCACTGACCTCACAGCCATCCCACTCCTCCCCACTGCCCTCCCAGCAGGGAGCCAGGCCCAGGCCACCCCGCAAGGGATGGAAACACCGATTCCATTAATGCCCCAAGGGATCTCTGCAAAGGAAATATAAAAGTTTTAGATGAAGTCCAAATGTCCAGGTTGGTTGGAGCAACAACCACATGCCAGGGGGATGCTCCAGGTCACTCCAGTCCCCCACAACATGGGAGGATGCTGCGGATGCTCTTTGCTCACGGCCAATATCCATCCCCAGCCACAGCCACCAGAGCCAGGCACTCACTGGCCGTGGCTCCTGCTGCCAGGAGGAGAACAGAACCAATCCATGGGTACCTGTGTGCGATGCCGGTGCTGGTGGCAGCCCCTGCCGCCGTGGTGAGCCCCCGGCGCAGCCGGTCCCCAGCTCTGCGTGTCCCCGTGTCCCAGGCGGTGCCGGTGCTCACACCACAGTGCTGATGGTGGACGACTCCTCCGAGCGCCGCTGTTTGCTGGGCAGCGACTTGAGATACTCCAGGTGCCTCCGGGCGTCCTCCTGGTTCTGCCGCACGTAGTACACCAGGTAGGAGATCACCATGGCGAACCAGCCGAACATGGTGACCAGCATGGCGATGTCCGTGGTCTTCTTGTAGGCGTTGCAGAAGTCCGTGTCGGCGATGACCTGCAGGAAGGCCTTGCCCACGTGCTCCTCCTGCGCCGAGGAGGCGCACACGATGCCGCCCGAGGAGCCGGCCACCAGCTCCACGGTGCGGATGAGCTCCTGCAGCCGACAGTCACACAGCCACGGGTTATTGGACAGGTTCACCTTGGCCTTCAGGTTGCTGAAGGTGTCTTTGCTGACCGACACCAGCCTGTTGGAAGACAAGTCCAGAGAGTGCAGGTGCTCTGCCAGGCCCCGGAAAGCGCCGCTCTCGACGCTGGCGATGGCGTTGTGGGACAGATCCAGCTCCAGCAGGAGTGGCAGGTCCTGGAAGGCGTCTCGTGGCAGGAAGGGGATTCGGTTGGAGTCCAGGTAGAGCTTGTTGGTGTCGTTGGGGATGTCTCTGGGGACCTCGGTCAGCCGAGCATTGCTGCAGCGGAAGGTCTTCAGCCCCTCCTCTTCCGAGGGGTAGCAGCCCTTGGGGAAGGCGGTGGCCGGGCAGAAGCAGCAGCCCAGGAGGAGGAGGAGGAGGAGGAGGAGGAGGAGGAAGCTGTGCAGGAGCAGCCCCGCAGTGACCGGCCGGAGGAGGACCCGCTCTGCCGCAGGCATCCTGCCGCGCTGCCTTTCCTACCTCACACCCACCGGGGCTTCAGCTGGGCTCGGCACATCTGAAAGGGCACAGAAAGGGGACAGCGTCAGGCCGGGGGGGCAGGAGCAGAATCATCACAGCGCTGGCTGTGGGCACCGCACCTGACCCTGGCCATGGGACAGCGATGGGGACAGGGATGTGGACAGGGATGGGGACAGGGATGGGGACAGGGACACCTGTCACTCCTCACGCATCCCCCCAGCCCTGTCCATCCCCTCGCTCCGGGCTCCTGCGGGGCAGGATGAGGCCGCAGGGTCTGAGCACATCTCCTGCGCCGGCAGCTGGGCTGGAACAACCGGAGGCGCTCGGGCCGAGGCAGAGGCGGGGGGAGCTCCGGCCCTGCCAAGGTCAAGGCGCTGCGATCGCTGCTCGCAGGAGGCCGAGCCATCCTGCAGAGCCAGCCCTGGCTCCGGGCGAGCGGCCGCTGCCGGCAGCCCCCGGGGAATGCCGTGGAAAGCGTGCGGGCAGCGGCTCTGCAGGTTCCCGCGCCCGGCTCCGCTCTCCGGCAGCGCCCGGGGCACACGCGGGTTCCCTCCTTTCGAGGGGACTGGCAGAGGTGGGTGCCGGGTGCCCCCGTGCCCTGCCCGCTGCCACGACGGCCGTGGGGTCGGGCTGCCCACACCGCCTCGTGACCGTGGGCCCCACGTAGCCCTTGATTCCGGAGGGGAAAAACGTCAGCAGGAAAGAAACAAAAACAGAAAAAGGAAATTCACAGGAGCTGAGCGGGTTCCCAGGGTGGTGGCAGCGATAAGGGCCGTGCCCGAGCGCTCCGGGCGCTGCCCGGCTCTGCCAGCACGGGGTCCCACCACGGCCGGGGGCTCCAGCCCGTCCCTGCGCCGGAGCCTGGAGGCAGGATCCAAGCGCTCTCCCAACATCCCACAATCACACACGGACGCAAACAGGCGCCTGTGGCACCGGGTCGGGCAGAGCTTTGTGCCGCGGGAGCCACTGGGCACCTCCTGGGCAAAGCCGCTGCTGGTCCCACCTCCCCGCGCTCCCCGGAGCCCCCCCGACACCGGCACACCCGGTTCGGGGTGTCGACCGGGGCTCCCCGGTGTGGAGCAGAGGTGCCCACCCGAGGGTGGCCCCCAAAGCACAGCACCCCGAGCTCTGGGCACTGTCACCCAGCCCAGCCGCGCCAAAGCCCCCCAAGGTCACAGCTGTGCCGAGCCGACCCCTGCGCTGCCGGAGCCCCCGGGGCCCGCGGGGGTCCCGACGGGCACCAGAGCGCAGAGCAGCCCAAGGGCACCGGGATCGCGGAGCCCCCCATTGTCCCAGCCCGCCGCTCTGCCGGAGGCAACCGCGGGCAAACGCAGCCCCCCGGGACCCCCGTCCCGCTGCCCGGGAAACCACCGGACCGAGCCGGGACCGGCGGCCCGGGATGGGGATGCTTCACCCAGGGGACGGGGACACCCCGCGGGTGGGACGCGAACCGGGCACCGCAGCGAGGACGGGCACAGCCAGTCCCTTCCCCGCCGCGGAGTTCCCAGCCCGCAGCGGGGCGCGGGGGTCCGCACCCCGATCCCGAGGGTCTCCGCCAGCCCCGGAGAGGGCGGCTGAGGTCCCGGGGGCGGCGCGGGAGCCGGGCCCCGCCGTGCGCCCGGGGATGCCCGGGGATCTCCGCGGCCCGGGGGCGTCGCGGGCGAGGGAAGCCCCGGTGGTTCCCCGGGGGAGGCTCCGCTCGGCGCGGCGCCGCCGCCCCCC
>VWZG01005167.1:57292-74488 GCA_013396735.1 Grallaria varia
CTCTGCCGGCGCTCCGGACTACAGCTCCCGGCGTGCCGAGGGGGGCGGGCCGAGGGGCCGCCGGGAGCGCAGCGGGAGCGCGGAGGAGCGAGCGCCGGCCCCGCCGAGCCGAGCCGGGCCGGGCGGGAGCGGTGAGTGCGGCCCGGGGGCGCGGGGCGGCACCGGCGGGGCTCAGCCCTCCCTGGGGGCACCGGCCGAGCCCCGAGGCCGGCCCGGGGGGGGAGGCCTCGNGGGCACTCCCAGGGATGGGGCGGCCCCAGCTTCCCTGGGCACCCTTTGCCCACCCGCACGGGGGAGAATTTCTCCCCAGCATCCCTTCCTAAATCTGTTCCTCCATCTGTGATGGAAAGGCAGCGCCACACGGATTACAGGGATGGGGCAGCCCCAGCTCTCCCGGGGAGCTGCCCCTCAGTTTGGGGGCGGGGGGGATGTTTGCCCACCCACCCGGGTCCGGGGCTCCACGTGGGCGCCGCGGGGGCCGGTGCAGCTCCCCCCAGNCCGGGAGGGGAGAGGGGTCCGGGCCCCGGAGGAGCCCAGCCTCGGCCTTCCCTGCGTGTCCAAGAATTCCCGTTAAATGCAGGACAGCGGGCAGAGCCCCCGGAGCCCCACGGGGCGGCTCCTCCGTGTCCTCGTCCCCGTGTCCCCCGTGTCCCCCCCGGGCTCTGCCAGCCCCGGGCCCCCCGAGGAGAGTCGGCCAGCGCTGGGCTCAGCCGTGTCCAGCACGACTGGGCTGGCTGGATGGACAGGGAGCGCTGTGTTCCCAGTGTCACCTCTCACCCAGCACAGCCCAGTTCACCCAGTCCTCTGTGCCCTCCATGCTCGTGTTCAAACTCCGATGCCGTCGGCAAGGAAGGGTTTAGAGGATTTGTTTGGGAGATGGGGATTGCTGCTGCTGCCAGAGATCGGGATCTGGCCCGTGGGATCATCACCAGCCGCAGTCTGGGAACGCTGGAGAGATCGAGATAAGCACCTGAACCCTCCTTCCCTCCCCAGCCCAGGTGCGGAGTGCCAGGATCAGAACGTGATCCTGCAATCCCTGGGGAAGGGCGACAGCGCTGCTGAATCATAGGATCATTTATTTAGGTTGGATAGGGCCTTTAAGGTCAAGTCCGAGTGTTCACCAAGGGGATGGGAAGACACGGTGATCACACTCCTCTGGGGACAAAGGCAGGGAAGGAGCTGCACCTGGACAGGGAACAGGACACGGGAAAGATGGAGCAGAGGGAGGGCTCGGCTCTGCCATTGCATTGTGCCCTTTGCCACTGGCCACAGCTCCGACTTTTCCCCTCCTTGGATGGCCACTGTCCAATGTCAGCACAGCCCTGACCTTCACCCTCAGCCTGGTGCAACATTCAGGCTTTTCTGTCCCAAAAAAGAGTGGGAAAGCAGAGCCTGGCAGCAGCTGCTTCAGGGAGCAGGGCCTGGAGTCCTTCCCACAGGGGGCTGTGCCTTGTTGTCCCTCAGGTGAACAAATCCCAGTGTGGAATCAGAAAGCAAACAAGGGATGTGGGATGGGGGTAGGGACAGGGCTCTGGGAGCTTGTGTGCCCTCAGCCAGGCTTGTGCAATCTGAAATTTGGGAGAGCTGGGCCAAGGGTTGCACAGCCCAGGGCAGAGCTGGAAAGATCTGCAGGTGAAACATTCAAGAGTTGGAGGGACAGAACCACCCTCATGCCACCACCCGATGCTTGACATCTCCCTGTCTCCTGAAAGAATAAATTAACTCCTCTGTGTTCCAGCAGTGCACCCGGTAATCCTTAATTTTACAAGGAAGGGAAACTGAGGCACATGGAGAATTCCTTCACCTCCAACTTCTAAGCTGGGCCCTTCCCACCCAGCTGTGGGTCTGCAACAGCCCTCGTTTGCAGATGGCACCAAGTCCAAGTTGGTCCTTAGTTTTTGGATGCTACACTTGTGGTTGGAAATTCCATGGCACAGGCCACGTGCACCTCCAGCTGCAGGGAGCTTCCATGGCCTTTGGATAAAGACATCACTTCAGGAGAGGCTCCTGGAGAGGCCTCCTGGGCAACCAAAGAGGAATCCGGCTTTTAACTGTTGATTAAACTAGATTGTAAGGCCTCGATGGAGAGCACAGATCCCTTTCCATGGGCAGTCCCTTCCAGCGTCGCTCCTCCTGCACGCCCATGTCACTGCTGCTGCACAGCTGGAATCCCACAGGCACAGCTCTTTGTGCAGAGTCAGACTGTTCCTCATGCCTCTCTCCAGCTTCCTCCAGACTAAACAAACCCGTTTCCTTCCAGCTGTCCTTGCAGGTCATGTTTTTCCTACACCTCTTCTCATTCCCTCTGCTCTCCCTGGATGCTCTCCAGCTCCTCCCAGGACTGGACAGTGTTCTCCCAACATCCAGGAGAACTATTTCCCATGTCTGGCACTCAGCACTCCTGTTTACACATTCCACTGGCTGTTTTGCTTTTTGTTGTTGTCATAAGAATCTGACTCTTTTTGACTCATTTATGCTTCATCACAACTCCCAGTTTTCCTTCTAAGAGCCCTTGGGAATTGCGGCAGGTTCAGGATGGAGCTGCTCCCCCTGCCAGGGGTGAAGAGCTGGGCTCTGGCTCCCAGTCCTGCTTCCAGACCAAACTTTGGGCTGTTCTCAGGAATATCCAGAAGCCAGTGATCCAGGAGATGGGCTGCAAGGAAACAAGCACCCTGCAGATCTGCAGCCTCTTTCCTGGAGACAAAATCCTTCTCCAGGTAGGAGCCGCCGATAGAGGGAGATGAGGATCTGCCACAACAGCTGCCTGTGTGGTGGGAGGAAGTTTGGAAGTTATGTGGAGCATCCAGGAGCTGTGGATTGGAGGTTGGCTCTGAGCCCCAGCCCTGGGCAGGAGCAGGGACAGCGCCAGCTTCTGAGACAAGCCAGGCCCAGAGCTCCAGCAGGGAACTGGGAACAGCTGGCAGCGAGGAGAGTGTGATGTTGGATCTCGCTCAGGCTCGCCTCTGGAGAGCTGGAGGGAACAGCAACACGGCTTCCAGCTGTGGGAACCAACAGCAAAGCCATAAGTTCAGACGTCAGGAAACAGCCCTCGCCATGGGGTCCTGTATCCAAGGAGGATGAACCGGATCATCCCATCAAACTCCGCTTCCGTGGGACATGGAGATGATGTTGTATAAGAATTTCTCTGATCTCGGTGTGAAGACATTCAGCCTTACAGTGGGTTTAGTTTGTGCTGTTTCCTGTTATCCCTGGAAACCAGTAAACCAGAGCTCTCCTGCTCCCAGCCACCCTGGGAGCTGATGGATACCTGCTGTCACTGGCACTGTCAGTCCGAAAACACACCAGATAGCTTCCCTGTCAGTGGGACACCACTCCGAGGACTTGCTCCGAGAGGGTGACACTCTCTTGCTTCCTCTCCTTCCTGGCATTGTCCAGAAAACCATCCCTGTGCTCCTCCTCCCTGGCAGCTGTTCTTTCCAGGTAGGGGAAGAGCCGTGTCCTCTGCGGCTCTTCCTCCTGAAATATCCTCCCGAGGCACTTGGCCCTGTTATCTCTCCCTTTTTACATTCCTCAAGAAGAATCTCATTCCTTCCCTGGGGGGGAATCATTTTATTCCTTTTTTTTTTCCTCCCTGTAAGTCTTAAATCCAAAGGAGACCAGCAAACTTCCCAAGCTGTGCAGAACCCTGTTAATTTAGTTAAATTAATTAGGAGATCTGTTGATAGCCTTTCCTCTGCAAATACTGTGTTCTCTTCCCAAGTCTGAGGCATGCTGGCTCCATAAACATGCAGGAAGCTCCATAAGCATGCAGGAACTGTGCCGCCTGTTTCCATGATTAACACTGTGATGAGGATTTAGGAGTGCTTAAAGTATTGGTTTGAGTCCTGTCAGGCAATGGTGGGATTGAACCTCAACACCTTGGCTCTGGGAAAACATCTCCAATCACAAGTAGCTTCTGTCACAGACAGGCTTCCCACACACCATTCCCAAATCTGAACCACTCACGGATTCAGCGACGTCAGCTCTGAGAATGGCACTAGCGAGGGGCAGAGGAGTGAGCTGGCTGGGGATTTTTATAGCACTTGGCAGATTTTGGGTGTGCTCCACAACCGGCCGGGCGAGCCGCTCAGCGCCGCGCTCTCAGCTCCCTGTTTGTTGCAGGGGCTCCCGTGGGACAGGGCCAGGATGAACGTGGGGACGGCGCACAGCGAGGTGAACCCCAACACCCGTGTCATGAACAGCCGCGGCATCTGGCTGTCCTACGTGCTGGGCATCGGGCTGCTGCACGTCGTGCTCCTCAGCATCCCCTTCTTCAGCGTCCCCGTGGTCTGGACCCTCACCAACATCATCCACAACCTGGTAAGGGGGCGGCGCGGCCCGGGGGGCGCACAGGGAGCCTCTGAGCAACTCGCTGGTATTCCTGTTGGAATGACTCCTTTGTGTTCCCAAAGGTGCTGGGGGAGTTGCTCGACCTGCAGCCCTCAGCCTGCACCTCTGGGTCATGGATTTAAATCCAGCCCAGGTATGGGTGAGGCAGCAGCACCTGGTGAGGCTGCTCAGAGGGGATTTATTGCCTTCAGGGCAAGTCCTTCTTCATGTTCCCTTCCCAGAGGAGACTGGGACAGGCCCCAGGCACTGGCAGGCTGTCACTTGGGTTGGTAAAACTTGAATGGGCCTCATGGGAGTTAAGGAAACAAGATTAAACCCCAAATTTTGTTCTGCATAAAGGAAAAGATTAGTCTGGGAACTGAATCCCGTCTCTAAGGTTCAGATCCCCAAACAGGGGACAAAATGCTTCACTTGATGCAGCAATTGATTCCGTATCCTTAATTTTAAATAACATCTCAGCCTGGGAATATTCCAGAGACAAAAATGACACCTCATGCTAAAGTTATAAATAGTAGGCAATAAAACTAACCACAAACCCCCAGACTGGAGCTGCTTAGGGAATGAAACCTCCACAAACCCTCAAATGGGAACTGCTGGCTCCTCATCTGCCTTCTCCAGCAGCGTTAGGTCCTGGGAACACAAAGGAATTCCAAGGCCAGGAGTGTCTGTATGTAGGAGCTGTGATGTAGCCAGCCACTGTCTGTGAGTTGTGTTCCTGGGGCTGACAGACCTCTCCCAGCCTGTTTTTCGGAGGTTCTGCCGCGCCGCAGCAGGCAGGCACTAATCTCCCAATGCCAGAGATCCCAGGGCTGTAATCTTGCCACCACCTCCTTGGCTCACACCCAGGAGCCGAGCGAGAGGCCTCTCGTGGAGCAGCCGAGCTGCCCCGGCCTTTCCCGGCTCTCCTTGCCCTGCTTCCATGGCCGCTCCCGGTTTTCCAGCAGCGCCACATCCCTCTAGCGGAACAGCGCGGGGCTGCAGGCTCCCGGAGGCACTGCCCTCGCCGGGATTTTGGGGTGCAGGGCGCTCATGCTGTGTGTCCTGCAGAGCATGTACATCTTCCTGCACACCGTGAAGGGAACCCCCTTCGAGACCCCGGACCAGGGCAAGGCCCGGCTGCTCACGCACTGGGAGCAGATGGATTATGGAGTCCAGTTCACCGCGTCCCGCAAGTTCCTCACCATCATGCCCATCGTCCTGTGAGTATTCCGGGGTGGCCCAGCTGCCTCATGGCCCAGTATCCACCAGTGCTCTGTCCTGGGATACAAACACAGCTCAGTTTGCCTCTCTCTCTGTCTGTTCCCACCCCGCTTTTCCAGGTATTTGCTAACCAGCTTTTACACCAAGTACGACCGGATACACTTCATCATCAACACCATCTCCCTCATGAGCGTCCTCATCCCCAAACTGCCTCAGTTCCACGGAGTCCGGATCTTTGGGATCAACAAGTACTGAGCGGCGTGGCTGGAGCGGATGGCGGAGGAGCAGGAAAGGGGCAATTCCTTCTCTCCAGCCCAGTTTCCTCCCACCACGCGGACTGGGATGTGATTTTGGAGCAGCTGTTCAAACGCAGATCCCAACAGACACATTCCGCATGCTGGATCCTCGTGCCCAATAAATCCAAACCAGCTCCAGAGTAGAGTTAGTGCAGAGCAGGACGCACGGCACCAGATTTCTCTTATCCCAGTGTCATCAATAGATGCAAAACCACTGAGACTTTTGAGGTACAACAAGGATGAATTCTGGGAAGAGTCGCATCTATCCCAGACGTGAAATGACAAGGGTAGGGATGAGGGGAAAAGCTTTTAGTGCTGGTACTATTGCTGTGGTAAATGCACTTTAAAATACCTTTCCCTTCCTGAAGCTGGGTGCTTTGAAGCAGTGTGTGGGGGAAATCCAAAGGGATGCAGCCAGACTTTCCCAGGACTGGATTGTTTTGGGGTCCGAGTTCCAGTTTTAGGTGGGGGAGTGGGAAGAGAATGACAGGTTTTTATTTTGCAGTCTTTGACACCACTGAGAAGGGAAGTTCTTTTCCTAAAAACAGCACAGGAAGGAACAACCTGCAGTTTGACAAAGCTTTCTATTTCCTCCAGCACCATCCGTGTGGTCCAGGGGAAAGGTGGATAGATCCCAAATCATGCTCATTATTTTCAGTTTATACCCAAATCTGCCCAGGTAACATCTCTCCCCACCCCAAACTGCTGGTTTTTAAGCACAGGAGGGCTCAGAGGGCATTTGGATCAAGGGCTGTGGGCAGGTGATTTAATGGTTGATAACAAATGCCCCTGAGCATCCTGGACATGGACATGGAGAGGTGTGGGAGAGGCTGACGCTGGACAGGTACAGGCCAAATGAGGTGGAGGGCTGATTGCTCTAATCAAGCACACAGCCATAATTGACTTTAATTGGAATTTTCCTCCTCGGTCCAGCTCTTTGGTTGCTTAAGTGCGTGTGACTGGGATTTGCCAATTCTCTAGTTATCCATGGACTTGAGGGAAGCGAGGGATTGGACTTCTGGCTTACCTGGAAGTCTGTCCTTCCGCTCCACACCCAAGGGCTGCGTCAGGGGCAGCACATGAATTGACCAGCAGAAGGATTCAGTGGGTCACTGATAACAGATTTTTTCATAGAGGAACAAAATTGAACCTTTTGCCCCTGAAATTACCACCTAAAACAGATTGAAGCTTCCTGGCTGAGACAGCTTTTTACTGTTCAAAATAATCAGACTTCCTTTTGGGTTATGTTCCCTCACACTTCCTCTGAGACCCCATGAAAACCTGTATTTTTCTTGACTTAGTGCTTATATTGTCCCACCTTTTTGACAATGGGATAAAACCTTTTAAATCTGCTCTTTTTGTTCCTGCAGTAGCAATTCCGGCTTTAGAGGCCACAGTAGAGAGTGTTGAGTTGTTGGATGGTCTGAGCATAGAAAATGGATTGGGGAATTTCAGGTTTGCACCTAAAATCTGTTACTCTGTGCATAATTTTAGGGAAGCTGCTTCACTTGTCTCTCTCAGACTTCCTATGGGACTGCTACAGGGAAGGGAAAATATTAAGTGTCCCTCAGAGGGCTGCTGGAATGCAGGGGGAATAATTCCCTAATATGTTTGGAAAGTGGAAATAAAAGTAAAAAGAATGTTTTCAAGAAGGTAGAAAGAGAAGAGAGTCTGGCTGGAGACCCCAGGGCGTTGACAGATGTGCAATTTCCCTGACAGGGAGGTTAAACCTTAAATGTAATCCCCAGGACATAAGGACTGCTGCTTTAGTTAAGGTACTCTCTACCCTAATCGGCTCTTTAAGCTACTAGACAATGATAATTGTTATCAAAATAGAGATATTTCATCAATCAGCTTGGAAATGACAAGGAAATGAGCAGTATCCATGCAGGAAAGGCCTCTCCGAGCGGGAGCAGGTCCTGGCAGGGTGGCTGAGCCTGTACCCGAAATACTGTGTGGTGCTGAACAGACCTGAGTGTCTGCCCAGGCGCAACTTCCATCTCCAGAGGGAAGAAAATGAATTATTTTCGTAGAAAACACTGGGAGAAACAGCTTTTTTTTGCAACAGAAACAGTCTCTAGATGCTTATAGACATGACTCCTCCCAGACAGACATATGCTGGGTATTCCTAAGCATATGCACATCAGAGTGATGGCAGGTTTGATCATTTTAGAATTATTATAAATTGAAGGGAGAAATTTTCCTGATGAGATACAGCAATTCCCACAGCCTCCTTGAAGGCACTACAACAGCTGAGGGTGTGAACACTCGTGCTGGTCACCGACACTGGGGACATCTGACTCTGTTTTGTTCAAGTAAATACAACTGCGAACCAGAATGGGATCATAAACTTCTCAAAGAAGCAGGTTTTAAAGCCTGAAGTTCAAAATTTATAATTAAGGCTTTGCCTAACAAGAAAAGTGAACTTTGCTGATTTCTCTCCTTCACAGAAATGATCAAAACAGCCTATGCAGGAGTTATGTGACAATGACATTTTCTGCCTCACAGGTGTGGTGTCATTTTCCCATGGAATAACTGCAGTTGAGCTGGACTCAGTTAATCCAATCAAGGGAAACATGAATGGAAACAGGAGAAATACGGAAAGAAGCAAGTTGAAGAAAGATGTTGTGCTATATTGTGGTATGTTAAGTGTCTACATACGATTAATAAGTATTTGAACAATTACACACCTGGTAGAATCTTCCTTGAGATCCCAACTTAAGGGTAGGCGTCAGGATTAATCAAAAATAGAAAAGCAATAAGTTAATTGTAATTAAACCGCCATTGTTAGGGGTACCTGAGGGAGTTTGAAGTGAAAGGACAGCATGGGCAGGCTGAGGGGTTGTCAGACGTGTCCTTGCAGGTGACAGATCAAGGATGAAGCCACATTTTAGGTGGAGAACTCAAACATGAGCAGAACTCCTTTTAGAGTGGAGTTTTCTCCAGGTACCTGTGTGGAAGAGATAAGTGGCCATTACTGATTCTGATCACATTACACTTGATAGATTTTCTTCTGAAACTTGTCCTGTATCATGACCAGGGCAAATCTTACCTGGAGAGATCAAGGTAGGCTCCACCCTGTGACAGAGAAAGAATTCCTGGTGAGCAGGTCCTTCAATAGCTTTTGGTTTTGGTTCTGCAATGAAAGAGAAAAGCTTTTGAAAGCCTGGAACCCTTCTCAGGAACTGGCAGCAGCCTTGCACTGGGCAAAGCCTCCTAAGCCACTGTCAGCACCACGCACGTGTCCACAGGGTACAGCAGTCCCTGCCCCAGGACAGTCGGAAAACCAGCAAGTCCTCCCAGCCTGATGCTCCTGAATTAGGGATCCTGTCTTGGGATTCATCTAACAGAGCTACCAGGGTGGCTAACAGTCCAAACCTTCACAGGAAGAAGCCTTTAAAATAAACAATTTAGGGCTACTTAATTCCCGAGAACTTTTATTTTTGAATCACTGTTGAATTCTGGATTGTTTTTAGAAGCTCGGTACTGGCCCTCAAGGAGGGGACAGCAGTGAGTTTAACACGTTAATATTCCTCATTGTGACTTATGTTGCTTTATCATTGCCTATAATATCTTTTAAGCATGCGAGTGTTGGTGTATCTGTATCCTCCCTGCATCAGTTTAATGAGCTGAATTAGTTGGGAGGTCTTTTTAAAAGAATGTTCTGTACAAAGTTTTAGTTTTGGTTTTTTTTTCCCCAGTAGCCCTTCTTTTTGCTGTGGATACAGGAGTCTCATTTAGAGAACTTTCTAAAATAAAGTGTGAATATTTTTATTACTCCTTTGTACAGTATTCTAAGAGACACTAATAAAGTTAAGTATTCAGGTAGAAACTTGTGTTTGAGTCCTGGAATCTTCACATGGATGGGTTTTGCTGTTAAACAAGAATGGCAAATGAATCATGGAATGGTTTGGGTTGGAAGGGACCTTAAAAATGAGCCAGCGGGCAGGGACACCTTCAGCTAGACCAGGTTAGTCCAAGCCCCATCCAACCTGGCCTTGGACACTTCCAGGGATGGGGTTACAGAGTGAGTTACCCACAGGCCCTGCAACAGACTAAAGCTTCTCAGAGGAAGAGTTAAATAATGGCCATGGCGTGAAAGCAGAGGAGAAATGGCAATTGTTCCAGTGACCTCACAGCTGGCAATGCTTGATAAACTGCAGTGAGCAGCCAGGGATCCTCCCACACATCATTAGCTGGAGTGAACAGTCGGGAATCCTCTGGAACAGGCTGTGTCTAAGGGTTCTTCTGCCCCAGCTGGTGCTTCAGGGAGCCCCCCGTTAGCAAGGTAAGGCAAATCAGTTTACACTTTGTGCTGGTTCCAGCTTCCTGTCCCTACTTGCAACTCCTGCATTCAGCAAACACTTCCGGACCTCTCAATAGAAGGGAAGCCAGAGAACTTCTCCCCACTCCTGCTGCTCTCCCGGGCCCACGTGAGCTCAGCAGCCCCTCACACCCACCCACCCACTGGAGGCCTCCCCCCCACAAACAGGTAAGTGCCTTATTCCAGAGCTTTGGCTGAGGCAGAGGGTTGGGTGAAGATGTCTGTTAAGTGCTCTTGTTCAGCTTTTATTTTGTCTTGAAGACTTCTAAGGCCATGAGTCCTGCAAGTGCTACTAAAACTGGGCAAACAGCTTATTTGTCTTTGCAATGGATTTAACCTGAGAGAGGGTGGGGTTACATGGGATATTGGGAAGGAATTCCTCCCTGGGAAGGGGTTGAGGCCCTGGCAGAGGTTTCCCAGAGAAGCTGTGGCTGCCCCATCCCTGGAAGTGTCTAAGGCCAGGTTGGGGCAACCTGGTTCAGTGGAAGTTCTCTCTGTAACTGGATGGGCTTTATGGCTGAAACCAGTCTGGCATTCCCTGGCTTCCCCCCGCCAGCTCCATCCGGTAAAACACATTAGCAAAGCGAATCTGAAACTATTTTTTCATGGTAAACAAGCTGTGTCGGAAACCAAACAGGAATTTGCTTCTGGCTCTCGAACACCAGCTCTCCCCTGCAAAGCACCAGGGACTGGGCTAGGCTGATTGTTTTATATTTTGGGGGAGATTTGCCCCCAATATTGGCACCCTAAGGGCCTGTGACCTGTGCTCGCTCTGCACCATGACTGGGGTTCATCAGCAAAGGCACACAAGTCCAAACAACCCACAGCTCCTGCTCCTTCCTCTCCAAACCCTCCCCAGAACAGCCCTCTGAAAGTTGTGTCTCCAGATATTGTTGCATTTTTTAGGTCATTATTTCAAAAAATTCTCAATAATTGAAGTAATATTTTGTTACAACATCCTGCTCTTATTTCAAGTCATTTTGCTCAAGTTGTAACAAGTTACAGTGGCTGGGACCAATTTTTCACCTTGTGGGTGTAACAAAAGCTGTGTATTCAACTCTCTCTGTGTAATTTCTGATGAACTGTTAAAAACTGATCCTTGGCAGCAGGTGCCCAGGGCACACCTGGCACCTCAGATTACAAACTGGGTGTTAACCCTGGGAGACAAAGGGGTGTTCGCCTTCCCACCAGTGACTCAGCCATCGTAAATCCCCTCCAGAGAGGCACCAGCTCCTCCACGTCCAGCCTGAGGGGTCAAATCTGGCACAAGAGACAGTTGCAAGGTCTGGACCCTCAAATGTTCCAGAAATATCCCATCACTCACAGAGTAAATCAGCCCTTGTGAAACTCTCCGCCCTGGAGGAGGTGCTGGGCATTCCCCGCCTGAACCTGAGCATATATAATCTTGGGGTTTGGGGACTTCTGGCACCACTCGTCCGATCCAGAGGAGGACCAGAACCTCAGCAGGATTGCGACCATCATCCTCATCAACAGGTTTTCTTTCCTTTTACTTTGCATTCAGGGGGCCCACGTGGAGCTCACCAGAGGGGTCAACAGGCACCATTCGGTTCCTGCCCCAGGGTGCCAGGTTATACATCTCTTCTTTTTGGGTTAAAACCAATTTTTCTCCATACTGTTGTATTTATTGTAATCTTTTTAGTAAATTGTAACTCTGACTTGTAATCTCTTTTGAGTTGGGTTCATTTCTTCTGCCAGTTTACCTTGAAACCAGCACAGCCTCTTTCCCAAGGCACAAATCCGCTTGGCTTTGCTTCAAAACTTCATCCACACACTGCAGAATGTTTGACAAAGTCACCAAATTCATCAGTAAACAAGCGGATCCAAACAAAGAGTTGGTCCCTGTCAAGAGCATTGCAGACCACGAACACTTCAGGCTCTTCTGTCTTCTGAAAAAAGGTAGAAAATCAAAACACGTGTTCCAACGGGCTCCCTGCTTCCAGCCAACAAGGTTCAGACTGGATGATGTGCTGCTGCCTGGAGAAGATGGGAAAAGCACAGGTAAAGCCCAAATTAATCAATCTGAAGTTCACAAATTCCATAAATTATGTTTTGGGGTCATTTATGGCTGAACTCCCCCATGTTCCAGCTTTCCTGTGAAACACTTACAGTGCTGAGTCTGGGTAATCCTGCTTAGGTGAATGTATGGAATCATTTCAGAGTCCCTCCTTCCCACGGAAGATGTTCAAGATTCCAGCCAATTCACTCTCACAAAAGACACTGCTTACCAAGTTGGCAGTGCTCTCAGCCTTCCTATTGACCCTGTCAGTGCAGAGGTGGAAGGAGACGGCTCCTTCTCCACGAAGATTTCCATTAAGCCAAAGAAGAAGGGTGTATCTAACAATTCACTTGTGGCACTGAGTGCAGAAAGGTAAGGCACAACAAAGAGGGCACATGTGATCCTGTCAGCCCTGTCCACCCCATGCCAGGACACACAGTAGGTTTTCAACAGCCAAAACCCAAGACTAAGATCTCAGGGAACTAAGTCCCCCTAACTAGGCCAGGCTGGACAGGGCTTGCAGCAACCTGGGCCACTTCCAGGTGTCCCACCCTTTTTCTCTTTTAGACAAATCAACATGGATCATCCCTTCATCCAACAGTTCCAGAAGACAAACCTCGAATTGTACATTATTTGTGAAACCCTGGAAGCCTCGGAGGAGACCATCTACAAGGAATCCACCAAGGCAGATGGGAGCTTCAAGGCCAAGTTTCATGCCTTGCTCTCTATAAAGGTTTGGTTTTTCTCCAGGTTCAGGTGTTGTCCTGCCCCAACACCTGCACCAGGTGCTCAAACACATTGTTTTCCTGAACCAGGGCACCAGAAACAACGAACAAGGCATAGTCATACCCAAGGGCTGTGTTCTGGCCTTCAGGGCCATGCAGCTGTACATCGGCGATGGAGAATGGGGTAAGTAACTTCCAGAAATTACTAACTCCTCCATTCAGAAAATGGCGCAGAAGAGGAAGAAATTTTCTCAAGTATCACTCAGCCCCACAGCTGCCCTCAGCTTACTTGCAAGGAGATGGAGTCAGTGGGAGGCACACAAACCACCTGGGGAAGGTTGTACAACCCATGGAAGGTCAAAGAGCTGCATGGGAAAGATGCAGTTTGGGGAGGGGTCGGTAAGGAAGGGCAAGAGGAACACTGGAACCCTCAGCTCTACAGCTGGGGAGCTGCAGAGCTCCTGGTGATAAATGGCACAGACAGCAGGGTTTGGTTTGGTCCTCTTCTGTTTTCTACTCAGAAGAAAAGAGCTAGGGAGGAAACAGGGTGGGTGGGTGACCTTCAGTGGGAATGCTGGGATAAAACACCGTAAATGTCCTTCCTTTCCTGTTGCAGGTGTGCACTTTTTTCCAGAAGCAACCTTGAGAACGATGGAGTGTGTCATTGGAGGTAAGCAATGATTTTTTTCTACTGCACTTGCAATCCTTTACCTGGTTTGAGTAAGACAGAATCTCCCAGGATAAAACAAACCACCAAGAGGGATGTTTGCCTGTCCCCCAAGACATGACAACTGTCCAAATTCCATCTTGCTTCCAAAACAGTCATGCCAGTATTTCAAACTCTCAGTTCAGGGCTGTCACTGCTCTGAAGTGACATTGGGACTCTTTTCTGGTTTTCAGGTCCCCCACAAGGAAAATTACAAACAGTGGTGAGAGAAGCTGAACTACACTATGCAATTTTCTCTGAGTTGTCTTCTGGCCTGCTGGTCATGTTCTTAAACACCATCACAGCTGTGATGAGAGACAGGAACCTCTTTGAAGAGTTGAGACAGAAGGTAAGTAAAGGTTCTCTTACTGCCACAACTTATAAACACAGAGACATCCATGACCACACCTCTTGCCCCACATAGCACCTGTGCCACAACTCCCCAATGCCCTCGCTCAGCATATCTGTCTGCTCTGGACTAGCAGCAGCCTCTGCCCTCAAATCCTGATCTTTCTTTTCCTTGTCCTCCCAGATGGAAAACGTTCTTGAGAAAACTGATGGTTATGAGCTGAAAACAGAAAGCCCAGATCTAAAAGACCTGTTGAGCACCTTGGATAATTCTCCAAGAATTCGTTGTTTTCGGCTGGCACAGGGAATAACCTACACCCTTGATGCTTTGGCAGGTGAGGCTTTGGGTCTTTAGTAGGGAAATCAAGGCAAGGCTGACTCCCACTCTGGCCATCCCCTCCTGCTCCTCTTCCTCCCCAAGTGCAAGTTCCATCCCAATCCTATGGAGAGCAGAGCAGAGAACCCTCCATGATACTCTCCAGGGCTCCCCATTCCCTCCAAGTGCAGTCACAGCTTCATCCTGCAGGGCCGCTCCGACCTCTGCTCTGTGAGCAGGGACAGGACCCAGGGAATGGCTGGAGCTGTGTCAGGGCAGGGTTAGGTGGCATATCAGGACAAGGTCCTTCCTCAGAGGGCGGTGGGCACTGAACAGGCTCCCCAAGGGCAGTGGGCACGGCCCCAAGGCTGCCAGACCTCCAGGAGCATTTGGACAGCACTCTCAGGACATGGTGGGATTGTTGGGGTGTCCTTGGACAGGGCCAGGAGCTGGACTCAATGATCCTTGGGGGTCCCTCCAAACTCAGGAGATTCCATGATTCCATGTGAGTAACAGCCACATCACTCTCAGACTACAAATTATTTGGATTAAAGCACCCAAAGAACTCTTGACCAAACAGGCATTTCCTACAAGAAATGGTTGCCCTTCCCATCCTGTTCAGCCTTCCCATCCCACCTTGGTGGGAGGGGGTTGTTGCAAAACTGGTTTAATTCTGCAGAGCTGCTGGAGGATCAGCTGCTGCTGCTGCTGGAATCATTGAAAAGGAAGATTGTGCCCCAGCAGCTGAAACTGGTGAGAACACGTATCAAACTTGGCTCATTTTGAGGGGGATGATTTTAATTAAAGCAAAATTGTCATGATGATGTCACAACTTGCGGGAACAATGTTAATACTCCACGGTGAAAATTCCTACCTGTGGATTTTTCAGTGCCTGTGAGACAGTGACACTCCTCAAGTCCAAGAGCTCCTTGACTCAGCGACTCCACATATGGGAGGATTAAAATCCTGATTTTCCTCTTCTTGTTGTTGCTGTGAAGGTTGAAAACCTGCTGGAACACGAGTTGGAGGAGGGGAATGAGCCTTTCCATGTGGATGCCAGCCTGCTCTCCTTCCCAGGGCAGGAGGAACAGATCTTAACCATGGCCCTGGTGGAGCTGAGCGGAGTGAAGCTCCAGGAAGACGGATCAGCTGTGCCCGTGGAGCAGCCCTTCGAGGCCGTGGCAGCCCTGTACGTGGCCCTGCACTTCCTCAACCTCCTCAGTGGTTCTGAGTAGGTGGCATCTGGCCCTGCCCAGGGAACCCCTCCCCAGGGTACTGGGACATCTCTGCCCACGAGCCCCTTCTCTCTCCCACTTCCATCCTTTTTAATGCTCGGGGCTGCTTTTGCTAGGAAATGCAAATTATAAAGGCAGGAAAACTCCTCATGGATACTAAAGGCTGGATATCCAAGTGGATTTCTCTGTCTGTCCCTCCATCAATGCAGAGGGACAAGGGGGAAAACCCACAATCCCAGTTAATGACAGGCCTGGCTCACCAGTGCTTCATGTAATCCTGCTTCCCTAAAAATGCTGATGCTTCTGTAATCAATGTATGGGAAAGGGAACGGCAGAGGGAATGCAAAAGGAAAGGAAAGGAAACAGAAAGGGAACAGAAGGGAAAAGCAAGGGAAAAGGGGAAGGAAATGCTAAGGAAATGCAAAGGAAACAAAAGCCAAAGGAAAATACCTGCAGTGACCCACTTACCATGGTAGCCTGTGTGGATCTAGGGGGGCTCCGTGAGCTGCTGGTGGCACAGAGGTGGGGGGATCCCAGAGGTTTCCCTGACGCTCCCCGCGCTGCTATCGCCTCTTGTTGCATGGGGCAGCACTTCAGATACCCTACAATTACTCTCATTTATTGCTTTATAAACAAAGCGGAGCTTCTTGCTGAGCAACCTGGTGTTCTTGAAGGCAACTTTTTACTTTCCGTGTGTTTTTGGTCCCACAGCACATCTGACAACCTTGGGAGTGCGAAATAAGGGCACTTAGCCCTGGGACGGGGCGGGGGTGGCAATCAGAGGGGGTCGCTCAGGCTGCTGGGGACGAGGGTACCCTTAGCAAGGGGCTGCACTGCCCACCTGGGCAGGCACTGGGCTGTGCCCTGCAGCAGCAGCAAGGGGAGTCCAGCCTCTCCTAGGACTCCTCCTGGGACTACCTGCACCGGACCCCTCACAGAACCCATAGTCCCTGCCCCCACACAGATCCAGACCCTCACTGGGCTCTCAGCCCCAGCCTGGCCCCTCACAGGACTGCTCATGGGCACCTCGGTCCTGGCCCCTCATGGAACCCCTCAGGTGACCCCTCACAGGACTGCTCATGGGCCCTTCCATCCTAATCCGAGTCCAGCCCTTCACAGGACCCCCCCCACAGGATTCCTGGTCCGGGCCCCTCACAGGACCCCTCCTGGGACCAACAGCCCCAGATCCCTCACAAAACCCCTGGTCCCTGCCCTAGCACAGACCCTCCAAGGACCCCCACGGAAACCCCTCTCCTGGACCCTGTCCCAGCCCCTCATAGTGCCACCAGCCCCAGCCAGGTCCCTTACAGGCCCCCCAGTCCCAGTCCCTCATGGAATCCAAGGAGCCCCTCAGGTGACCCCTCAAGGGACCCCTCACCGGCCCCTCAGTCCAAGCCCCTCATGGGCCCCCTCACTCATGGGCCCCTCAGTCTTGGCCTCAGCCCAGCCCCTCCCGGGACCCCTCACAGGGCTCCCAGTCCCTGTCCCGGCCCCTTACGGGACCCCTCACAGGACTCACGGGACTCCTCACAGGCCTCCCGGTCCCGGCCCCTCACGCTTCGCCTCAGCGAGGACGCGCTCGCGCCCGCGCCCCCAAAACGGCGGGAATCGCTGAGCGCCCGGCGGGAACACCCGAACATGCTACGGAAACACCCGAGTGAGCGGCGCGGGAGGAGCCG
>VWZG01005167.1:75267-105481 GCA_013396735.1 Grallaria varia
AGGAAAGGGAGATGGAGGTGGGTTTTGGGGGGGATTGTCACTCTGTGCAAGGGGATTTGGGGGTCTCTGTGAGGAAAGGGAGATGGAGGTGGGTTTTGGGGGGGGTTGTCACTCTGTGCAAGGGGATTTGGGGGTCTCTGTGCAGGAAAGGGAGATGGAGATGGGTTTTGTGGGCGTCCCCGGGAGGACGGGCTGTGAGGGGCAGGGGGGCTGCTGACCTGCCGTCCTGGGAGCCCGCGGGGGTGCAGGGGGAGGCTGGAGCCCTTGGGGAGGAGGGAGAAGACTCTGGAAGGGTCTTTGCACCGAGCAGGGACCGGTCAGGTCACCTCGGGACACGGAGGCAGAGGGACCCCAGGGCAGCGGGAGGGGGGTGCCAGCCCTGGGGTGCCCCTGGCAGAGGCTCTGGGGTGAGGGGTGCCCGTGTGCCCCCGCAGACATCAAGGAGCACGTGAAGCAGCTGGAGAAGGCGGTGTCGGGGAAGGAGCCGCGCTATGTCCTGCGGGCCCTGCGGGCTCTGCCCTCCACCTCGCGCCGCCTCAACCCCAACGTGCTGCACAAGGCCATCCACGGCTTCTTCACCTCCAACTGCACCCTCAGGGACTTCCTGCTGGGATTCCTGGAGGAGGTACGGACAGAGCCCTGTCCCCAGCCCTGTCCCCAGCCCTGGGGAGACCCCCCTGCAGGGCCACCCCTGGCTCGGGACGGGTGTGGAGCTGCTGGAGTGAGGAAGCACTGAGATGATGTGGGGGATGGAGCAGCTCTGCTCTGAGGAAAGTCTGGGAGAGTTGGGATAATTCAGCCTGAAGGAGAGAAGGTTAGGGATGACTTCATTGTGGCCTCTCAGTACCTGAGGGAGCTACAGGAAAGGTGGAGAGATCCTATTTACAAGTGCCTGGAGTGACAGGACAGGGGGAATGGCTTCACACTGGCAGAGGGCAGGGTTAGATGGGATATTGGGAAGAAATTGTTCCCTGGGAGGGTGGGCAGGCCGTGGCACAGGTTGCCCGGGGAAGCTGTGGCTGCCCCCTCCCTGGAAGTGTCCAAGGCCAGATTGGGATGGGCTTGGAGCACCCTGGACTGCTGGAAGGTGTCCCTGCCCATGGCAGGGGGTTGGAATGAGATGGGTTTTGGTGTCCCTTCCAACTCAAACCAGTCTGGGATTCTGTGATTCTTTACCTCTCCGAGGAGTCCCCAGAGCAGGGCAGGGGGGCCTGGGGTCACTGGGGACACAGCCCAGCTGCTCCGGAGCCTGTGTGAGTGGGGACAGGGTGCTGCAGCCCTGGACAGGGATGGGGCTGTCATCAGAGCAGCCTGGGCTGGCTCCTGTCACACCCTGGGCAGGGACAGGGGCCCAGCACGTCTCTGTCCCTTCAGTCCATGGACACGGAGGCTGAGCTGCAGTTCCGCCCGCGCACGGGCAAAGCGGCCTCAGCCCCTCTCCTGCCAGAGGTGGAGACCTACCTGCAGCTGCTGCTCGTCATCTACCTGATGAACAGCAAGAGGTACCCCGAGGTGAGACCCCCAAGCTGCTCCTGCTGCCCTCCTGCTCCCCAGAAACCGCAGGGACCCCCTGGCTCTGCCCCACACTGTCCCCTTGCCCCAGGCGTGTTTGGAGGCCACCCCACAGCCCGAGTGGTCTCTGCCCTTCCCGGGATCATCTCCCCTGCCCTGACCTCCCTTCCCCTCCCACAGGCTCAGAAAGTGTCTGATGACCTGATGCAGAAGATCAGCTCCCAGAACCGCCGGGCCCTGGACCTGGTGGTGGCCAAATGTTACTATTACCACTCCCGGATCTACGAATTCCTGAACAAACTCGACGTGGTCCGGAGGTGGGATGGGCCCCGTGGGTGGGCTGTCCCCGAGCTTGGTCCCTCTGCTGCCTCCCTGACCCCCTCTGCCATCCCACAGCTTCCTGCACGCCCGGCTCCGCACGGCCACGCTGCGCCACGACGCCGACGGCCAGGCCACGCTGCTCAACCTGCTCCTGAGGAATTACCTCCACTACAACCTCTACGACCAGGCCGAGAAACTCGTCTCCAAGTCCGTGTTCCCCGAGCAGGCCAACAACAACGAGTGGGCTCGGTACCTGTACTACACAGGTGAGTGTGTCCCGCCCAGGGCGCCGCTGCCCCAGAGGACCCCTTTGAGCAGCTGCAGGTGGGGCTTCCAGGCGGGATGGGTCGCGTTGGATTCACTGGGTGGCTTTTTCCCCCCACCCCCTGTGGGCACAGGGCGGATCAAGGCCATCCAGCTGGAGTACTCGGAGGCACGGCGGACCATGACCAATGCCCTGCGCAAGGCCCCGCAGCACACGGCTGTGGGCTTCAAGCAGACGGTGAGGGGGCACGGGGTGGGACCACCCGGGTTGGAGTTGGCTCTGAGACCCCTTGGGGTCGGGTCTGGGACCCCCACCAGAGTTGGGGTTGGGGTTGGGTCTGCTACCCCTTGGAGTTGGGACCTCCCAGGGTGTGGGGTCCTGCAGGGATGATGGGTGCAGGACCTCCCATGTTCAGGGCCTCCCAGGGATAGATCCAGGGCATCCTGGGCTGTCAAGGCCTGTGGAGTCAGGTTTGGGACCACCCCAGGTTGGGACCTTCCAGGGGTGGATCTGTGAACCCCCAGGGTTGGGGTCTGCAAGGAAAGGTCTGGGACCTCCCAGGTTTGGGACTTCCCAGTGTATCAAGCCCCACGGGGACAACTTTGGGACCTTCTGGGGTGTTCAGCCCTGTAGGGACAACGAATGTGGGATCTCTCAGGTTTGGACCTTCCCAGGGACAGATCTGGGACCTCCAGGGCCCCACAGGGATGGAAATGGGTTCAGGGCTTCCTGGGGTTGGGCCCCACAGGAACGGGGATGGTTTTGGCCCCATGGGGTCTCACTCAGGGTCTTGCTCTGCCTCAGGTGCACAAGCTGCTCATCGTGGTGGAGCTGCTGCTTGGGGAGATCCCAGACAGGCTCCAGTTCCGGCAGCCCTCGCTCAAGCGCTCACTCATGCCCTACTTCCTGCTGACCCAGGGTATGGCTGCCTGCTCCTCCCTGTCCCACAGAACCATGGCATACCCTGAGTGGGAAGGGACCCAGGGGGAGTTCTTTTCTGTCCCCTTGGTGGGACTCAGATGCAACTTGGGAAAGGGGAGGAGAAGGAGGAAGGGAGTCAGCCCTGGCTCACTTTTCCCAGCCTTTCTCCCTCCCCCATTCCCACCTTCTGCCCTCCAGCCGTCAGGACGGGGAACCTGGCCAAGTTCAACCAAGTCCTTGACCAGTTTGGGGACAAGTTCCAGGCGGACGGCACCTACACCCTCATCATTCGGCTGAGGCACAACGTCATCAAGACAGGTAGGGGGGTGTTTGGGGCCCCTCCTGGGCAGTGCCAGGCTCCCAGGGGCTGCATCCCCTTGTGCCCACAGGTGTCCGCATGATCAGCCTCTCCTACTCCCGCATCTCCCTGGCCGACATCGCCCAGAAGCTGCAGCTGGACAGCCCCGAGGACGCCGAGTTCATCGTCGCCAAGGTACCGGCACAGGGGGTCCCGTCCCTGGGGGTCCCGGGGTGCCCACAGCCCTCACCCTCCCTCCCCGCGCTGGGCTGGGGCTGAGACCTCTCCAGGGAAAACTGGGGGTGCGTCCAGAGCCCTGGGGGACATGCTGTGCCCTGCCCTGGGCTCCCAGGCCATCCGGGACGGTGTCATTGAGGCCAGCATCAACCATGAGAAGGGCTATGTCCAGTCCAAGGAGATGATCGACATCTACTCCACGCGTGAGCCCCAGCTGGCCTTCCACCAGCGCATCTCCTTCTGCCTCGACATCCACAACATGTCCGTGAAGGTGAGCACAGCCCCATGTCCCAGGGGCAGGGGGACACAGCCCCAGGCTGGCTCAGCTCAGCCCTCCTGCTCCTCCTCTCTTTCTCCAGGCCATGAGGTTCCCACCCAAATCATACAACAAGGACTTGGAATCTGCAGAGGTGAGACCTCACCCGGGTCCCTGTGGCCATCGGAGGGGCATGGCTCCTGTCCCCACCTGGCACCAACCTCTACCTGTGCCTTGCAGGAGCGCCGGGAGCGGGAGCAGCAGGACCTGGAGTTTGCCAAGGAGATGGCAGAGGACGACGATGACGGTTTTCCGTGACCCTGGGCCCTGTGTTTTGTATTTATCCCTGGGGCAGACGGTGGCTGAGCAGGGCCCCCCAGCCCCCTTTTATAAATCCCTGCATGTCCACTGTGGGAGGGGACACAGGGGGTTCCCTGGGCCCACAGCCCCCAACCCCCTGCACCCCCAGCAGGACCCCCTCCCCAATAAACATCCTTGGAAGGATCCTGTGGTGGTGTCGGAGCCGATGCCAGGGGGGCTGTGGGGCTGGAGGGGGCAGGGGGCAGGAGCAGGGGCTCCGCCAAGGCCCCTCTGACTCCCACAACAACGGGGTCAAACTTTGTTAAGCTTCAGTTATGACTTTTAAAATAAAAGATAGAAAAACACCAGCCTGAGTGGCTCCTGCTGTGGGTTTGTTGGGATGGGGAGGGGGCGGGGGGCTGGTTGGGGGTCTCTGCTCCCTCCCCAGGGCTGGGGGCCAGAGGTGGGGCTGGATCTGGCTCAGGCCCTCCCAAGGGCTGGAACTTTGTCCTAGAGGGGTTTGGGAGCAGTCCCAGCAGCTCAGGAATCGGGTCCTCTGTTGGGAAAGACAGAGGGCCAGGCTGGACCCGCCTTGCGCCTCACAAACCAGCCCTGCGGTGGTGATGGGGACAGGGGATTGCAGCCACCCCAGGTGCATCCTGCCAGCATCTGGGATCGGTTCTCTGGGAAAATCTGGGAATCTCCCAGCACGCCCATGCTGGGACAGCAGCCAGGGCTGAGGGTCAAGAGTGGGGTGGCCCCAGCCTGTCCGTGCTCCGGGCACTGGGGACACAGGGAGACCTCTGGAGTGCTGACATGTTGGCAGAGGCCAGGAAGGGGCTGAGGGTTCCCAGGTTGGACCATGTGAAGAGGAAGAGTCACCACGAGGCCGGAACAACAGGGCGAGTGCCTGGGACAGTCCTCTGGGCTGGGCTGGGCAGCTCGAGACCATGTAGGGGGCTGTGTTGCCCCAGCTCCACCCTCCGCCCCCCAACACCCACAGAGTTTCATATTGAAACTACTTCCTTCCTTGGAAAGCTGACGGGGGCTTTGGGCCCCCACCAGCCGCTGATTCAACTCCCCCCCCGTCACAATTCCTGAAAGCACCAACCTGCTGAGAGGGCAGATCCGCTCCAGGGGATCCTGTGGGTGCTCGGGCCCATCTCAGGCCAGGGGGACCACTCTGAGTCCCTCGATGGCCACTGGCTTTCCCCGGCTCCTGGAGGGGCACAGGCAAAGCTGGGAGGGGCTGTTTCTCCCCAAAATCCCACAAACAGTCCGCAATGCCAAGGTCTGAGGGCAGATGTGGTGTTACCAGGTTCTGAAAAGAGGTGGGCATTGAGTTTCAGAGTTAACACCTGGCTCGTGCCAGGCGAGGCTGTGCCTGGTGTTCTGGGTTGGCTGCAGCTCCTGGAGGTTCATTTCCTGTGAGAGCAGCTCCAGGGGCTGGTGCTGTGCTTGTACCCCACAGGCTGCACCCCACAAACTGCACCCCGTAGGCCGTGCCCCACAGCCTGTATCACGCTGGGTCTGTGGCCCATCCCAGTGCCCACCAAGGTCTGCAATGCCCAGGAATGGGGTTCCCTGTCCCCATCCCTGTCCCCACGGCTTCCAGGACAGGGATGGGACCCTGCCAGGGGTCAGGGATGCAGAATGACCTCCCCCCAGCTCAGCATTGCCCCAGAGTCACTCTGCCCAGGGCTGGGAGGGGAGCGGGTGCCTCCCTGCCCCATCCAGCCCGTGCCGGACAGGAGCCAGTCCAGCTGGCACCGGCCCAGGGTATCCTCCTGAAAGACTTGCGGGAAGCAGCTCGAGCCAAAATTCCCACCCACGTCAGCACGGCGGGGTCGGGAGCAGCCGCCCCACGTGTGGGGCTGCCCTGGCAGCTTCTTCCCTGAAGGGCAGGGGGTGCCAGCCCCTCGAAGGGCGAGGGGTCAGTCTGATGTGGCTGCTGGACACGGCCCAGTCCCACAGCGCCCAGCAGGGCAGGATGTGACCCTGGGGTGCTGCGCTGGGGAGCTGCGGCCCTGGGGAGGTGCCTGGACAAGGTCACACCTTGGCCACCTCCAGGCAGTGCCAGCACCGTGAAGGTCATGGGGTCAGAACCACAGAACATTCCCAGCTGGAAGGGACCCCCAAGGACCATCGTGTCCCACTCTCACGGGTGAGGGGTGAGGGCAGCTGGTGATTCCCACGCGGGCCAGGGATGGGCATGATCCCAGAGATCCCAGAGAGCCACCATCCCCTCACCTGGACACCCATGAGTGATCTCGTGAGTGACCTCGTGAGTGACCCTGTGAGTGACCCCGCTGCTCTGAGCTCCGGCCAGCCCGGCCAGCGCGGTGGGAGCCCTGGGAGCAGGTTAATGAGTCACCAAAGCCCCACCAGCCCCGTGTCCCGGCACCCACCTCAGTGCCAGGGCTGAGCTGGGCACCCGCAGCCACGCCGAGGGGCACCGCTGCCCACCGGCCCCAGAGAGCCCCACGGTGAGGGCCCGGCCGAGCTGGCGGCTCCCGAGATTCGAAAGCTGTGATTAAGGCAATGAAGCAATCAGGGCGGTTGCCACATCGGTGAGAATCCCCGGGGCCAGGGCTATAAATGCCCCCATCGATGAGCAGAGCCGGGCAGGAGAGAGGGAACCCGGGCTGGGCTGGGCTGGGCTTGGCTGGCCTGAACTGAGGAGGAAACGCTGAGCCAGACACACACCATGTGCTCCCTCACCCGTGAGTACCCGGCACCCGCCGCAGCCCCCACTGCTCCCACTGCACCCACATCTCCTGCTGCTCCCACTGCTCCCACTGCACCCACATCTCCTGCTGCTCCCACTGCACCCACCGCTCCCATTGCACCCACTGCTTCCATTCCATCCAGAGAATCCATAAAACTGCCCCCACAGCACCCACTTTCCCCAGAGCACCCATAAATCCACCCTACCTGTAAGGTAGCACCCACACACCCAGACCTCACCACTGCCCTATGGCCTGTGGTGCCAGTGGGATGCAGGGAGTGCCCATCCCTCTCCCCCTCCGGCTGTCTCTGCCCCTTCCCCAGCCAGCGCTGGTGCCCCACCTCTTCTGGGGGAATTCTGGTGGCTGACCCCATCCCGGGCACAGGCTCGGGGTCCCCGGGGTGGGGAGTGGGCTCTGAGCCGTTGCCCCCACAGGTGGGCTGGCGCTGCTGGGCGTGCTGCTGTGGGCACCGTGGTGGGCACTGCACGGGGCACCGCTGCCCGAGCTCTCCGGGGACCAGGACTTCCAGCTCTTCCTGCAGAGGAACCTCGAATTCACCCGCAAGATCCGCGGGGATGTGGCTGCGCTGCAGCGCGTGGTGGTGAGTCCCGTGGAGAGGGGTGGTGGAACCTGTGGGGTCACTGATAAGGTGACATTCCCCTCCCTGGCCTTATTGGCACCACAGGGCTGAGAGCCAGCGGTGCCCCCAGGGCCAGCCCGGGGGTCCTGGACTCCACTGGGCGCACGTCAGGACCTTCCTGGGCAGACACCAGCCAGGCAGCCAACACTGGTGGCGGGTCCACCACATGCCCTCCCTCCCTCCCTCCTCCTGGCTGGCCTGTGGGGGTCCCACACCCCAAGACGGGGTGTCGGGGGGTGTTGGGGTCCTCTGGCCATCCTGACCCCGTCCCCTTGCCCGCAGTGCGACACCTTCCAGCTGTGCAAGGAGGAAGAGCTGCTGCTGGTGCGGCAGGAGCTGGACATCGCGCAGGTGCCGCTGGAGCAGTGCCACAGCCGCTCCTTCCAGGCGGTGAGTGTGGCCATCCTCTGGCTCTGCCACAGCTCGGGCCACCCCAAAGCACACCGTGGTCCCACTGACCGTGCCATGCCCACCACAGGAGACCTGCTTCAACCAGATCCGCGCCGGGCTCCGTGTCTACCACGGCTCCTTGGCCGCCGTGCGGGACCTGCTGAGCGGCCACGCCGGGCTGGTGGAGACCCTGCAGCTGGACACGGCCAACCTGTCCTCCAACATCCAGCAGCAGGTGAGGGGCAGGGGACCTGGGGGGGATCTGAGTGGGCACGGTGGGGGCTGCATCCCCAGGGGTGGGTGGGCACGGTNCCAGGAAGGGCTCAGTGGGGCAGGAGGGATGCGTTCCTGGGACACAGGGAGAGCCCAGCAGGGACACGAGGCTCCACATCCCTGGGAAACTGCCACACTCACACTGATTCCGCTGCCTCTGCCTGCTGCAGATGGAGGACCTGGGCCTGGCCACGGTGTCGTACCCCACGGAGAGCCCAGACCCCCTGCCCGCCTTCTCCTCCCACTTCCACCACCAAGTCGGCGGTTTCTTCATCCTGGCCAACTTCCAGCGGTTCCTGGAGACGGCGTACCGGGCGCTGCGGCACCTCGCCCGCCTCTGACCCCTGCTCGTGGATGTCCCACCCGAGGGACATCCCGGGAGCGCCCCGTTTTCTGCTTATTTAATATTTATGGCTATTTAATATTTATCTGGCTGGGGGTGCTCCCCGGTCCGGGGGACCCCGCGGTGGATCCGTGCACGGGTTTCTGTGCAGCATCACCCTTGTTTAATATTTAAACACAAGCGTATCTCTGCTACGAGGTTGGGGAGCTGGGCTGAGCCCCCGCAGCCGCCGCCGGCACCGCCTGTGCCGCAGCTCTGCCCACGGTTTGGGCTGCAGGGGCCGCTGCAGCTTCCCACAGGAAACCGTCTTCATCCGACGATGAGGATGCTCCAGAGCAGCGTCTCCCTGCCTGGGCTGCAGCCCACAGGGACACATCTGATGGGTGTTATTTCTAGTAGTTAATATTTATTAGCGATTAGGGAAGGAGCGCTGTAGGGAGCAGCAGCCTCCCCAGAATGAGGCTTTTCTGGGGATACCCAGCAACCTGGGGAGCTGTGCCTCTTCTGTCCCCCTTCCCTGCTAAATTCAGGGTATTTTCTGCAGTTTAACTTATCTGTGCCCATCCCTGGCCGGGAGGAGCTGCTTGGCCGTCGTCCCACCCTGCTGAGCCTGACGCAGCTCCGGTCCCGTGGCCGAGGGGGAGCTCCGGGCGCGGGGGCGGCGGGTTTTGTATTCTATTTATTGCTGCAGTTGGGTGAGCCCCGAGAAACACATGCTTTTTTTTTATATATGTGATAAAAATGGAAATAAACTATTTTTGCTCTGTCCTGCTGTCTCCTGCCTGACTGAGGGAGATGTGGAGTGGCCGGGGCGTGGGCACACGGGGACAGAGGAACAGGGGGCGAGGGAAGGGGGCATTTGGGGCCAGGCTGTCGGCTCAGTGGTGCAAAATGCTGCTGGAAACCAACCCTCCTGTGCCCCTACACCATGGCCTGAGCCCCCTGAGGGAGGCACCCGTGGGGCACCCACTTCCTCCCACCCCCGGCAGCACCACTTGGGCAAGAACCTATTCCTAGAAAGCTCCGGAAGGCGCCTGAGCTGGCAGGGAGGGCACTGAAGGCATTGATAGCATTGGCACCACGCTGGGAGCTGGTCTGGGGCTCACCGTGGGGGTGGTGGCACTGGGAATGCTGCTGCCACACAGGGAATCTGCCCCAGGGTGGCCCAGAGATGTGCCCAGAGCCCTCCCAGAGCGACCTCGGTGGGATGAGGGTTCCAGCAGAGGAAAGCAGGGTGAATGGACAAAAGGATGTGGCAGAGTGATGTCAGGAGATCCCTGGGCATCTCCCCTGGCCCAGAAAGCCCCTGCAGCCACCCCCAGTCTCTCCCCCACAGGGGTTTGCCCACCCTGGGCTGTCCCTGCGCTCCCGGGCTCCAGCAGATCCATTTCCTCCCACCAGGCCCACGCTCACATCCTGTGACCACCAGCATCCCCCCAACACTCATTCCGGCCCTGCAGGGACAGAGCCCAGGGCCAGTGGGTGTCAGTGGGAGCATTTCCTGCCTCCCTACAGTTTCCAGGCCCCGGGAAGGGGCTGGCACAAGGCCAGAGCCCAGTGGCTGGGCACTGTCGGGGGTATGGGGGGAAGCCCTGGCCTGTGGGTGCTTGGCTGCACAACCCCCCGCTCCACGGGCAGCAGGTCCCTCCTTCGTCCCCCACCTCACGGGTGCTTACAGAAAACCCCCTTCTCCTGCTCCAGCCCCTTCCTGGAAGGGGAAGCGCCGGTGCCAACGCCAGGCATGGGGCTGCCGCGGCAAATATTGACAGAGCCGGGAAGGCCACGAGCGCCGGGCCCTGCTCTTTGCTCCGGGCTAACGGTAAAGAGCCGCCCCTGGGCGAGCCACGGCGCCCGGGCGGGTCGGTGCCAGCTCAGCGTGGGACTCACGCGGGTGTCAGGCCCGGTGAGGCCATCCCAGCCCATCCCAGTTCGTGCCACAGCTCCGTTACCTGCCCCACCCAGCCCCGCAGCTGCTTCCACCTGCCCTGGGCCGGGGATGGACCCACGAGGAGCGGGGAGGGAGAGGATGCTCCGTGTGCGAAGGCCACGGCCAAGCCAGCACCCGCAGCTACCCCAAGCGCACTGGGGTCTCTCCCTGCAGCAAAGCCCGGGAGCAGCCAGGAGCTGAGCTCATCCCGGGATCAGATGGGGTCAGCCCAGCCCTGAGTCACCATCCCGCTGCCTCTCCTCCGGCCAGCACTGACCCAACCCCTGCGGCACTACTCTGGGGTCCCCCCATGCCCCATCTCCCTTGGGAGCCCCTAAAACGGGGCTGGGAAGCCCAGCAGTGCCAAGGGGGCAGGGGCAGAGCCCGGTACCAGAGCCACGGTGCCCCCAGGGAAGGGCTGGTGCCCACTGGCCCCTTTCCCCTTCTCATGAGTCACCACGAGTGGAAGGGGCAGAGGCACAGCCACTGCGGCCCTGCCAACCCCTCAGGGCTGGGGGTTCGTGACAGCTCCAGGAGGATTCACCGCTGGGGCAGCGGATGGGGCGTGGGGACAATCCCGGCAGAGCCTGTCCCAGCACGAGGCCGGTGCGGTGCCGGTGAGGCCACGGTTACTCACCGGCCACTGGTGCCACACTCACCGCGGCCTGAACTCACACTCACGAGGAGGAATTCCAACAAGAACTCACACTCACGTGGAGAAATTCCAACAAGAACTCACGCTCACGCCGAGGAATTCCCAACAAGAACCCGCTTGTGGCTGACAGCACAGCAGGGAAGCATCCCTGCTCCACCCAGCACAGGGCAGCTCCTGATGGGAGCACCATGGAATGCTCCAGGGGTCTGGGACAGGGAGAGTGGGATTCAACCCCTTTCCCAGCACAGGGTTTGGCTGCTGACTCCTCCATCACCCCACAAAAGGAGAGATTTTGGGGAGCCACAGGACGCCAGACAGAGACGGGGCAAAACCTGGTTCTACAAAAGGATTGAATTATTTATAGAATAAAAAAAAATCAGGGGGGTTGTCTCCATCTCCAAGTCAAAGGGATGGCTCTGGGCATGGAGGGTGCAGCCTCCAGGCAGGGTGAGGCCAAGCTGCAGTGACAGAGGCCATCCCAGGCACCAAGGGAGATCCGTGGGATCCTCAGGGGTGTGCCCTGCCTGGGAGCTGCCCCGCTCACAGCGCAGCGATGGCCTTGGCAGCGACACGGCGGCCCAGGGGCAGGCTGAGGTCAGTGATGGCCAGCACAATTTTGGGACTGGACATGGTGGACACCTTCACCAGCTCTGAAACCTGCCCGGGGACACAGGAGAAGCACAGTGAGTGTCTACAGGGATGGAGACAGGCAAGCCGGGCAGCAGGGCCCCCAGAGGTGCCCCTCCCCCCTGGCACCCCCCAAGCAGGGACAGGGGCGTCACAGCCACAGGGTTCACCATGGTGAAGGGCATGAATTGGAGGATGCTCCCACGGCTGCCCTGCTCCAGGCACTCCACACACTCCTCCATGAACCACTGGACAAACTGGGTGTGGGCGCCGGCCGTCTTGGCCCCCAGGATGGAAGAGATGAGCAGGAAGAGGTTTGCTGTGGGGACAGGGAGAGACCAACAGTCAGGTCAGTTCCAGGGGCCCGGGGGTGGCCCAAACCTCCCACTGGTGTGCCAGCATGGCTGGATGAGACCCCACAGACCCGTCCCCACCTTACCCAGCACCCGGTTGAGCGGGTCCCTCATGCTGACGGTGTGGAGCTGGGAAGCAGAGAGTGAGCTGCTCATGGAGCGATCTGTGGGCAGGAGAACAGGAGACAGGAACAGCCTCTTGGACCCCTTGGCCATGCCAATGTGCCCACCCTGGCCAGCTCTGGCCACTGGAGGTCACCCAGCCCCGGGAGGAGCTTTGCCATGACCGACCACATGGAACAGGAGAGGTTTGAGTCCCCTGTACTCCAACTGAGTCTGTGCCACTGGGGCACCCCAAAAACACAGCACAGTCTGTGCCACGTCCCCTGTGCCAGCCCATACAGAGCCCAGAGCCCAGGGGGGCTCCCCACGCTGCTCTCAGGGTGTGACATGTGATGTCACGATCAGGAGAGAAGAACAGCAGCAACACACACATTTACACATCCTGTGTGTGAGCCAGATGTTCAACAGCTGCAAGCAGCTCTCCAGTCTCACTGTCAGGGTGCAATCCAGCTACCAGAGCTGAGGCACGTCCGAGTCCAGCAGCAAACCCTGGGATAGATCAGGGGGATTGAGCTGACCCCAACTGGGTGCTCCTGTAGGAGGAACTGGGCCAGCCCTGCTCCAACAGGATGGGAATGCCCTGGGAAGGCTCTTGTGCAGACCCCACGGTCCACATTTCCTGCCCAAAACAGCAGGACCAACCTTGTGCTGCTCTTGAGGATGCTCACCAAAGAAAGAGAAAGCCCTCCCACACTTTTCTCATGGAATCACATGAGTTACGTGGCCGCTGCAGGAAGCAGCGTTTCCACATTTTGGGCTGCAGAAAACAGCCCAAAAAAGTCCTGAATGTCACTGTGAAGAGGTGGGACTGCCTCAGGAGTTAAAAAAAGATAAGTGAAATAAAGGGAAAAGCCCATATTTCAACACTAATGAAACCAGAGGTCAATGGATATGTCAAAAACTAATAATTAAAGAGTGATTTGGGACAAGGGGAGAAACAGTGACCAGGGAAGGTCCTGACTCACTGCCCAGGAGTGTGGACAATGCATGTGGGAGCCGTGACAGGACCCACCAGGCAGGACATGGGCCCCTTCCACGTGTCCCACCGGAGCTGTCGCAACCTGTGACACCACAGGGACACAGATGTGACCGTGGGGGCTCATCCGCTCTGCTTCAGCCTTGCTAACAGCACTGGAATGTCAGGATTCAGCCCCAGACATCAGGAAGGTCACCTTTGGCTCTGGTCCCACGCAGGGTGGCTGGGGGACACAGCTCTCAAGGCCCCCAGAGCCCCTTGGTGTGGGGTGCTGGGTTGTGGGGCACCAGCGTGGAGGGAAGGTGTAACTTCACCCCTTGAAGTTGCTCTGATCAGAGAAATAAAATATTTGGCCTTTCCCAAGTGCAAAAGCTCCGGGACAACTGAAAAAACACTTGAGAGCACTAAATCCTCACCTGGCCCTTGGGAAGGGTTTTTGTGCAAATAGATATTTCACACCCAAAAGAACAGTGAGGCAGGATGGTGTCCCCTCGGGAGTCACTGCCCCACTCCCCACACTTACTGGGGCTGGAGAGGATGTTGGAATCCTCCTCGTTGGAGCTCAGCAGGCGCATGAGTTTGGAGGGCTGTGTGTCGTCCAGTGGGAACAGGCTGATGTAATCCTGGGGGAAAGAGGGGGTTCAGCCCCACCAGCCCCACGCTGAGGGGGGTGTCCTGGCCCACCCAAGGCTCTGCACAGCCCCACAGCCCAGGACTATGATCTCTGTTCACCCAGAGTATCCCAGCCTGGGCTGGACACACCTGGACAAATTCATTCCAGCCCCTCCACCGGGAAAGGAGAAGGGAAACCCCTGGATTTTAAGGTCAGAAGACATCAGAGAGCCCAGAGACCCACCCATTCACTGCTGCCACCCTTCCCTCCCCTGGGCACTGCTGCTTTGGGGCACAAAGCAGCCCCAGCCACCCCTGCTCCACACCAGACACACCTCGATGTCCTCCCGGTGCCTCTTCTTCTGCCGGGCCGAGGCCTGGCCCTTGTTGTGGGAGGAGTAGGAGCTCAGGGCACACCACACAGAGAGCCTGGGGACAGAGCAGGGACACGGCCAGGTGCTGCCAGCCCACCTGAGGACAGGGTGTGAGCAGGAGGGCAGCAGAGCCCAGAGTGTGCACCAGGATGGGACAGAGCAAGTCCCTCCTCGAAGGGGGACAGCAGGGAATGGGGTGCAGGACACCAGTCTGTCTGCTCCTGACAGTGCTGTGCTGGGACCAGACTGGGATTTGGGCAGCTGGGACCTCCGATCCAGCACAGACCATCTCCCTGTCTCCCCAGCCTGGCTCTCCAAGGACACGGCCCCTGTGGGTCTGGGGTCTTACTTGGCCAGGGCCTTCCCAGGGGGGTCCATGAGAGTGTGCCACTTGGAGGAGTCCGTCAGCAGGTTGGGCAGGATGTGGCCCAGCAGTGTCAGTGTCAGCTGCTGCATGTCCAGGCAGAAGATGGCATAGAGCAGCTCCACGGCCCGCAGCGTGTGCTCCTTCCGTGTCTCCTTCAGCAGCTCCTGCAGGGAGCAGGGAGGGCAGGGAGGAGAGGGCACGGGCTCGGGAGGGTGCCTGCCCCCTCCCCTCCAGCACCCAGAAGCATCCTAGCACCCAACCCTGCACCCCTCCTGTGCCCAGCAGCCAGCCCAGAGACACTGAGGAAACTGGGAGCATGGAATACATCCATTATTTCCAGCCTCAGCATCCTGACGTGGCAATGCGGGTCCCTCCTGCCCCCCCATACCTTGACCAGGTTGTTGCAGAACCAGTAGACCCCTCCCATGTGTAGCAGGGTGTCAAAAATGTGGATGGAGCGGCTGTCGACCCAGCCCTTCTCCAGCACCTTGGTGAACACACTGGTCAGCACCTCCTTGATGGGCTTCTTGGGGGGCAGAAGATTCCAGTAGGGAATGGTGTCCATGCCCGTGGAAGGGAACTTGATCTGCGTGGCTGTTTGCTGCAGGACGTCGGCGCACATGTGCTCCAGGATGGAGCTCATGATCACCACACTGCAGGGGAGAGCTGGGATCAGGGGGGAGCTGGGAAGGGGGGAAGGAGACACAGCACCGGGAAGGGGAAGCAGGGCAGGGAACGGCATGGAACTGGGAAGGGGAAGCAGGAGAGGGCATGGAACTGGGAAGCATAAGCTGGGCAGGAGATGGCACACACCAGGAAATGGAAGCAGGAGATGGCAGGGCACTGGGAAGTGGGAGCAGGGCAGCAAATGTGGCACTGGGAAGTGGAAATGGGGCAGGACATGGCAAGTAGTGGGAAGCAGGAGCAGGGCAGGAACAGGCTGTGCCCACAGCTCACCGCTCGTTGTAGAACTGCAGCGTGTTCTCCTCGTACAGGGGGGTCGCGAGCTGCCGGATCATCTGCAGGGACTTCTCCCGCTCGTCCAGGCCCAGCATGCGGACGTGGGCCACCAGCCAGGCCACGGCACACACTGCCATGCTGCACACCTTGCCCTTGATGTTGTCAGTGATTTTCTGGGAGTGGAGATGGAGCAGAGGATGAGCACAGACAGGTGGATGCTCAGGAATCGCCTCCCAGGGCTGTGGGTCCCCCCCATGGGAGGAGTCCACGGGTGACATTGTCCCTGCCAGTCCCACTGCCAGTGGGTCAGGGCAGCATCACAGGGCTGAGGGCACATCAGCTCCCTCCTTCCAAGTCTCAGTGAGCTCTGAGGGTGCTGCAGGGGAACAGGAGACCCTGGAGCTTCTCAACCTCCAGCACATCCCAGCTCTGCCCCCCAGGAGCCCCACCTGGACGGACTCGAAGGTGAGGACACCGTTCTCCCAGGCATTGAGGATCTCCAGGATGGCGGCTGAGATGCTCAGACACACCTCGTGCCATTTCATCTGCCTGTCAGGGAAGAGGTGGGGGGGCTCAGGCACAGCCACAGGGCCAGGGAAGGTGAGGGGGGGCTCATGGTGGGGCTCTTACACCAGCTTCATCTCGGAGGAGTTGTTGAGGAGGGCGACCAGGGACTCCACCTTGGTGGAATCCGGGCGGAAGCAGGGGTGGTCGGGGTTCAGGATCTTCCCCTCCTCGGGCATGCAGGTCAGCATCCAGGTCTCAAAGAAGGGCACCTCGCCCGGAGGGCTCGAATCCGACAGGATCACCTGGAAAGGAACCAGAATGGGGTTTGCATCCCACAGTGACCATGCTGGGACCCTCACTGCAGGGTGAGACCCCCATCCTGGGCTGAGACCCCCCACCCCAGGCTGAGACTCCCCACCCTGGGCTGAGAGCCCCCCCATTGGGGCGCCCATGGCTGGGGAAACAGCGCCGCCCTGTGGCCAGGAGGGACAAACAGGTACTGGTCAGCCCCCCAGTACAGAACTGGTCAGCTCCCAGAAAGACACTGGTTTCCTCTCTGTGGGCTGTGGTTTCCCCCAATACCAGATGGCTTTTCAGGAGACGAAGGCCCAGCTCAGAGGAGTACAGATGCCAGGCCATGACCAGCCCTGGGGTCACTGTGTCCTGCCCAAAAGGGTCCAATGTGTCCCCCCCACTGCTGAACTGTGCCCAGTGCTGGGGTCGCACACCCCAGCTGGGTGGGTCCTGGGGGGGCCCCGAGCTGGGAATCCCACATGTCACTTCCTCCTTTCAGCCTGTGTCACCCAAGGGACACTATTTTTGTCCAAAAAACGTTTTGCACATCTGTTCAGCAGCAGCTGGGCAGGAAAGTCACCGGGCTGGGACAGGGGATGAGACCTCATTGGACAGCCCCAGGCATGGCCCCCCCATCCAGGACCCCCCTCCCCATTCCCCCAGGCCAGCTGGGCAGGCCCCTTTCCTCCCCCTTCCTCCCCCTCTCCGCATTCCCGGTGTTTCGGTATCGTTTCACCTCCCAACACACACAGATGTTGAAACTTCAAAAATTTTCGTGCAACCAAAGTGCCGTTTCCTGAGCAGGGCTACGAGCTCCTCCTCTGACAGGGGAGGGCTGACACTGCCTGGCTGTGTGACCCCCCACCACAGCCAACCAGTGCCAAACTGGAGGGGTAACACTGGGAAAAACCAGTGAGCTCGGAGCCAGCCCAGAGAAGCTGTGGAAGCAGCATTCCCACTGATCCCACTATCCACAAATGGAGCACATTCCAAGCCCTCAGGGAGGCAACAGCCAGTCCCGCTCCACCACCTGGCACCCACCGAGCCCCAGGGCCAGACTTCCAGGTGACAGGCACCGTGCCCAAGCAAGTGGGGTGGCTGCAGGGACAGTGGGGACAGCAAGGACAGCGGGGACAGTGGCAGGCTGGCCACTAGAGGAGGCTGGCAGGCTGCGGCAGCGAGGGGGCTGTGCTGACAAGGCAAGAGCCCCTCAGGAGATCCAGCCCCACCCACTCCCTTGGAGGATTCAGCCCTATCCATCCCCGTGGAGGATCTGGCCCATCATCCCCTCGGAGGATCATCCCCTCATCCCCACGGAGCATTCTTACCTCCGAGCCGTAGGTCTGGGCCACATGGCACAGCATGAGGAAGGAGATGTCGAAGAGCAGGGCTCGGACTGAGCCGCTCTTGGCTGAGGGAGGAGAAACAAAGACCTTGGGGGTCTCGAGCCTCAGTACAAATGAAGGCAGGACCCCACGAGTGCAGGGGTCAGGACCTGCTTCCCTCAGGCAGCTTTGTAACCCCCCCAGTGTTTGTGTGTGAACAAGGGGACATGCCAAGTGCCTCCCCCCACCCTGTCTGCCTCCCCTTGAGCCCCCAAAGGAGCTCTGGCCTCCTTTGGGCCACCCCCTCGCCATGGAAGGTCAGAGCACTCCAAAAGTTTCATCACTCGCACACGGAGTCAGAGTCCTTATCTGGGCTGTGCTGACACATCACCCCTTCCAGGGAGGGAGCCAAGGGGCCCCCCGGGCTCGGCTGGGGAGAGGGAGCCCTTCCTCTGCAAGCAGGGAATGCCCCACCTTCGGGATGGACACACACACATGAGGGCAGTGGGTCCCCAGGAGCCCAGACCCTGCTGGCGCACGGCCACATGCCCCTGTGCCCCCTCCCCACAGACACCCCCAGCCAGGCCTGGCACAGCTCGGCTCGCTCTGGCCCCACAGCCAGTCCCAGTACAATCCAGCCAGGCCCCAAAGTGTCCCAGCACCAGGCAGCAAGGGGGGCACAGCTCAGATCACCCCATGCATGGACACACACACACTTACAGATTTCTCCAGTGATCTGCTTGGTGAATTCGTTCAGCCTGGAGGAGTAGAGAGCGGCAGTGAAGTTTTACCAGTCCAACAGGCCAATTCCTACCCCCCAGACAAGCAGGGGGCTGCCCAGCCTGCAGATCCCTCCCTGTACCCCATCCCAGCACGGAGGGGCAGGAGAAGCAGGGCCCAGCTCCACAGACACCCTCCAGCACCGCGGGGACAAACCACCTCCTCCCTGTCTCCACTCCCTGCAGCCAAACAGGTCCGGCCACGCTGCTCGTCCCCACACCCACGGGCTCTCCCCAGAGCCAGTCCTGCTGGCTGTGTGGGGGTTTTGGAGCACGGACCCTCAAACAGGTCCCCTGTGCATCCACTGGAGCTGGCATGGGTCAAGCCCTCAGGGGGACCCATCACACAGCCCCCAGACCAACCTGGCTCTGGTCCTCTGCCCTGTTCACGCAGAGGCAAAGATGGTGTGCTGGGGGGTGCAGCCTCTCCACGATCCCATCCCACCCAGGGCTCCACTGGGCCAGAGGCACATCCAGCCCTGTCTGGGGGACAGTCTGGGGGGCTGCCCGCTCCCCACTGGGCACAGGGACAGTGCCATCCCTGGTGGAGACTCACTTGACAAACTTCCGAGCGAAGGATTTCAGCTTGCCCGTGGCTGCTGCCGCTGCCAGCAGCAAGTCCAGGCTCTTCCCAGACAGCATGTGACCCAGGACCCCCAGCAAGCCCTCAGGGGACTTGGAGTGATCCGCATCCATGGTCTACAAACCAAAAAGTAGGAGGAAAGAGAAGTCATGGGGAACATGTGCTACAGAGTAGCAGTAAAACTCCTGCTTAGCGGGTACAGAGTTGATCACCTGCCAGAGCAGTCCCTGAGGCCTTGGGGAACAGGGACACACAGGGTTTGGGGGAGGTGGGGTGGATGCAGCCCTCCCTGGTACTGGCAGGAAAACATCCCCTGTCACTGAGCAGCAGCAAACCAACCAGAGTGACATGGGGACATGGGGAGTCCCCGAGGAGCGGGGAAATACACACGGGGACCGACTGAGCAAGATGGGCAGAGCTGGCTGGGCTCGGGCTGCTGGCACTGATGACATGCCACCTGACAGCTCCTCCAGCTTCCCAGGAAGGAGGAGGGGAGCTCCTGGGATCCATGGCAGAGCAGCAAGGCTGGGAGTGATTCCTTCATTCTGTCACGCCAGCGCAGGGGGAGATCAGGCCCCTCCCAGACACCTGGGCTGCCTGGTGAGATTGGTGCTGCTGGGAAGGGGACTGGGGCCAAGCTCACCCTGCCGAGTAGAGCTGCAGGAGGGGACTCACCTTCAGGATGTTGGTGACAGTGGGCTCAGCCCTGAGGATGAGCCCTGGGTTTGGCTGGATGTTGGCGTTCTCAGCCGATTTCAAGCATGGAGAGTTTTCCTTGTCCGCTGTCCTGGGGGAACCCATAGAAGGCCCATTGAGCAGGAATCCATCATCCTGCCTTCCTCCTCCCGCCTACTGGCACACCCAAGGGAAAGCCACCACCTCAGGCCACCACCAGCTGTCACTCTGAGGGGACAGACTCTGCCTGTGCCCAACTTGTCACCAAAAGCAACGTCCCACCACCCCAGGCGGCCATGTCCCAGCCACAGACACAGCAGCTTCTCCCTCATGCTCCCCCTCAAAACAAGGTGCCCCAGCCCCATTTTTGGGAGTTACCCAGACTTCAGAGGGGCTGTACCGTTTGTCAATCAGGTTGGTCTTGTTGGCCTCGGAGAGCAGCCCCTGCTTGCTGCACTCCTGCAGGAGCAGGCTCATGCAGTTGCAGCTGGAAAAGAGAGCAGAGTCCCAGCCTGAGGGGCAGCATTCCTGTCACTCCAGGCAGGGCCACAGGGCAGGGGGACTCCCAAGTTGTCCTCCCAGGCCTGCTCCCACCCCTCTGAAGATGCTGCAGGGCCCAGAGCAGCTCTGGGTGTCACACAGCATCACCCACGTGTGACTCAGCTGCCAGACACTCACTGCCTTGCTCATGTCCAGGTCCTCAGGACGGAGGAACTGGACCAGAAACTAAACCAGGCTGGGCAGGACCCTGCACCGAGGACAGGGTGGTTTTGGCACATGGCCACGTGTGAGCCCTGGCCATGGCCAAGCACTCACTTGCAGCGCTGGTCGGCTTTGTCAAGCAGAGGGGTCAACTTGAGCAGGAACTCGAAGGCACAGTTCACATCCTCAGTGAAATCCTGCCAAGCACAAAGCCAATCACTCAGCCTGGCGTGCTCCCAGCACAAGCCCACCTCCCACTTCCACTGCCTGCTCCGTTCAGGAAGCTTTTTGGGACATGGTCCATTTCCCCAGACAGCTCTGGCCAGGCACCAGCGTAACACAGCTCACATAACATGACACCCAGCCCACACAGATGGGCCTCCAGACTCACCTTGTCCCCTTGGGGATACTTCTTGAGTTTAACCAGGACTTGGGGCATCTGAAAGACATAGGGCATGCTGTGACACAGGGGCAGACCCTGCTCAGACCACTGTGGCAGCACCGGCCCAGACCACTGTGGCTGCACACAGCTGCTCTGCCAGCCCAGGGACAGGACCATTTCTGGAGCAGCATATGCACCCAGGGGACTTTGTGCCCCTCCTCCCCTCCACAGAGTCCTTCCACCATCACCCACAGCCACATTTATCATGGAATGGTTTGGGTTGGAAGGGACTCTAAAGGTCAGCCAGTCCCACCCACTGCCATGGCCAGCAACATCTTCCACTAGCCCCCAGGTTGCTCTGAGCCCCATCCCACCTGGCTTTAAACACTTCCAGGGATGGGGCAGCCACAGCTTCTCTGGGCAACCTGTGCCAGGGCCTGCCCACCCTCACAGGGAAGAGTTTCCTCCTAACATCTAATCTAAAGCTACTCACTTCCATTTTCCCTACAACATCCCAGGAAAACCCACTCTGTCAAACCACGTGGGGCTGGGCTGAAAGGAGGCCCCTGCACAGCAAAGTGGAAGCTCAGAAAGTGGCACGAGGGCTGGGGTGGGCTCAGGTAGGGTGGGGAGTACTCTGAAGGGCACTCTGTGGGGAGTGGGAGCACCCTGAGGGGCACACTGCAGGCAAGGAGGACTAATTGCTCTGGCAGAGCTCAGGGCTCAGCAGGAGCTGGGCGTGCAGGGAAAAGGCAGTGGCAGGCATGGGGCTTGGAGCAGCACCGGGATGGGCAGCCCTACCTTCAGGAAGGTGAAGGCTGTCCACTTGAGCTCCTCCGTGCCCTCGGGACACTCGATGAGGCCCACAAAACAGGCTTTCCAGATCTCCAGCACGAAGAGTGGGGAGGGGATGCGCTGCAGGGCACACACACAAACTCCCCCAGTGCTGTGTTGGCAGCAAAGCACATCCCCCACCCCCCTCAGCCAAACCCTGAACCCCTGTGAAGGTGTTGATGGGTTCCTGCTGCTCCCTTGGACCAGGATCAGCACAGGGAGACAGGGAGGCACAGCAAGGAGCCGTGGCTGTGGCCTCAGGCCACCTGAGCAGGAGAACACGCTGTCACTTCTGTACCTGCATCCTCTTCACCATCATGAGCTGCTCCACCAGTGGCTGGGTCTCTCCTGTGAGGTTCATGGTCCCCTCCAGCAGCACCACGGCGTGCACGGTGGGGAACCCTGTCTTGTTCAGCTGCTCAGAGTGCACTGAGAGCATGGTGGGGATGCTGGGTGGGAGGGGACAGCCCAGGGTCACTGGGGTCCTGCAGGGACAGATTCCTGCTCCTCCTGTCCCACTCTCACTCCCCGGCCAAACCCCTGACCTTTGCTACCCTGTGTCTCCGCGGGGCAGAACAGCCTGGAGCACCTGTGCCTGGGATCTCCAGGGCACAGCCAAGCCCCTGGGACCTGGGAGCAGTTACAGGGGGATCTGTAGCAGGAATGGCAGCTCTGGTGTGACCAGAGCAGCTGAGAGATGGTAAAGGGCCCCAGGTCACTTCAGGAGCAGCCTCTGGGTAAGGTTCCTCTGCAGCAAGTCACCACTTGCCCTGTCCCCTCTCCCCTGTCCATATCTAGCCCACTGTTGGAGCAGGGATGCAAGCTGAGAAGGGACAGGGAAGCAGGGAGCCAGCATGAAGAGAGGCAGGAGGCTCTCAGCCCTCAGAGCAAGGAGTTTGGGTGGCTCAGAGTGGGGCTCAGACCCATTTTGTCCCCCAAGCCTATGAAGCAGCAGCACAGTCACCTCTTGATGAGGGACACGCAGTTGTCAGCCTGGCTCCGCAGCGGGGAGGTGCCGAGGTTGTTCAGGTTCTCCCCCAGCTTGACGAGGGACTGCTCCACAGTGCTCCAGGAGGCTGGGGAGGAAGGGCAGGGATTCAGCGGGGGGACAGGGACACATGGCAAAGCTGGGCAGGCTGGCTCCAAGGCCCATGGCAGCACAGAGGGGCTGCGGAGGCTGGGGGTGGGTCTGTGTGCCCCCAGCAGTTCCTGCCTTGGGCCCAGCCTGGCACAGCCTCCTGGCAAGACACAGGCACAGCCGAAGGTGCAGGGCTGTGCCAGGCTGGCAGAGCACAGGGCTCGCCACGCGCCCAGGAACAGCTCACGCAGCCTCCACATTAATTCTGCTCCTCTTCCAAGGGCAGCACGGAGGGGAGGGGGCAGAGGGTGGCACAGAGCCAGGGAGGAGAGACAGTTACAGCAACAGGGCTGGAAGATGGATAGGCTTGGAGCCGCAGGGACAATGCGGCAGGAGCTGGGCAGGGGGAAGGGAGAGGTGGCAGTGACACCTCCGCAGGGCCAGCGCGCGGGGCAGGGACATACACGTCTCCTCCAGCTTGGCGATGTGGATCAGGGCGCGGTTCTTGGTGCTGCTGAGCACCTTCTCCAGCCGCTCCAGGCACATCTTCAGCTGGTTCTCCGCCGCCGCCTGCTCCAGAGGCTCCTTCACCTTCTCGGCATAGAAGGCGGCACAGCGCAGGAGCCAGGTGAGGGCACTCAGCAGTGCCCGGCACAGGCTGATGCATTCCTCGGCCTTCCCGTGGCAGCTGGAAGGGGAGAAACATGGGAATGTGCTCACTGTGTGCTGCGAAACTGAGGCACAGGCACAGGGCAGGCTGGGGAACTCAAACCCAGGTCCTGCACTCCCACCCGGCTCCTTTGCTGCAGATCCCAACCTGCTCATCCCACCAGCATTCCTGCTGTGCCAGCAGGGAAGGAAACTGCCCCCCTCCCCAGTGCAGCCTCCTTGCTGGCCACTCCACTACAGGGAAACTTTCCAAGCTTTTAATCAAATTATCTTGCTAAGAGAGGCTCAGCATCGATGAGTGCTCTGTGAGAGGTGAACGCTTTCCCCTCCTGATGCACAAATCATCGGGGCCAGAAGTTTTGATCAAATTAAGCAGAGGATCAGAGCAGGCAGGAGCGGATTAAGGGCCGGCTCTGCAGTTGGCCAGCGACAGCTCCTTGTCAACATCTGCCACTAATGCATATTCATTGCTGCTGCTTCATTTCATTTCATTGAAGAGTTGCTACCTTCAGCCTTCCTCCTCCTCCTCCCTCTGTCCCTCGCTCTGGCCTCCCAGAAGAGGCTGTTAGGGGTTAACAGGAAGATTTCTGAGCTTACTAAAAAAGTTTTTGTGGCCTGAATTGTCTGGACTCCCCTGGGTCCTGCAACACCAGCGGAAGAGCATGAAGCAAAACAAGGCAGCGCCTGGGGCAGAGCAGGCAGGACAAGACAGGGACATGCAGCCAGAGCCTGGGAAGCAGCAGAGGGAAAGAAAACACTCCAAGGGGACAGAGACCCTCGAGCCACAGGGCTTACAACCACCCCATCTACCTGTGCCAGGCAGGAATACCATAGCAAGGTTTATCCCAGAATAGGGGGAGGGATTCCTGCAGCCTCCCATGAAGCTGGTGGGATTTGGATTCCCCTCTGTTCTCCCCATGCTGGCAGCAACTTCAGAATGGACAAGGAGCTGAAGGAGGACTCTGCCCTCTGCTGCCAGGGCAAATATCCCGGGATCAGCCACGCCCCACCAGCTCCCAGTGCTGCCCACAGCACAGCCAGGATCGAGGTGGCAGCACTGGATCGGTCACACCGTACCTGAGGCGGTCACAGAACATGTCCATGATCTCCAGCAGCGACTGGACACACAGATCCCGGGAGAAGTCATCGAACTAGAGCAGGGGGACATGGGCAGACTTCAGACGGGGGCTGCCCAGCCCTGGCAGCTCCCAAAACACCCTCCAGCCCTTCCTCCAGGGCCAGGCCGGGCGCTGCGGCCGCAGGACACTCGCCCTGGCAGCTGTCCAGAAGCCACTTGAATGAGAAGTAGGTCAGAGCTGTCTGTCGGCCAGGTCATGCCCTCCCGGGGTGGCAGGGCTGGGGCTGCACTGCCCTGACGCCACGGTGGTGGCCGGGTGCCAGCCCCCTGCCCACCCCCGGCCCGGGGGAGCTGGCAGCGCCAACAGCCCGGCTGGCCGCAGGGCTGGGGGCAGCAGAAGCGCAGCCCCCCCTCCTCCCGGAGCAGATGGGGAGCCCCGCCGGGCCGGAGCTTGCCCGCAGCTCTGCGCTGGGCCCACGCTGAGCTGAAGGAGGAAGGCTCGGCTCTCAAGGTCAGCGCTGGGCCCGCCCTCCGAACGAACAAACGGGCAGCAATGCAGGACCAGGGGAACAGAAATGAGCCTGCGCCCTTCGGAGCAGAGCTGCGGGTGGGCTTGGCCCTACCCCACCCTGGGAGCACACCCACCCTCCCCAGATCAGTGCTGGGCCCACTGGAGGGGTCCCCACCTTTCTGGGGGCTTCATGGCTCAGCCTGCAGCCCACCAAAACAACCCTGGCTGCCAGCGCCATCACCCTCTCTCCCTTCCAACAACGGGGCAGGGGAGAGAATCAAAGATCACTCTGACAAGGCAGAGGGGGTGGCCTGAGGTCACCCCGATAAGGCAGAGAGTGGGGGCCTGACACAACCTGTGAGGGGCTTCCCAACACCCAACAGAGGAAGCCATGGAGGGCTGATCCCCATGGAAGCAGCGCGGGGACACTGAACACCCATGGGAAGCCACAGCCCAGTGTGGCCTGTGGCCGCAGCCGCGTGGCCCCAGCGCTGGCAGCTCCTCCACGGCCAGCTCTGATCCCCACAGTGCTGCCAGCACCGCTGGCTGCGGCAGGATGTGGTTTCCGGTGGCCTAGACGGGGTTATACAGAGGGCAGAGCCTGCCAGGCCCCCCAGGGCAGAGGGATGAGGCATTCACATCCCCAGAACCCTGCAGGACCCGCAGCAGCCCGTCCCCAGTGGGACACGGAAGGGCTCGGGTGTTAATCCATGCTGGCTGCCCACTGCTGACTCAGCCCAGGACGTCGCCTTCCACTTGACCTATATTTGGTGGGAGTTGTGGGGAGGGAAAGGGATCCGTGGGCGGTGGGTAAAAAGTGAAACCTCGGAAAGCACCTGCCGGAGCCATACCTTGCTGATGGCCGTCAGCACCGTGGAATAGGACACCATCTACAACACACAAAGCCAAAACAAGCGCGGTGTCACACGGGGGCTGTGCCAGCGCCGCGCTCGTTGCCGAGGAACGGCAAGGTCAGGGCACGGCCCCACTGCCTGTCACCACAGACGGGGCCGGGGCGCTGACCCGGCACAAATCCAAACAGACATTTTTAGGTGATCGCTGATGTGTTTCACACAAACTTTAGGCGATATTAAATGGCAGAATATGAAAGCGCAGAGCTCACGGCGAGCGCAGAGGCTCCCAGAGGGCAGAATTCCCACCCCGGGCGATGGCAGAGGCTATTTATGGAAACATCCCTGCCCAGGGCATGCGCTGAGCCCTCCACCACCTGCCCCAGACCTGGAGAGGCTCAGATGGGGGATTTGGGGTGTCTGCTCAGCCCAGGACAGGCTCAGGTGGGGAAACTGGGGTGTTTGTCCATCACCAGCACCCCGATTCCTTTGCCGACCTCACTGGGGCCAGGAGGTGACCCCCAGCAGTTCCGGCAGGTCCTTACCTGGGAGCTGATGGCATATTTCAGGTAGGACAAGATGAGTGGGTTTGGAGATGGCCCAATCATGGCCTGCTCCAGGAGAGCCTCTGCAAGGGAAGAGAGGGGCCGGAGGGTCCCAGGTCAGCACACGGGGACACAGGCACACTGCTCTGCCCTCATCCCACAGGGAAGCTGGCCAAGCCCAACTGTGCCAACCACAGTGACTCCGCACCACTCTTCCCCAAAATTCACTGAATCCCACAACTTTCTAATCCCCAATGGCACAAGCCAGTGAATAATTCAGGCAGAGCACGCAGCCTCCTGCTAACTCAGTTCCACTCAGGCTCTCCAGCCCCAAAACTGCACCTGCTGCTCTCCAAACACATTCCCCTCCCTCGCACCTCCTGCCCTGTAGCCTCGACCGAGTGGCTTTCGCCCGGGCACCCAGGGCTGAGCTCCGGGCTGCCCATCCCCTCGGCTAGGCCCAGCCTTGCCCGTCTGGCCCTCGGTGGCCTGAGGGGCTCTGCCCGTCCCATCTGCTCAGCCAAGCCTTTAATTGCCCATTTGAGCCATGGCAGAGTGCAGGCAGCACCTCCTCGAGCAGGCCCCGGGCTGTGGCTCGGGCTGCAAGTAGGTCAGAGCACCCAGATGCAAAAAGGGGGAGCAGCAGCAGGGTGGGAAGTTGTCGCCCCAAAGCCGAGGAGGAGGAGCCGCCGGCGGATCCCGAGCGTGGGAGCAGGAGACTCCCTGGGTCTCGCTCCAAGGCTGAGACCTGGGCCAAGAGCGTCTGGGATGAGGACAGAAGGTGGTGGCAGCCGTCCCCTCCCCAGCCCGGCCCAGAGTGTCACCACGAGCCAGCCACATGCTGCTCCCCGCTGCAGACGTGTCAGCAGCGATCTGCCGGCCCTGCCGTGATCCCGGCAGCCCGTGCCAGCTTTCCCTCCTTTGTACTTCCAAGCTGAAAGGCAGGAGCTTGGGGAAGGACAGCCTGGGGGGCTGTGGGGAGGAAGGGAACTGCTGTTCCAGCTGTCAGGCCCTCGGGAATGAGCTCTTCCTGTGTGCACACACTGCTTGGAGTTGGCGTTGGGGTCCTGCCTTTGTGGCCCCCCAAAGGAAAAGGGGACACAGCTCCTGCTATAGGGGCTGCTCCCAACAAAGCCCAGGCTGCTGAGCCTTTCCCTGGCTGAGTGTGGGCCAGGAGAAACCCGTTCCTACAGAAATTATAAGGAATTACCATCTCTGGCCCTGTTTTTGGGGATACACAGATGGGCCCATGCCAAGCACCCCACGGGCCTCACTGCCAGCAGAGCAGGAGTCAGTGTCACCAGGGTGGGAACAGGCACCAGGGAGCCCCGGGGACCATCTGGGCAGCAGCAGGAATGGCCCTCGAGCCAATCACCCAGAAAATCCACCTAAATCCACCTCCTCCCCATGGCCACCGCTCCAGCTCAGCCCCTCCAGCCCCACAATGGAGCAGACAAACTCCACCAGAGCAGCTCAGAGGTGGGCAGAGGGTGTGACAAAACCCAGACACTGCCAGAAAATCCACTGGGAGGGAAAAAATATCCCGTGGGGAAAGACTGCCCCCCCTTGGAGGGGTGAGAGCTGCTGCCTATGCGGGGCTGGTTCCCTTTAAACCCCCTGGAGCAGCGCTCTCTGGCTCTGTTTATTTATCCAGGGACGTGCTGCACAGGGAAAATCCCAGCACCAAGTTTCTATAATTAGCAGGAGAGCCTGGCAAATCTTTAAACCGGTCCCAGCCTTTGGCAGGATTTGTGTGAAATGCCCTTGAATTGGGCTGGGAAAAGAAACTCCTCCTAGCCAGGGTGGGAAACAGCCTCAGGGCAGCACCTGGCTCCTGTGCAGGGAAAGAATCAGGGAATCATTAAGCCTGGAAAGACCTCCAACATCACCAAGCCCAACAACTAACCCAGCACTGCCATGTCACTGCTAAACCCTGTCCCCAAGTGCCACATCCACACGTTTTTGAACACTTCCAGGGATGGTGACTCCACCACAGCCTGTTCCAATGCCTAACCACCCTTCCCATGAAGGAATTTTCCATTATATCCAAACTATTTCCCTCCTGGCACAACTCGATGCTGCTTCCCTTGTCCCAAAAGCCAGGCTGTGCAGACCCCTGACCCCTCACAGGGGGGAAACAGGGGGAACCGCCCCAAAAGGGATCCAGAGGGGAGGGAAGGGGTCGGGGAACAGTCAGGAATGGGCTAAATGGGCTGGGAAAAGGCATTTTAGCGTGAAAAGCAGGGGATGTGGGAACAGAGGAGGGAGCCCCCCAAACACACCAAGGGCCTCCAAAACACCCTCGTCTGCAGCCCAGAAAGGGGAACGCAGGGGGGTGACACCCCAAAACCCACGTGGGGACCCCCAGAAGACCCCTGTGCGCCCAGTGAAGAGGGGGAAGCCCCCCGGACCTGCCAGGTTGAGGATGTCCCAGGTGGCTCCGCGGGGGAAGAACCGCTTCATGTTTATGGCCCATTGGTAGTCGCTCCAGCGCTCCTTCCAGGCCTGCAGGATGGCCTGCTTCAGGTTCACCACCTTCATGGTCACCCTGCGGGCGGAGAACTCAGGAGGGGCCGGAGCCCTGACCCCCCCTCCCGGGGAAGGCCACAGCGGGCCCGGGGGGAAGCGGAGAGCGGCCCAGCGGCTCCGGACGGGCGCGGACGGGGATCTGCTCGCTTCCCGGGGCTGGGGGGTGCTCGGAGCCCTCCCGGTGCCCTCCGGTGCCCCGCCGGTACCCGCGGGTCCCGCCGCTTTCCCCCCGCCCCTCACCGTGTCCCGGCGCCGCCGAGCGCCTCCCTCAGCGCCTGGGCACCGCCATGGCGGCACCTGCCAACAAGCCGCGCGCTGATTGGGTGGCGGGGCGCGGCGGGGCGCGGGGGGTGATGGGAGTTGTAGTTCGGAGGGGCCGGGGCGTGGGGGGGTGACACGGATGGGTGTGAAAACACGGGGGTTGGGTGTGAAAACACGGGAGGTGGGTGTGAAAACACGTGTGCGTGTGAAAACACGGGGGGTGGGTGTGCAAACATGAGTGGGTGTGAAAACACGGGTGGGTGTGAGAAAATGGGAAGGCGGGTGTGAAAACTGAGAGGGGGCAAACACGTGGTGTGGGTGTGGAAAGGGAGCTGAGTGTGCAAAGAGGGGGGTGAGTGTGCAAACATGGGACGTGCAAATGTGGGACCTGCAGATTTGGGATTTGCAGACACGGGGGTGCAACACAAGGGATGCAAATGGCTGAGTGTGCACACGGATGAGTGTGCAAAGGCCCAGGGGTGCCCACGTGGGTGTTGGAGCACGGCTGTCCGTGTGTGCAGGTGTGTGCACACACATGGGATCGTGCGTGTGTGCAGGGGGGTGTGTGCACACACACACACGCGTGAGCTCAGGTGTGCACCCAGGCACGAGTGTGTGCTCCCATGTGCAGACACGCTGCGGGGGGGATGCACACACAGGTGGGCACATGCGTGTGATCATAGGGATGCGTACAGACACATGTGTGCACATGTGAGGACACAGACACCCTGGGCAGGTGTGCACACAGGTACCTGTGCAGGGGTGGAGATACACACACAGGTGTGAACACGTGTGTGCCTGCACAGGTTCATGTACAAACACACACGTGTGCTCCTGTGTGCAGACACAGACACCCGTGGACAGACCTACACACAGGTCCCCACCTGGATGGATGCACGCACGCACAGGTGTGTACAGGCGTGTGCCGCAGACACACGCGTGTGCACACACGTGTCACAGCCATGGGCTTGGGCTGCCCACCCAGCCCTTCCCTGCAGTACCAGCAGCTAAAAATATCCCCAGGGATGGTGCCAGCTGTCGCCATGGCAACGGGAGGATGGGGAGCGGTCCCACCGGGGTGGCAGCCCCCCAGAACCCCAGCGCCTCCAGCACTCCCAGCACCCCCGAACCCCCCAGAGTGCCCCCAGCAGC
>VWZG01005170.1:0-18182 GCA_013396735.1 Grallaria varia
GAGGGGAGGGATGAGCCTTTCCAGAGACACAGATCCAGTGCCACAGCTCCACCACGCTCCAGGCAGGTGGGTAAAGCCAGGGCTCACAGACACCTGCACAGATATTTAGGAAGCAAATTCCAGGGGGATTCTATCTCTAGAGTCCTTCTCCTCTGTTAGTGAGCCTGGAAAAGCAGCAATTCACCCACCAGCCACTACAAATCCCTCCCTCCCTCCATCCCTTCACTTGGTGCTTCAACAGCAACTTGGACTGTCCATCCATCACCCAAACTACCAGCCAAGCTCTGTCCCGATCTTCTAAAGCCCCACAGGTTCTCCAGATCCAGGAGGGACTTGCTGGTGGTGTTTGAGGAGTTTGTACCTCTGATGGAGAAGCTACACCCACACCAAATCAGGCTGCACAGCACACGTGCCTCCCGACAACAATGAGAAGTCCATGACCTTCTCCTGATTCCCTGCAGGAACACTTCCCATCATCTTGCAGCAAGGGTTCCACATGATGCTGAAGAGCTTAGAAATCACTGAGAAATAACTGAGATGCTGCTCCAGAGGGCACAAACAGCATCTCAAATCCCTGTCTTGCCCTGGGGGCCATCCCAGGAATCAGTTGAGCCCACCCCAAAACCAGGCTCTCACCACCTACACTGGAGTGCCCTGGGGCTCCATCCCCCTCCTGTGCCTCGTGGGAACCTTGCTCCTGGATTTCCAAATGAGTCTCAGTAAATTCACCACCCTGGGTCACAACAAACCTCTGCATTAATGAGCAGGTCCTCTGCACGCTCAGGAGGAGCACAGCAGGGTGTGGGTGAGGCTGCCAGCACACACAGGCATGGCCCTGGAATGGCAGATCCAGAGGAGGCCACCAAAATGGCCCCAGGCCTGGGACAGCTCTGCCATGGAGAAAGGGTGGGAGAGCTGGGGCTGTGCACTTTGGAGAAGAGAAGGCTCTGGGGAGACTTCAGAGCCCCTTCCAGTGCCTGAAGAGGCTCCAGGAGAGCTGGAGAGGGACTAGGGACAAGGGTGTGGAGGGACAGGACAAGGGGGAATGGCTTCCCACTGCCAGAGAGCAGGTTAGATGGGATATTTGGAAAAAATTCTTCCCTGCGAGGGTGGGCAGGCCCTGGCACAGGTTGGGCAGAGAAGCTGTGGCTGCCCCATCCCTGGAAGTGTCCAAGGCCAGGTTGAACAGGGCTTGGAGCAACATGGGCTGGTGCAAGGTGTCCCTGCCTGTGGCAGGGAGTGGAACCGGATCACCTTTGAAGGTCCCTTCCAACCCAAACCACTCTGTGACTCTGACTCTATCCACCACTGATCAATCCTGCTGCACCTCCTGCTCCAACCACAATGTCACAGAACGCTGATTTCTGAACAACGTGTGGGCTCCTCTTTTGCTGCCCAAGCAGTTCTTGGCACGACAAACTGAATTCTCGACAGTACCAAGGCAAGGTTAACACTGTAAGACAAAACCAGGAGCACTCCCAACATCCTGGAAGCTTCTGGAAGCCACAACAATGACAACCACATCTTGTTCACTGCAGGTTTCAGACTTTTAAATAGATTATTATGGCTTTCAGGCCACGAGTGCCCCTTGCAGCCCCAGGCGGACCCCGTGGCAGCAGCCAGGAGCAGTGACAGCTCCTCCCTGCAAACCCCCGAACAGGAACACTGCAACATCTTACAGCGCAAGCACGAGAGCCTGGAGGATGATGGAGCCACAGTCTGGGACATGTGAATTCCCTGCAGAGAATCCCTCGCTTCCAGGCTTGGCTAAGGAAATTTTAGCTGAGGATCAGCTGCCAGGAGAGGGGAGCCTGAGACAACTTAGGAAGGGCCAGTCCTTCCAAGTAATTAGAGTATCTACTGATCTGACAGGGGCTGGACACAAGGCAATGTGTGTGTAGGCACCCTCTTGAGACCTCTAGGAAACATTCCACACGCAGACATGGAATTACACTGGGCAAAGGAGGAGAAGTGGATGGGAGGAGGGTAGATGGCAAGAGAGAGACCTGGTCTCAGCTTTCCAGCCACTAAGAACCCCTCCGTGCCAGCCTGGGAGCACGAGCAGCACTCAGACCATGAAGGCAGCACCTCTGCCAAGGACAAGGGCTGCCAGCAGCTTGGAGCCACTCCACACAGTCCCTGCAGCACCCACCACCCCTGTGACACCACCCAAATATTGCCTCTTGGCTGCTGTGATCCCTAACTCCGGTTCCTGGCAGCAAAACCTCTTTTCAGGAACGCAAGTCTAGGGAAGAAACAGGTCTGGAAGAGACAGACTCTTTGGCCAGCCAGCAACAAAACGCCCTCAGGAGACAGACACAGGGGCCGAAGTGCCCGCCATGGGCTCAAAGAGGAGATGCTCCATTTCTGGGCCAAGCAGGATCTGCCCCAACCACAGACTCACCTGGGCAGCCCGTGGCGAGACAACAGGCAACCAGCACAAAAACAGCCCTCCACACTGCCCCACTCCTTCAGAAACCCCCTCTGGCAGCCTCACCGGGTCTCGTCACCCCAAAGGGTCTCAAAGCCACCAATGCCCCCTCCACCTTCTCTGCCAGGCGGGTGCCAGGCCTCCTGCAGACCCCAGGAACTCTGCCTGGCTCCAGCCCCTCTGGGTGCCCAGCCTGGCATGGCCAGGTGCCCATGGGACACACGAGGGTCACTCACTCTCGTCGGGGTTGGGCGACGCCAGGATGGCGCTGTGCTTCCTCTTCACTTCCTCCACGTTCTCCGAAATTTTATCGATGAACCCTCGAATTTCTTCCACCTGCAGAGACAGACGAGAGAGGCGGTCTGTGGGAGACCTGGGCTTTTGGAAAGCTGAGGGATTATTGAACTCTATCCCAAGGCAACCATGGTATGTCTGAACCATGGCTAACGTCCTCCTGGATGAATATTTTCCACCTGGAAACTGTAGGACCACTGAGGAATCAGACCTTCCCATCCCAGCAGCCAGCCCTGCAGTCACAGCAGTGCAATACGGACTGCAAGTCCTGTATCCTTTGTGATGCACTGAGAAACTTTCGGGATTTATATAAATCAGCACCGGATCTGAGTCCCAGACTCTGCCCCTCTGGCAGAACACTGCTGAGACTGCACAAGCCAGGCTGGTCCCACACTGCTCATCGCTCCTGGGGGGCTGAGAAGCCCAGTTTGATCCTCACTCCCCGGCCCAGGGAGTCCGTGTTTCCCAACAAATTCCTGCTGGCATCCTCCCTGCACTTCTGTACTACAGGGAGACACCGGCATCGCCAGGAGGGGAAGCCTCTCCTGTGCTCTCTGCCTGTCAGGCTGCCCACCCTCCAGCTCTGTCTTCTCCTTTGGCTCACGGCACCCCTTTGCTCATCTCCCTCCACCTGCACAGCAGATTGATCGCAGTCCCCACTCGGCTGCCTGCACAGATCCACTTCAACACCCCCCACACACATGCCATGCTCAGGGTGTGCTAAAAATCCGCATGCAGATCTTACAGCCACCCACATGCCAGAAGACAACCTCTTGTTTGGGAACGGGAGGCAGAGAATCCAATGAATCCCATGTGGGCACTGCTGCTCTGCAGAGGTGCCCTGGGGAGAGGTCCAAGTGCCGGGTGGGAGGCTCCCCTGCTCCCACCACTTGGGTACGTTGTCCCGGTGGCTTTTGGAGGAGCAGGGGGAGCAGGAGAGCATCCCTATGGTCAGGTGAGACCACCACAGCCTCAGGTCTGCAGGGAAGCCAGTTTCCAATGCTCAGCACTCAGAGTGTAACTCCCAAGGACCTTGAGCGGCAGCTGAGCAGGATCCTCATCCCCATCCCAAGGGCTGCTCTCCCCAGGTAGTGGGAGCCCGGACCACGGTCCCACAACTCACTCTGGAGCCAGCAGGAAGGTCTGAACCAGCTTCCAAGCTTCACTGGAGGAACAAATGTCTCACCTGCTCAAAGAACTCGTCCATGAAGCGATCCCGGTCCACGCTGACGGTGACTTCATCATCATCGTCGCTGTCCTTCGCCTGCAATGACATGGAGAGAGAGAGCCATCAGCCAGAGCCTCCTGCAGAGTTCAGAGCTCCAGGGCAGGACCATCTCCCCCTTCTCCTTCACTCACTCGCTCCCAAGGGCTGGCACAAAGGGCAGTCAGAGCGTGGGACACCCCGAGTGCTGCCACAGCAAGCACCAGGGGCACTGAGAGAGCAGAGGACACACAAATCCAGCAGTGAGGGAGAGCCAAAACATCCCAGCACAGCCCCCACGGCGAGCACGGGACAGGGGTAAGGACCCCACTGCATCCATAGGGAGCTGGAGCTTCCTGGGCTCCCTCAGCTGCGTGTGAGCACAGAAAGAGCAGGGACGGGGGATATAAGGGATGCCACCATGGGAAACACCAGGGATGCTGGAACGGGAAAGCACGAGGGATGTCACGATGGGAAGCATGAGGGATGCTGTGATGGGAAAACACAAGGGATGCTGCCATGGGAAATATGAGGGATGCCATGATGGGAAAAAATGGGGGTTGCTGTCATGGAAAACACAAGGGATGCTGCCATGGGAAATATGAGGGATGCCATGATGGGAAAAAATGGGGGTTGCTGTCATGGAAAACACAAGGGATGCTGCCATGGGAAATATGAGGGATGCCATGATGGGAAAAAATGGGGGTTGCTGTCATGGAAAACACAAGGGATGCTGCCATGGGAAATATGAGGGATGCCATGATGGGAAAAAATGGGGGTTGCTGTCATGGAAAACACAAGGGATGCTGCCATGGGAAATATGAGGGATGCCATGATGGGAAAAAATGGGGGTTGCTGTCATGGAAAACACAAGGGATGCTGCCATGGGAAATATGAGGGATGCCATGATGGGAAAAAATGGGGGTTGCTGTCATGGAAAACACAAGGGATGCTGCCATGGGAAATATGAGGGATGCCATGATGGGAAAATATGAGGGTTGCTGTCATGGGAAACAGAAGGGACGCTGCCATGGGAAACACAAGGGATGCTGTGATGGGAAAACACATGGGATGCTGCCATGGGAAACACAAGGGATGCTGCCATGGGAAACATGAGGGATGCTGCCACTGGAAAACACACGGGATGCTGCCATGGGAAACACAAGAGATGCTGTGATGGGAAAACATGAGGGATGCTGCCACTGGAAAACACACGGGATGCTGCCATGGGAAACATAACGGATGCTGCCATGGGAAACACGAGGGATGCCATGATGGGAAAATATGAGGGATACAGTAATGGGAAACACAAGGGAAGCTGCTATAGGAAACAAGAGAGAGGGCGAGATGGGAAAATATGAGGGATGCTGCCATGGCAAAACACAAGGAATGCTGCCACAGGAAAACATGAGGAATGCTGTGATGGGAAACGTGAGGGATGCTGCCGCAGGAAACACAAGGAATGATGCCACGGGAAAGCACGAGGGATGCTGCAATGGGAAACATGAGGGATGCTGCCATGGGAAAATAAAAGGAGTGCTGCAGAGTACAGGAAAGGTGGGAACAAACAGATAATACAACTGAACTAGTAAAGTCCCAGAAGGCAAATGAGGGGTTGTCCTTGTCTGCAGAAGCATGTGTGTCATTGTCACCAGAGCTGAAAATACCTCCTGTCCCAGCAAGGCGGGGGATGCAAGCTCTCAGGGGAAGGAAAAATTACAGTCCTCTGCATAAGGAGACATTTAAAAGATTATTACCCAAAGCAGCTCCATGACGGAAAGAAATGGAAAATTAACAGGGTGGAAAAGTTCCTTCTTACTCCATCTTCACAAGAGAGAAGTAGCCAGTGGAATGGAGATTTAAGACAGGACTGTCTCTGCTCATCTCCTAATGGTCCCACTTTTGCAGACAGTTACATGTCACCTCGTGGCCCCCCTGCACTTTGCAGAGAGGCAGCCAACTACGGTCTCCAGAGAGATGCCTCTTACATTGAAATAAGCCAGACGAAACATCTCTCCCTCCTCCTGCAACTGTCTGTTCACCCTACAGTGACTGATCTGGGTGGTGTCACCCAGTGAAGTCCTCAGCTTTTGGCCTTGCCACTGCTCGTGGCACCCTCTGCCTGGGTAACCCATTTATGCTTCTCCCATTCATGGCTGTCCCATTCATGCCTACCCAGAGCCCGCACAAAAAGACCTGCCACTACTCCAGGGAAAATCTCACCCTGGCGAGGAAAAGCAGGCACATTGCTGCTCCTCTCCACCACTCTGTGGCCATGGAAGGCTGTTCCCCAAGGCCCAGAATTCAAAATTTGCCCAAGTGTCACATCTACACATCGTTAAAGCCCTTCAGGGCTGGTGACTCCACCACAGCCCCAGGCAGTCTGTTTGACAATCCTTCAGCTGAAGACGTTTTTCCCAATATTCAACCTAAACCACCCTTGGAGCAACTTGAAGTCATTTCCTCTGGTCCTGTCCCTTGTTCCCTGGGAATGGAGCCCAAGCCCCACTTGCCTCCCTCCTCCTGGCAGGGAGTTCGAGAGGGTGAGAATTTCCCTCCTGAGCCTCCTTTTCTGCAGGCTGAGCCCCCCCAGCTCCCTCAGCTGCTCCTCACCAGACTTTCCCAACTCCGTTCCCTTCTCTGGACACGCTCCGGCATCTCAAGGTTTTTCTTGGAGTGAGGGGCCCAAAACTGTCCCCAGAACTGGAGGTGCCTCAGGACTGCCCAGCGCAGGGGGACAGTCCCTGCCCTGCTCCCACTGGCCCCACCAGTGCTGGTTCAAGCTGGGGCCGTGCAGCCCCTGCAGCAGACGTTGCCCTTCGCATCAGCTTCTTCCCCGAAGCTCTTGGCATTCAAAATTCAGCAGTTTGCTCTCACACCAAGTCCACACCAAACCCTCCCACCTCCAGCTGTCACAGCGCGGCACTGAGAGCCAGAGCTCGGGCTCCGGGCAGAGCTGGATGCACAGCCACGTCCAACAGCCCCCCACGTGTCCCCAGGGCCGGGGGTACCATTTGGCTGCAGGCTCTGTCACACCCCTCCTGCATCCCAGTGTCACCGAGCAGCCCTGTCCCTCCCCTGTCCCGTGGCATCGCCGCTCCAGCCCTGCTGGAACCCATCTGAGCACGGTGACAGCTGTCACCCTCCAGCTCCAGCCCTGCCGCCGACCGAGCCGTTCCTTCAGCCGCCAGCGAGCCTGGATGTAAGCTCAGGTCAACTTGGGGCCACCAACCGGTCCCCGAGCAAAGCCTGAGCACGCTCTGCTGCTCCTGGAGCATCCCAAGCACTGCCCCAGCACCCACCGCACGCAGACAGGAAGGCTCACCGTGGAGGAGGTCACAGAGCATCACCTCCCGAAGCTGGGAAGGATGTCTGCATGGATGGATCCTTGCTCCAGGGGCGTAACTACCATCCATGTTCACACTCCAGCTTACACATCGCTTGGAACCCCTCTTGGTTTGGGCTGTGCTTCATTTTAAGCACCGACTTTGGTGTCCAGAGCCCACGGGATGGGAAGTTACACCAATCCCCACTGACACACTCCCAGGATCTCAGACAATGCCAGCAGATCTCCGGGACACACGTTGGGAGTCATGGAAGATGCAGCTGCCAACTCAAACGCCGCCCTGGACACACCTCAGGTCAGTGATCTTTCTTCTCCCCACCCTGCTCAGCCTCTCCATGTCAGGGACAAGGACATCCCCAGCAGTCCCCACAGATGGGGGGCACACGTGTCCTGCCAGTGGCCTCTGCCACCTCACCATGTGTCCAACAGAATGGTCATCCACAGGAGGGTGTCAAAGGAAAGGTGGCTGGGGGCACCCTGGGGACATGGACTGGGGATACTCATGGGTGATGAACGGGATGTGACCCGGCCATGGGCACTGGCAGCCCAGAAAGCCAAGTGTGTCCTCTCTGCCCCAGTCTCCTGAGAACCCCCGAGCTCTGGGGGCCCAGCAGAGGACTGGTGGGGTCAGGTCGGAACATAAGGGTGGGCAGGCCCTGGCACAGGTTGCCCAGAGAAACTGTGGCTGCCCCATCCCTGGAAGTGTCCAAGGCCAGGTTGGATGGGGCTTGGAGCAACCTGGAATAGTGGAAGGTGTCCCTGCCTGTGGGACTGGATGATCTTTGAAGGTGCCTTCCTACCAAACCATAAAAGCTGCCTCCCGGGGCAAACAGGGTGGGCACCAAGGAGCCTCTGCAGCCCTGCACAGGGCAACACACCCCTGACACAACTTCCCCCAGGCCTATCCAGCTTTCCTTGCCATTGCTCTGGCAGGATCTTCATTTGCCAGAATTCTGAGCCCGTTTCCGAAGCCTGTGAGGGAAGCAATCCCACCATTAATTTTAACCACAGGTTTGTCCCATGACCACCCAGGGCAGGGACTGGCAGCAGGGGAAGGGCAGCAGGACCCCACACCACACCAAGATGCTCCTCTCCTTTCCACCACTTGCCTGGCCCTTCCACAAGCAAAACAGTCCTGGCACCTTGGCTGAAGGATGCCACATCCCCTCCTGGTGCCACCCCTGCTGCCCACAGGACCCTGCCATGCCCAGAAATGCCACAGGAAGGGGACCCTCTGCCCAGGGAAGGGGGTTTCTGTCAAAGCCACACGCAACCTGGTCAGAGGCACTCACGGTTGAGGGCAGCTCACGCCCAGGGGCTGATGGACAGGCAGGGAGATGTTATTTAGGGCAGGGAGATGTTATTTAGGGCAGGCAGTGGACAGGGGGAGTGGCACAAAGCCCAGCCGGGAGCCCCGTGAAGAGGAAATTACACGGATGGAGCCTGCTGGGTCGGGAGGGCACATGTCACTTGTCACTCCGGGCTGGAGAAGGGCACCATCTGTCCAAGCCACGTCACTGGAAACACCATCGGTGCCACTTCGCCTCCGACCCCACCGGTGTCCGGCACATCACCAGACCCCACTGCCCCGATCCCCCAAACTGGGGCGGCAGGACCTGAGGAGCGACCAGGACCTCAGGAGTGACCAGGACCTGAGGAGCGACCAGGACCTCAGGAGTGACCAGGACCTCAGGAGTGACCAGGATCGGAGGAGTGACCAGGCCCTCAGGAGTGACCAAGACCTCAGGAGTGACCAGGACCGGAGGAGTGACCAGGACCTCAGGAGTGACCAGGACCTTAGGACTGACCAGGACCTCAGGCATGACCAGGACCGGAGGAGTGACCAGGACCGGAGGAGTGACCAGGACCTTAGGACTGACCAGGACCTCAGGCGTGACCAGGACCAGAGGAGTGACCAGGACCGGAGGAGTGACCAGGACCTCAGGAGTGACCAGGACCTCAGGACTGACCAGGACCTTAGGACTGACCAGGACCTCAGGCGTGACCAGAACCTGAGGAGCGACCAGGACCTGAGGAGTGACCAGGACCGAAGGAGTGACCAGGACCGGAGGAGTGACCAAGACCTCAGGAGTGACCAGGACCTCAGGAGTGACCAGGACTGGAGGAGTGACCAGGACCTCAGGAGTGACCAGGAACTCAGGAGTGACCAGGACCTGAGGAGTGGGAGGAGATGCCACCAGGGCAGAGCTCACAGGATGCAGGGCACAGAGGGATCAGCTGCTCCCAGCATCTCCCCCCACACCAGGGGAAGGAAAAATTACCAGCCCTCAGAACTCTCACCCCAAAGCCCAAAGTGTCCCCCCGTGCACTGTAGGAACGAGACCACAACTTCCCAAGGGAAACCTGCAGCGCCCGCCCTGCCGATGACGTTCTGGCTTCACGCTCCCCCAGCTGTGAGTGTCCCATGGTTCCAAAGCCACGTGGAAAGCTCCTGTCTCAGTCCAAACCACCGTGGAGCAAACAGCTCCCAGCCTGGGCTGGCTCGCCAGCGTCGGGTGAGGAGCATCCCCCCAGTGCCCCTTGGCTCCTGCCTCGGGCACCTCCAGGCAGCACCAGGGATCCTGGGGCTCCAGGCTTCGCTCCTGCCCAGGGTAGGTGAGGAGAACCCTTCTTTTGCCAGGTTTTTATTTCTCCAGGCCAGGCACTGGCAGCAGGGATGGCTCTGGGAGCTGCTGAGCACCCGGAGCGAGATGGGGAGGTCAGGTCAGCCAGAGCAACTCTGGGGCCTCGCTGAGTTAAAGGTGCCCTCCCCAAGAGCTGAAATCCCAAGAGGAGGCAGAGCAGGGCTGTGACACCCTCCCTGACAAAGGGAACAGCGGGTGGGGAGGTACCCAGAGCCCTGGAGCATCCCAGCTCTGTGGGTTTTAGCAACCAGCACGCTGCTAATGGATTTATTACTGAGCAGATCACATCCCACAGATGGTTCCAACCATCCCTGTGGTTCCAACCATCCCTGTGGTTCCAACCTGCCCCGCTCCCTCCACAAGCACCTTCTGGAAGAGGCACAGGAGCACGGACCACCCAAAAAGACTTCAGGCACGCTCCCCTCCGAATGGCAAAGGTGGCAGGGCAAGCTGTGCGGGGCACAACCAGGGCTCTGTCACACCCAGCCCTCAACTCCTGCTCTCTCCTGAAATTCACCACGTCCAGAGCGGGCAGTGGGGCCGGAGCGGGCAGCAGGGCCAGGGCAAAGGACCAAAGGGCTTGGGCACCACTGGGCACACCTGCACCCTGGGGACGGCACTGAGCCCTGGCACATCCCTCCACCAAGCCCAAGCCTCTCCAAGGAAAACACATCCATGTCCAAGCAGCCCCCAGGGCTGGGGGGCTCGCACCACGTCGCCTCCCACCCCCAGCAAGAGCCAAGGCAAAGCCTCACAAAAGCACAACGGAAGGGAAAAGCCACACCAGCTGCCACCCCCCTCCCTCCCCTTTTTAGGGACCACTCAGCCGAGCGAAGCAAGGCCTCATCCCCCGAGCTGCAGGATGCTGCATCTGTTTGTTTTTATTTAGGGACACCTCCGCGCCGCTCTGCCCAGCCGGAGAGATTCCAGCCATCTGGGCTTGACTCCGCTCCACGACGCCCTTTGTGCGCCGTGGGATGCACGGCACGGGCTGCTCCAGGGAGATGCCTCCGAGCACCCGCGGGTCGTGTCCCCCCCCAAGCCCTGCACAGAGTGGCACGTGGTGGGTCCAACGCCCGGCTCCGGTTGTCTCGCTCCCCGTGTCCAAGCTGCCGAGCCCACGGCATCGCTGGCGGCACCGGGAGCTCCCACGGCGGCTGCGCGAGGAAGGACGAGGTCAGTCGCTCGGCGCAGGCATCTCTTCTCAGCCATCTCACGGAGCCCACGGGACACGTAGGAGAGCAAACGGATGCCCAGATCCCTGGAGAAACTCCAGCGTGGCTCTGCGAGGCTCGGCAGCACAAGGGCAGCTCGGGGTGGACTCACCCCGGAGCACCCCCGGGTGTTCCCTCCCAGCCCCTGGCCCCAGGGCTGCCCTGACCCCCCCACACCCCAGGGTTTGCTTTTGGGGTCTGCAGCTGCCAAAACAGGCCCTTCCTTCCCCAGGAGCATGGGGCCGAGGTCCTGCTCCGGAGGGTCTTGGGGAGGTGGGTGAGGCTGAGGGTTAGGATGGACAGAGGGAACTGTCACCCACTTTAACCCACCTCCGCCCCAGCCCTTTCTGCAGACTGTGTGACACGGCTGTGTCCCAGGATAAAGCGGCCATCCCACGGCACACGGGATGCCCAATCCCAGGATCCAACCCAGCCGGCAGCCTGGCACCAGGGATCAGCGTTAAACCATCCTTAAACCATTAACTTAAACCCTTAACTTAAACCATTCGACAGCTCTAATATTCAGCAAAACCAGCCCATACTTCCCATTAATAACTCTGTTAAGAATAAAAATTCAAGGCACGAATGACTTCACCATTCAGCAACCTCTGCATCCTCCCCAGGGATCGGTGTCGGAGCCGCTCCCGTTTGATGCCTTTATCAGCGAAGAGGACGAGGGGATGGAGGGCACCCTCAGGAGGGGACACTGAGCTGGGTGGGATGTCGGCCTGCTGGAGAGAAGGAAGGCTCTGCAGAGGGTTATGGACAGGCTGGAGCGATGGGCCAAGTGCCACATTCCTCACTCGGGTCACAATAACCACTCCAGGCTGGGGCAGAGGGGCTGGAAAAGCTGGGAAAGGACCTGGTTGACAGCGGCAGAACATGAGCCCAGGTGTGCCCAGGTGGGCAAGAGGCCAATGGCACCTGGGCTGTGCCTGCCATGGTGTGGCAGCAGGACCAGGGCAGGGATTGTCCCCCTGTGCTGGCACTGCTGGGGCACCTCCAATCCTGGGAACAATTTTGGGCTCCTCACAACAAGAAGGACAACGAGGAGCTGGAGCGGGTCCAGAGAAGGGAACAGAGTCTGGAGCAGCAGGAGCAGCCAAGGGAGCTGGGGGGGCTCAGCCTGGAGAAAAGGAGGCTCAGGGGGCACCTTCTGGCTCTCTGCAACTCCCTGACAGGAGGGGGGATCTGGTGGGGGGGGTCGGGCTCTGCTCCCAGGGGACAGGGACAGAACCAGAGGAAACGGCCTCAAGTTGCCCCAAGGGAGGTTCAGGTTGGATACTGGGAAAATTTCTTCAGTGAAAGGGTGGTCAGGCACGGGCACAGCTGCCCAAGGCAGTGGTGGAGTCACCACCCTGGAGGTATTTAACAGATGTGTAGATGAGGCATTTGGGGAGGTGGGTCAGTGGTGGCCTTGGCAGTGCTGGGGGAACAGCTGGATCTTAGAGGGCTTTTCCAACTTAAACCATTCTACAACTCTAAAATTCAGCAAAACCAGCCCATACTTCCCATTAACAACTTTATTATGAATAAAAATTCAAGGCACGAATGACTTCACCAGTCAGCAACCTCTGCACGAGTCAGGAGGTGTTTCCAATTTCCAGCATTAGCAGTGGAAGGGTGACCATGATTTCCAAAGAGTTTTGTCCTTAGGTGTTGGCTTTCATTGCTGCAGAATCATATTCCCAGGCTTTGGCACAGGGTCCAACCCTTTCATCAGAGCCGTGGTCACTCCTAAACTCAGTTTGAGAAGGGAGCAGGAAAAATTCCACGGAACTCTGAAGAACAAGTGACAGAGGTGCCACCAGCCCCAGAGAGGGCAATGAGCTGAACTCACTGACCTTCTCCTGTAGCTCTGGAATGTGGACATCACTGTGACCTACTGGAAAAGCATCACTAATTTACAGCCAGTACTTTACAAACTGGCAGGCACGGCTAAAGAGTAATTTGGTGAAAAACAACAGGCGGACTTCATTCACCTGAAATTAATTTCCTAACATCTTTCAAGTGGCACCAGCATTGTTACAGCTCCTGTGCAGACCAGAGCTTCATGTGGACAGCAGAACAACCTGCAGCCACAGCACTCGTGTCCCCTCCCCACCCCACTGTGTGTTCACCAGCTCAGCACTTGGAGAGGTCTCTGCCAAGATCACCACTGTGCTTTGGGGTCTGCCACCGACACCAAGCCCTGGGGATGCTCCTCAGTGTCACCGAGGCCTGCCCCAGGAAGCTCTTTGCAAAAAGGGAAGGAAAGCCTCAGGCAGAGGAGGTGACACAGGCGGCACCACAGGTCCCACAGCCACGTCACCAGGATCAACACGTGACAACAAATGGGCTCCGTAAACTGGTAATCCTTCAAATCCCACTGCACCACCTACAGAAAGGCACTCATGGAATGCCCTGGTTTGGAAGGGACCTTCAAGGATCCTCCAGTCCAACCCCCTGCCACGGGCAGGGACACCTTTCACCAGACCAGGCTGCTCACATGGTCATGAAGGGACTCAGATGTGGGAATGACATTTCTTTGCTGCTCTTGCCCCCGTAAAAGAACCTCAGCACCATTCAGGTGATCCACTGATACTCCAGGGGCAAACACCCTCTGGAAAACCAAAACTAACAGTGATTCAACACACAAACCCAGAGTCTGACAGGACTTGAAGGAAGACCAGCACTGGCAGATAAAGAGTTCACATTAGCAAGCCAGCAGCACACAGCACAGCAGGAGCTCCTGAGAACCCACAAGACAACGTGAGTAGAAGACCTTATTTTTCAGTTATCTCCCATGAAAAGAAACCTGGGCCTGTGAGTACCCACTAGAATCTGAAACACCACCCTGTTAACAGAAAGCTCAGTCTCATCCTGCAGATTTCAACACTGCATGGCCAGGTCTGTCCCCTGCCCCTGGGGTGGACACCAAGGTGCCAGCAGCAGGGAGGAACCTTCTCCAGTGGAAGGAGAATGCTGGCCGAAGATCAAATGAACACAATTTGTGCAGGAGATTTGGAATTTTACAACCCAGTCAGGACCCAGTCTGGTGGAAGATGTCTCAGTCCATGGCCCCAGGGTTGGATGACATGGTCTTTGAAGGCCCCTTGGTGACTGAGGGGAAACTTCCTTATCCTGAGCTCTCCACGGCTGCTGCACCAAAAGGACTTCCCATTCTCCTCTGGATGACCCCAAGGCCACTTTTTGGCCAGCAAATGTCTTGGGCTCCACTGACTACCTCCAACACTCCTGCAAAAGGTGATGGAGGAAGAGACTCTCCTGCCAGGGAAGTGTGGGTGCATTGCCAAGGGAAATAGTCAGACCATCACTGAAGAAGGTTGAAAGTTGCTTCAGGACATCTCTCATGTGGAACCTGAGCACTCCGAGCTCTGCCTGCTGTGGCTGCCCCATCCCTGGAAGTGCTCAAGGCCAAGCTGGATGGGGCTCAGACCAATCTGGTCCAGTGGAAGGTGTCCCTGCCCACAGCAGGCCATAAGAACAAGATGATTTCGAAGGTCCTTTCCCACTCAAACCACCCTGTGAGCTCACGACACACAGCACCCTATGCCCTGCTCACAGACATAATTCTGCTCCCCAGTTTGTGGGGCAAGGCAGCCCCCCCAATTCCAACATCAGCCCTGGCCACTGCAGACAGGGGCTCAGGCAGCCCGTGGCACATCTTCCCTGCCCTCTCCCCTTCCTCCAGCTCAGCAGAACTTTCTACTCCTCGTGCTTCCAGAGTTGCCTCATTTCCTATTTTTTTCCAAGCAAAGACAGCCCCATTGGCTTCGTGCCTGGTCAGCTCCTGACACAGCATCGCTCCGTCTCCGTTTCCCGCGCCGTCCTCTGCTCGCCTTCTCCTCCCTGCCCATCTCCTGGAGGATCATCCTGCAGACACCACGGTCCAAGGACACTCAGCTGTCCCCTGACGCAGGTGTTCTCAGGTCACCTGGAGCCAGGACAACGCTGCACGCTCCGTCTTCCCCGGTCTTCCACTCGGGCTCGCTCACCTCCTTTTTGCTAATACACGTAATTTTCTGGAAGTGGCAATTTATCACAGTGCTTAGCTTAATGAGCCTTACTGTACATGCCCTGCCTGTAGTGATAATTTTGCATATTTCCTGAGAAATTCTTGTTAACGGGGAGATACATGGCAAAACAAACATTTGTGCAGCTTCCGCACGGCTCACGCACGAAGACGCCGCAATTAAAACAACAGCAATGAGACTGAACCCCTTTGGCTCCAGCCCTCTCAGACACCCAGCACGCAGCCAACCCATCCGGATGCACTCATCACTCCTCAGTGCCCACGGACTGGCACCAGGTCTCGGGGAGGCCAAGAGTATTCCCAAGCTCACGTTGCCTTCAGTGGGACCACCAAACCCCCACGTTCCAGACCTGAGGCTCCACAGCACATGCCAAAGGACCCTGGGGCTCAGTGTCCCCTCCGAGGGCTGTCCCCTGAACCTCCATCCATCGCCCCACTGTCCCACGGGGTTACAGACACCAGTCCCCTCCTGGTGTGGGGACACGACACACCAACGCAGAGCTGCCCTAGAGGCTGGGCTTAGCCTGCTGCCACGCTTAAAGCACATCAAGGGGTTTCCCAATTTTTGCCTTGCCCTGCCTGCTGCAAATCACGTCCCTCCAGCACCGGGACACCCGGGACCCCTCCAGCTGCTGGGGAGCTACATGGGAACATCTCCCACAAGAGCACGCAGGGCTCACCGACATTGCTCCTGTCACCTTCCTGCATGCCCAGAGCCAGGACTCACTGGTGTCTCCCCCCATCCCACCCGTGAGTCCAGCTGTGCTCCGAGGGCAGCCACGGCGCATGACCCACCATGGCAGCTCTGCTTCTCCCAGCACCCCCCCAAAAAAGAGGGTGTTCCAGCATTGCTGCTCACCCCACCGAGCGTGGCCAGAGCGGGCGGCTGCACAGGCTGCGGACACGCCACACTGAGCCACCGGCTGTCACCTGCCACGTGACAGCCCCACTCCCACCTCACCTGCCTTGTGACAGCCCCACTCCCACCCGGGAGAGCAGCTGAATTATTGACGTGACCCTTTGGGTTGAGCGGGAGAGCTCGGAAGGCACGTAGGGCAACCCAAGGGGGTTAGGAAAGGGGAGGAAGGCATTTAAATGAGGAAATACATCCGTCTCCAAGGGGTGTAGGGTTTTCTGCAGCGGTGGAAGGAGGGGCTGGAAGAGATGGAGACAGACGAGACCTGACTTCTGCAAACAGCAACTGTGGTTGACTTCACATTCGTGTCCCCGGGAGAGAAAGCCTCGGTGGGAGCAGCATGGAATGAACAGGAAAGGATGGAGCGAGGCCTGGCAGCGAATCCTGGGGCGCTGCTGCAGATCCTGCTGCCGCAGGAGGGGAGAGGGTGGATCCATGGAGCTGGACCTGGAGCCCACCTCGGCTTCCCCCTCCTTGTATTTCCAACACCAACCTCCCGCAGCTCCCATGGGCAGGAGGCAGCGCTCAGAGCAGCGACGTGGCTGGCAGGAGCTGGGGAGGGCAGTGCCACAAACACATGGGCATCGCTGGAGAAAGGTACCCAAAAACTGGCTGCTGGAGAGGAGTGATGGGCACAGGAGGAAAGAACCCCCAAAAAAGGTGCCCCTGCCCACAGCTGGGGGGCTGGAATTAGTTCCATCTAACCCACAGCACTCTGTGATCCTATGACACTGGCACATTTCCCTCACTTCCTCCCGCTCTCAAAACATCATTCATAATTATTTCACCATTTGGACCTGTGTCACAGCCTGGAAATCCCAATGTTTCACCCCAACTGAGCTGCCACCTGCCTGGCAGGAGGGACCCTCAGTGCTGCACGCACCCACCATCTCTTTTGGAGGTGTTGGGGAAGGGGACCAGCTCCAGACGGGCAGGAAAGACCACCCATGGCCAGAGCTGTGACACCTACACAGGAGTATCTGTGAGCAAAGCTCTGCCCGGGCTCATCCCAGGCATCCTGCTCTGCCCATCCTCGGCTGCTCTCCTCCACGACAAGAGGACACATTTCAGCCATAAGCCAAATTTCCTGTCCCCCGTTCAGAGCAGGCCTGGGGACACTTACCCCCATCAAGGGCACTGGATAAGCTCCAGTGAGTCTGATCCCAGCCGGAGCCCGAAGCTCAGAAAAGAGCTGGGATTAGCATTTTGAATTTCAAGTACCATTTTAAAAATCCCATTAAGACATGGAGCTCTTGTTCTGCACAGCAGTGACCGCCCCGCATCCCCTCCTCTGCTCCAACAATGCCAGCTCTTTTTATATTAATCCTTCTTTTTTATCATCCCTGGCAGAATTTAGACACTGCATTAAATACAGAAAGAAGCAGACCAGGCTATTAATGAAGCAGGACAGAGAAAACAAGCCCGAACGCTCCTGACTCTCTGTCCACTGCAGCATCCGCTCCTCCCCGGCGCCTGCCACCACCGAGGCTGTAAATCCACGCTGCAAATCCACGCTGCCCACGCACTGCCCCGCTCCCTGCAGCCCTGCCAGGGGAGCACCCACTCAGATCCGGGGCATCTGGATGCTGGGAAGCAGACCTCCATCCCCAGGAGCCCCCCAGGAAGGATGATGCACCCTCAGCATGAGGCTGATGAATAAGGAGGAGCAGCAGCAGGAGCGAGGCAAAAACATGTCTTATTTTTCTGACAGTGTATTTAAAGGAATGGAGAGATTCTAAAATACTCCATGGCATCACTTCTCAGCCAGCGCCGACTGCCAAGAGGACATTCACGAGGCTGGTTTTTACTATTATTATTAAAAAGCCTATTTTCCAATCCCATTTCACAGCCTGCGCTAGTGGTGGAGACAGAGCCCCATGTTTGGGTGCTTTCCAGGCAGAGCAGGGTGGGGGGGCAGCTGTTCTTTACATAGCCCCTTCCTCCTCTGGCATCCACAGCCACCCCTGGGCACCCACAGTCACCCCTGGACACCCACAGTCACCCTTGGGCATCCATCCACAGTCACCCCATGGCATCCACAGTCACCCCTTGGGCATCCATCCACAGCCACCCCTGGGCATCCATCCACAGTCACC
>VWZG01005172.1:0-206335 GCA_013396735.1 Grallaria varia
TTTATTTTATTTTATTTTACTGTTAGTGGTCTAATCAGCAACCATGCCAGTCACTTGGTTCTAATGCTCTTCTCTCTCGCCATCATGTCTGGCCACTGGTGCGATTGGGTGACCTGGTCGAACACTAACTTCTAAACAGTGGCCCCTTCCTCTGCTGTGCATAGTGCTCCAGACCTGGTAATACCAACAGGGTATTTGGCACCTTGTGAATAACGTCTAGCAGATGTAGGATTTCTGGGCATGATCCAAAGTCTCCCAGAAATCTGTTCCGGTTACTGGAAAGATTTATATCAGCTCTTGGAGGCCATCAAATCAGCAAATCTTACAGAGGGTGATTTCTAACCTGTGCGCTGCTAAATTCATGCCTATGATTATGTTAAGGTTTTTTTAAACCTCTGGTTTCTGTTAAATGAGCCAAGTGTATTCACAACTGGTATCTTTTGGGGAAACCTTGGCAGAAAAGGCCAAGCATTTGATCAGCAAAGAGATTCTCTCGGAGCCTTGTGATTTGCTGGGAAGTGCTCCTCTGAACGCAGGGTCTGGCTGGAAGAATCGATCTGGCTGCCAGAGGAGAGTTCTTGGCCAGCCCGCCCTGCAAAGAGCAGGGCTGCCAGATTTCAGCAGGGGCTTTTGCTCTTTCTGTCTAAACAAGCTCTGCTCTTTCCCACTCTAGTTGCTGCCAACAATTTAAGACTGTACCCTACTAAATAGTGATATATCATATTTGAATCTTTCATAGTAGTGCAAAGATGATCCAGATCTCTCCAGTCACAGAATGCTATGTTCTAAACCTCCTGTTGTTCAGTTTAAAACAATTGCAATGCTCATTACAGATACTGAATCAGGAGAAAAAGGGTCCTCTTTCTCCCTCCCCATGTTATAAGTACTCTGAAGACAGAGTCCAATGAACAGGGTAGGTAACCCATGGGAAACACATTCAGAAATAACCACTGATTACAAAGACCTTAATTTCAGGGCGCTCAGCTACAGCCCATATGCAAAAATGTGTGCACTTGCAATTAACAGCTATTAAAAAAAATTTCTAGTTTAGTTCTGGTTGGCCAAAAGCGGATAAAAATGTTAAGACATGCAGGTGCAGTAATGTTGGAGGATGGTGAAAACTGTGAGCAGAAGGTGCACTTTAGGATATTTCTGGCTGTTTCTGCACTATGAAATTACCCATTTTAGAATAATTTACGTTACTATTCTTGCTAAGTACAGTTGATTTTTGTTTTTTCACCTGTGACTGCCATCTCAGGTTATCTGCTCCTCCTACCCAATCCTGCAGCATCGCGGAGTTTCGTGAGGCACAAGGGACATGTCTTAGCACCGAAAAGTACTCCCATGTATTCACACAACAAGGGGACAGAAGTGGCAGAGTGAAGCCAATAGTTTCAACCTTAATGTGTCAACAAAGCATAGAGGACAACTTATTATTTTGTTATGTTTTAGTGGTTAGTCCTTACCAGCACTATCATCCTCGCTCAAAATTTACTGAAAAGAGAGAGAAAAACCCAAAAATGTCTTACCTATACCAGGCACTTTCAGAGCCATAGAAATAAGCAATGAAGTCACCAGTGTACCCTTCTGCCAGCCCTTGCAATCTGCGAGCACAATTTCACCTTCTCTACATTACGTCAGCCACATCCACCACCCACAACCCACACACCTCCTCCCTCCATCCCCACACAGGCTGCGTAACCGTAGGCTCAAACTGCGCGGGGTGGTTGGCAAGAGGAGCAGTTCTCTGGGTCTCTGGGGTTCCATGAAGCAGTGGGAGTTCAGGGCGTATGGTCTCAGCAGCTGGTGGAAGGGATCTCTGTAAAGTGATGCGAATGTTTTGTTTGCTTGTAAGTGGGAAGCTGTCGTGGGAGAGGTTCACGGTTTTGAGAACTGCTCCCCGTGTTAGTGTGTGAGTTAGGAGGTACACCGAGGAAGTATGATGTCGTATTTTGTGTTCTCGGCAGGAGAAGTTTGCGTGCAGGTTTCAGGTTAAAGGTTTCAAGTGGGAAGGGAGGGAGGAAGCCTGTGGGTTCTAGAAGTTGTTGGGGTGGCGTGCTGAAGGCGAAACTGTGGTTAAGGGCTTCAAAACCCAAGTGAAGTCTTGGCTAGGGACTTCATGGCTTTCTAATGTTTTTGTTGGTGGGATGTGCCATGAGCAACTTTAACGGATTTTAAACAATATTTTTGGTTTGGTGGGATTTCTGTGCAAACATTGACAGATGGCATGGGTAGCTCATGTATTTTCATCTCTGTTCCTCCCATAGTGTCTTGCAAAGCCCTAAATCTTCACATATCACCTCGCTTTTTCTATGACCTTTTTACTTGACTCCCCTTCTCTGACTCCTTTTCTGGACCATGTCCTGGATTAATTCTATACTCTGCTATTCCTAGAGCCCAGACTAACCCTTTTATCCAGTTTTTTGACTCCTTGGTCGGCTCTTTCGCTGCTCACTTATACAAAATCAGTGGAAATAGCCGTATGAGTTGATATATAACAGGCAGAGAGAAAAAAATTAAGGTGGCAAAGGAGCAGAGTAGGAGAAAGGGGGTATGTGTGGGACAGTAAGGAGGGCAGCATGAGAAGAGGTGGTGAAGGTATTGAAGTGTAGGTGTGGACTTGTCTGTAATGAGCTCTGTGGGTTTGCAGGACTGGCAAGCTCCAAGGGGGAGGGAGATGTGAGAAAACTGACTCTGTAGCCAATCTGGACCTGAGCAGGGAGAAAGAGAGGAACTGTGAGCTGACAAAGCCGGGGCAGCCCCTCTACCTGGAGCATCTATCATGTAAGCAATCCCTCCTCTTCCATGCTGCCCCACACAATCCTACTGCTGCAGCTGCCTGCAACCCCTCTGCCCCTGCCAGCTGAGCTGCCTGTGGTGCTGCTAACCAGTACGCCAAGGGGAGAGACTGAGGGAGCAGGAGCAGGGCTGGGTTCCCAGAAGGCTAAAAGCCCAGCAGTCTGTACCCCCGTGGGGTCAGCCCTCAGAGGGGAGCCCCTCATTCTTGCCTGAGCCTTGTGGTGCAGTCAGGGCTGGCGTGCACCAGCACAGAGGGGCAGCTCCTTTGGCACAAGCTGAGCACAGTAGAAGGTGACATGGGCAAGACTTCTGCTGCTGATCTTCTGCAGTACCTCAGGGTTTAACCCGTTCCTCCTCTGCTGCAGAGGCACTGGAGCACTTGGGGCTTAGTGGGGCTTAACCACTTACATCCAATGTTGTCACTTGTTCGTCACATCATGTGCTCATGCACATGTATCCCACATATCTCACTCCTCTGTTATCTTGAAAATCCACCTCCGTAATTTCTATTATCAGGTGAACAATGCAAGAGGTGCAAGGCTTTTGCACTCGTGTTGCTGGCAAACCCAATCTGCCCCATTGGCTAAACTTGGCATGATTTGGATCTGCCACCTGGAGCAGGAGAAATGATCTGTGGTGCCTGAAAATCCCAAGGTACAAAGCAACACAAATCTTAAGGTGCCATCAGATCTTCCATCCGTAAAGTCTGGTATTTACAATTATTTAAAAATAAATGAAAAAGAACGTCATTTAGAAATTAATAGTTATACCAGAAAACAATGTTAACCCCTCCCTGCCTTATGTAAGTGCTAGTCTCTAAAATCTGGAGATTAAATTCAGTCAGAAAAGTTTTAATATAGAGGGATTTGATTCCTCTTTTGGCTGCAAATTCAAGACTAACTTTAACTGTGACCTCAGCACTGACATCCTCCCTTTTATTTGATTGAATACAGTTTATTTTAGCAGCATGCACACCAGCTTCCCCTAATACAAATCCCTGCTGTAAGAAATCACTAACATCCCTTCTAAATGCCATAGAAAGCTTTTGGTCACTGCTTGAGAGGAGAGAAAGTATTTGAAATGGAGAACATTTCTGAAAGTGGGGCATGGGAAAGGCAAGATTTAATATTTAAACGAGGCTCTGAATTCCTCCCATTACAGAGGCACCAGGAGCAAGATTCAGCCCTTGCTTTGTGCTGTCACACACACTCTGCAACAGTAACTGTGCTTTCTTTGTGGTGGCCAAGCCAGAAGAGGGACCGATGGGAGCTTTTGAGTAGCAGGCTGTATGTTATCAGCATCACAGGGTGGCTGGTTTGTTTATACAGCTCCAAATGGAGATAATGCATTGGCCACTCCTTTTGCCCCCTGCTGATGGTGACAATGTTTATGACTTCACCTTAAAAGAAGAAATTGTACATTTGCCCCCATCTTCAGTGTTTTGAACCACATGGTCAGAATCAGACAAAACACAGGTGTAAGCCTATTTATAAAAATGTAAACATTTATGACAAATCATTCCAGTAACCTTTTTTCCTCTCTCTATAGCTTAATGTTGCTAGGTAAGGCAGGTAGGGCAGCCGGCAGGGCTTAGTTAAGAATAGTTTTAAATGCCAGAGTCAAAAAAAAGAAGTGAAATTTCACCAGGTTGTGGAAGATTGGGCTCTCCTTTGTCAGTGATTCTTACTGAAGACAAACTTTAATGATATTCATGTCTAAAAATATTTTAAAACCAGCTTCTTGGGGAAGAATATAGATTCCAGGCGCCTGACCACAACGGTAAATTGCTGTCAGTGACACAGCCTATGCATATTTAGGGGACCTAGCTCTGCCCTCTCCTTGACAGGATTGCGGGTTGCCTTGGGGTTCATCTGCTCATATCACTGTCATCTGTCATGACATATTCATATGGGACCCAGCTGCTGAAGCTTACACTAAGAAAGAAAAAATGTAAAAATAATTGGTTGATGTTTATGTCATTCCTTAGGCTACACCTATACAGCCCTTTTCAGGGCTTACTCTTTGAAGAATCATTAACCTTACATATATATTGTCTATATCTTAAGTAATACACCCGACTACTTTTAACCTTTAAATAATGCAAGTGCAGAAAAAGCCTTGTCACTACTGAGCACCTCCTAGTAAAATCTAGGCTGCAGTTTAATGTCAATAAAAGCAGCATATTATTTTGTTGAGGTGGAATTGATTTCCTTAGATTTGCTGGGAGATTACACATCTTTTCTACTCCAGAGTTTTAGACACATTCATTGTTGGAGCCAGCAGTCTGAAGATCATGAAAGCTTTCATTCTGGGGCTGAGCTTGTTCTGGGGCTGCTGCAAGCTACCCAAGATAAAATTGTGTCCCACCACAGGCATCTGCCTCAGAGTCACCTCCTGCAACTGAGGCACTTGGGATCTCCTGGTAATGCAGCCCTTGTCATGGTGGGGCCTTCCTAGTCCTGTGCTGGGGAAGGAGATGACATCCTGGTCCTGCCCTGACTTCCCATGGAGAGGCAGTCTAAGGGCTCAGCCCTCAACAGGGAGCAGGGTGTTGGTTCTTTACTGTGCATAGGAGTAATCCCGGATAAGAGTGGGAGCACAGACTGGGTAAAGCATACGGCAGTGGCTGCTTCCCTCTGAAGCAGTGTCCCAAAGGGATTTGAGCTGAATGATTTGGATGCCTGAAGAAGAGCATTGCAGGTCAAGGGAGGTGATCCTGCCCTTCTACTCAGCCCTGGTGAGGATCACCTGGAGTTCTGTGCCCAGTTCTGGGCTCCTCAGGACAAGAGAGACGTGGAGCTCCTGGAGCAGGTCCAGTGGAGGGAGGCAAAGATGATTACGAGATTGAAACATCTCTCTTATGATGAAAGGCTCAGAGAGCTGGGCCTCTTCAGTCTCAAGAAGACATGACTGAGAGGGGAACTCATCAACGTACACAGGTATCTGAAGGGAGGCTGTCAGGAGGCTGGATCCAGGCTTTTCCTGGTGGTGCTGAGCAATAGGACAAGAGACAATGGGCAGAAACTGACGCAGAGGTAGTCCCACCTGAACATGATGAAGAATTTCTTTACTGTGCAGTGACCCAGCACTGGAACAGATTGCCTGGAGAGGTTGTGGAGACTCCGTTGCTGGAGATATTCCAGAACTATCTGGACCAAATCCTGTGCCATGTGCTCTGGAATGACCTGGGTTGAGTAGGGAGGTTGGACCAGATGACCCACTGTGGTCCCTTCCAACATTAACCATTTTAGAGATTCTGTGATTCTGGATTATTGTGGTAACAGGAATTACAAAGCAATGATCATTGACTTGAATACCCCCAACACAGTGCTGGGTCTTAAATATTATGATTAACCTGACTGATACAGTTATATGGAAAGTGTAACCACTGTCTTTCATTTAAGAAATTGATCAAACTGAAATGGGTAGCTATGGAAGTAGGTAGAAGAGGATACTTTTGTGTATGATAAGTAAAAGAAACCACATGGACAGCTCCAGGAACATCAGCAAACAAACAGTAAGCATAGCACCACTTGTAACAGGACTGAGAAAATTCCCAGAGAAAGAGCTGTGTAGTTTAAGCGTTTCCAGAAAAAAAGTTGAAGCTGGAGGAAAAGAAATTGTTTCCTCTCATTTAATCCCTTCTGCATTCTAGGTATCAATTATTTGGAAATAAACAGAAACCGCTCCTGTTTCCAAATTCTAACAGACATGAATGTTACATTTTAGCCATGCCGCCCACCAAAAAGGCAACTCTGCATTGAAGGTGTAACAAATACATAAACATATTTTCAAGTTATGAAAATAGTCCATGTTCCTTTTTGATAACTCCCAAATGGTGTTTTCTACAATACCTTGCCTCTGGCTCTGCAAGGGAAGAGTAGGAGAAAAATCTTGCACATTAGTGACGTGGCTAAACATATTATTGTTTATGGTCTTTGAGGCTTGCAAATGTTGAGCCCCTGACTCTTGTAAAAGAAGTGGCCGAAGAGAACTGCAGCCATCGTGTCTCTCTGAGGCAGCACAAGCTCCTGTGCACACGGGGCTCTCTGGCTGCTGCCGGCCGTGCTCGGCACTGCCTGGGCTCCCTTTGCTCCCAGCGGAGTTCGCACCGTCAGCAGCGTTGGCAGAGCCTCAGCTCGGGTTGTGTGCTGAGGCGATATGTTCTGCACGCAGCAATATGCCGTGCGTGCGTGGTATTTGCTCAGGCAGTATGTTACTAGTGCTGGGAAAGGCTTAAGGGGGGAAGGGAAAAAGCACGGCCACTTAACATAGAGAATCACACAGCAACAGCTCGGCGAAGGAAAGCCCTGTACCCCCCAAAACGCAATTTCAGATCTATTGTTAGAATGTAAGGAAGGCAGCAATTACAACTGGAGACCAATTGCACTTCATTGCCAGGGAAGATAATTCTCACCTCAGATACACAGCTCTATTTTTATTCTATCATTTCTTTTTTCAGCATGCTGGAAAACTGAGAGAAGAGCAAGTGACAAACAGAATTCAGAGATGTCCAAGTAGAGTTACTTTGGAGCGAAGCACAATCCGTCAGGATACCATTTGCAGTGTCTATTTTAGTAGAAGTCCCCAAACTACAGTTTTTTAGGATTAAAATAAATATTGATATAATGCATAATATAGGCAGCTGGTTTCTGGATTGTACCATGCTATCATCTATCACTGTAAGTAGTTTTTAATGTAAAAATGAGATATATATTCTGCTGCAGCTACTTATGTTTTAACCTGAATTGGTTGTTTGTTCTTAACCATATTGTGTTAGATGGGGAATATGAATTGACTGTCAAAGGGCCACACTGAATGTAAGTCTTTTATAGCTGCTATCCTGAAAGAATCCTTATGTGAAGTGGTATTGGATCAGACCACACTGTGCTTGGTGTGTGCCAACAGCACCCACAAAACCAGGGCAGGCCATGGCTGGGCACTGGGACTGGCTGAAGGGCAGTGCCAGAGCCCACAGGGGTGACATGGCCATGCGGGACATCTGACCCATTCGTTGGTGCACATGGACCAGGCAGCTCCAGTCTGTGCCAGACACAGGAGTGCAGCGACACGCTCCAGTTTCATGGTACTCATTATGCCAGCTCTTGTAAGCTCTTTGGATTTGCCTTGGCATGCGTAGATGTGCCCTCCTTGGAATAAAATGCAGGATAGGGTTATCCTAAACACACCCAAACACTATTTTTGGCTTAAATGAAAATGGTCATTGTACAAAAAAGGTTAGCATTACAATGCAGAAATGCTGAGAGAAAGAGAGGAACTAGAAATGTACTTGTTAGGTGAGCTGAAATACGTGTTTAGGTCATCTGAACTATTGTTTGTTTTAGAATACAATAACTCATGATCCCAGACCAGAAATAAAGAACCTCAAAGTCTGTGTGTTCCATGAATGTATTTCTGCATATCCCAGCTCCTACCTGTAGCTTCCTGTTGTGCAGCAGAGAAGACAAAAGGTCTGTTCAGAGGGAACCTCAGTTTCCTGGAGGGTACAGTGAGAGCAAGCCATGCCAGGACCAGAACTGGTGAGGCTTAATGACGTCTTCAGAGGGATGGGGGAGCAGCTTCAAAGACATGCACAATCAGCAGGAAACCTTCAGAAAACTTTCCAAAACTGCAAGTGAGAGACACTGAAGGCAGGTTTGGGTAGCTGGGGATACCCAAGAACTGACAAGTGTCTTTATGGAGTCATCTGTGCCACCCTACACATTTGGGAAACAAATTTTTTTCAGAACTACAAGGGCACCTTCACAAACATTCCCAGACCTCTCAAGACTGCTTTACTTCTCTGAGTTAGAGAAATAGTACCACTCTTAGTTCACTGGATTTTTAATTTTTTTTTTTACTTGAGAGAAATGGAACATGTTTCTTCCTTTCCTGACTGGTACAGAAAGAACATTTTCTTTTCTAATCACCATTTGACAGAAAAATGGAAGAGCAAACGACCTACGTTTTTCTATTGTGAGTGTTCTTTTCTTCCTTTTAGACCTTTCTCTCTGAAAAGTGTCCATATCCCCCTGCCCCCTATTTCCCAAGGTTTTTCTGTTGATCGTGTGTTATTGTGGGGATTAATGCAGGGGAAACTTGAAAGCAGCAAAAGAAGCCTGCAGGCTCTGTCGGGTTTGAGGGATGGGCTGTTATCCCTCACACCTCCTTGTGGCAAATCCCATTTGGTGGTGTGCTGCTAGTGAAAAGAGAACCTGTCTTTTGCAGGTATTTGGATCAGTAAGGGGAGAAAAGAGCCGTGGCTTGGCTTTCCTATTCCCAGTATCTTCTGTGCCAGGGACAGCGCCTGAGCTGCTCCCATCCCTTGGTCCTGCTTCCTGCTGAGGTGGGAGCTATGGGAGTGCGAGGTCTCAGCAGAGCAGCTGGACCTGGGCTGAAAACCTGAATGCCGTGGAGAAGGAGGCAGTCAGCTGTCCCTTGCCATGAAAAAGCTGCCCATTGGGTCCCATCCTGCATCTGCCAACATCAGCAGGAGATTGGCCTTTGATTTGGACGAGCCTAGTATTTTCTGAATTCTTTCTATTAAGTACCTATTAGTTAGGAATAGTCATATCCATCATAATAGTCTGTCTCTGCTCACAGACTATGAAGGGGCAGGTTTTGCTTTGTACAGGCTTGTGATTTACGACTCTTCAAGGTGACTTAGTACTGATGCTCTTTAGCAAATTAATTTTTTCCCACAAGCCAGTTGCTAAGGGGATTTTTTACCCGCTATTCTTGCAATATGGTTGGGTGCCGTATTCCAAGGAATTGTCCCTGTTTCAGGACTAGGCCCATCTCAGGTCTGTAAACTGTAACCCTCTCTCTGCTCGCAGATTGCCCACAAACATATCGAATTGTTCCTTGAATCCATTTTACTCACCAGGAAAAATAAAAAATAAGTAAAAATGGAGGTTTTCTTTCCATGGAGAGCTGCTTTCGATGCAAAGGCTCTCATGGACACAGGGTCGTGCCAGCACAGTTTATTTCCTACAAGCGCTCTGGGGGATAAAAAACTGATGTACCTGGGCACTGGTGAATAACCTGTATAAATCACCAACAAATACAATAACAATAATAATCTAAAATAAATAAATATAAAATATAAGAGATGGCAAATAGGGGCAAAACTAATGATGAGAGTGATTCCTGGGACTGAAATGAAAACCCTTCTGTAGCATTCACCTTGCTGACATAGCTAGGACCGGAGGGTAATGCTGGAAACCAAACCTCCTTCCCAGCCAGCACGAATGGTTTAATAGTATGTTACGTAGACTTCCTGAAATAGCTGCCCCCTGTTTCCTCAGCCGTGCTTGAGGAGGAGGTGGGAGGGAGCATACACGGACGGTAAATGCCACCGCAGGCTCCCCTACACAGGCACCCCCATCGATGCCAATTTTTGATCCAGCAGCACAGGGCGGATTAGCAGCAGAAGATTAATTCCTTCCTGTCATCTCCCCAGGGAGGTTAAATGATCTCAGGAGCAATTTCTCTTGCTAGGAACACTGTAATCCCCAAGCAGACTGCTAGCTGCTACAGTTTATGCGGGGCTCTAATGATGGCAAGGAGGTTCCAAGTTTGGAGAAGGGTCATCGTTCAAAGAGATATTTATTTAATTGAATGGTGATTTCTTGCTACCCTCTCCCATGTGAAACCCGCAGCTTGAAGGAACCGTTTGAGTATTTTTTAAAATGCCTGAAGGAGAAAATTCTTTATTAATTAAAAAGGGAGTCCTAGCCAGTATGAGCAGTTGAACATGGTGCATGAACTTGGCCTTAGCTGTACATATTACCCATCTGGGTCCTTGCCCTGTTTACACAGTACAGCCACTGGAAACAAAACTCTGGTTTAAACCTTTTTACTCTGTTATGTAGTCTGTCTGCACCCACAGCTTCCCATCAAGATGCTCCTCTGTAGCCTGACATGCCAAACTGGTCGGAGCCTGGTCCCCAGCCTGTGCTAGATGGCCCAGAGGAGGGTGGATCAGCTGAGACTTGTGGGCAGCTGTGTGCCACCTCTGCTCTTCTTCTCCCTTCCTCTTGATGCAGAAGGCTGCCTCACCAGCAAGAAGAAGATATAGGAGTTTTCCTGACCGCAGAATCAGGGATAATAGTTATGAATTCGTCATAACCCCGTTCTGTCTGCCTTTGGACAACGAGGTGCCTTTTTCTCCAGGCCACTTCTGCACAGCGTTGAGCATTCCTGCACATCATTTCTGCAGGGCAGCGAGTACACATGGGGCTTCCCTGCCCCAGAGCACACGCTCACAGTCCAAAATAAAATGCAGACCAAGAAGGGAATAGTAAGGAAGAGCTGAAGAGAGATGAGATAGATGAGATGAGAGGAAGGTTTCTGGTAATCATGGGTTTGAAAGGGAGTCTCAAATAGAGACAGTTCTTGGCAGCAGGAAACAGAAGACAGCTCTAAGTGGGGAGAGATGCGTGAGTGACATACAAATGGGAGCGTGGGAGCAGCCAGCCCCTGGGGCTGGAGCAGCAGCAGTAAGGGGAGGGGGACCACGGGAAGGGGAAGCGGAGCCGTCGGTGGACTTTGGATATGCCTGGCACTGCAGGAAAAAAAGAAGAAGGTGAACTGGAGTCTGTGGACACTTTTATTGTGAGATACACCAGCATGTGGATCTACAGCACATCAGCCAGTCAATGCCCGTGTGCCTGCTCTCACTCTGGAGGTGTGTGAAGCACAATTAGCACAGACACGAGGGGCATCACGTACCCTGCAGTTACCACGGGTTTAGGGCATTTACGGCAATGTTACCCCAGTGTAGATGATATAGTAGCCCATTGCCACCCGGGAACCTGTTCCTCAGTTGGATTTCTTATTCAAGGGCCCAGTTTCAATTTAAACCCAGTTTGTAGAGGTTTCATGTGCATCTGCAAATTACTGGCTAGTTAAGATTTGTCCCTACACAGAATTTACATCACTTTAGTTAAATCAGATGAGAAAACAGTGGAGACATCTCTGTAGGTACAGTATCCAAGTAGATGACAGGGGGTTATTTTGTCCTCTATGTTTTCAAGTGTAGAATAAACTCATATACATATTTCAACCTGTATGTGCCTATTTGTGGAAATGGACTGTTCTGGCTGAACCACCTCACCATCCTGCCTTTGGAGAAATCGTGGCAGGGAACACCAGGACAATACGAATGGGAGAAAGGGAGTCAGGAAAAGATATTTTGAAATGAAAAGCAGAATGAGAGATGGGGATTACAGAGATGAAAAGCAGACCACTAAACCCAGGAATGTGATCTTGTCCCCTGCTAGGAATTAATAGCGGTTGTTATATGTATCTTATGTGAGGATATGGAATTGTGTCTGCATTGCAAAGGGTGAATTTGGGGAGGATAACCAGCACCAAAAGCAATAGCTTGGAGGGCTTCCTTGCTGACCATGCCTTCAGTTTCAGTCACTTCATGCATTAATCCAGTCAAATATGTGCTTGTCTGTAAGCACGTGAGCAGTTTCACTGTTTGCAAAGGCACTACTCAGTTGTCATAAACGTAAGCACAAGCTTGAGTGCTTTGCTTACTTCATCAGGCTTTCCAAGAGCCGGTTATGCAGCTTCTAAACCATCACCTTAAACGATACCTTGTCTCTCAAATACAGCCACTGAGAATTAGAATAGAGGGAAATCAGACCCATGCAGAGTGGATTCTTTTTAAGAAAATTGAATAGGTTGAGGGTGAACTTCCTATGTATTAACAACGGATTGCAAGGGTTGTTCCCCTAAAGTCGCCGGATAGCTGCTATTCCCTCAACCCAAAGTCACTAGTGGCACCCAGTGGCTAGAAGGGTGAGTCAATAATGTACCTTTCTCCCCCACGATTTCCCTCGCACTGAAGCAACCGCCTAAATGGAAATACCACCGCCTTGGTATTACATGCATTGAATCCAGACGGAGCTATTTTTGAGTGAGGTTTCATCTGGAAGGTATCTCCCGAGTAATGATCGCAATTTCTGTTCACGGAGGCATTTAGTCTGCAAGGTAAAATGCTCAGGCTTCTAGTGCAGCACACCGCAGGCTACAAACCGACTGCATTTTGGCGCAGTTGTGGGATAGTTAATGCTTATTTATTCTGTGAGAGCACTAAACCTGCACAAATGAAAATTATGCCTGTTGTAAGTGTTCCAGGACTTTCCTCCAGAGAACACTTTCCAAAATTTGCTGACTTCCAGTACTTATGGAATTTCGAGAGCTTAGTGATCCGTAGGAAAGTTAAAATCTAAGCTAGTAAATGAAACGAGCAATTAACCAAACTGATGAGAAGGAACACCAAAACTCCGTAGCCGTAGTTTCTGGATCTTTAGCCTCTACTTGGAGCATATATAATGAAAAAATGTGTCTTCTAAGAGAGAAGTAAAAGTGACCTGGTTTATTCCTGAACGATACATTAAAAAGAGCTTAAGGTACCTGCCTGATCCTGCGGGCTGTGGCAGTGACTGCGGTAGGATGAATTGCGTGACTTGAGTCTGTAGTGCTTTATGCATTACACGATTATGGTGCCGGCAGAGGCAGTCATTTGTTACCCCCATTCACTCCATGGTCTGTGCTGAAGTCAGGCCCCTTCCCATTGTGTTGTGCTCCTCTGCCACCCTTCCCTCCAGCCAGCATCCCGCAGCAGGTCAGAGCCACCTTGTCCCCACATGACCTTACTGCTACCAGGGTGATGGTAATTCATATCAAAACTCACAGCTCTATCTTTACACCAATTTCTACTCCTCCATCTCCCTGTCTGTCAAAATCTGGCGCAGCAAGAGAGGGAGAAGATGCTAATCTCATTCCTGCTCTGTTTTAGAGGCAGGAATCCTGTGTGTGGTGGGAGGATAACTCCAGGAGCCTCAGTTGTTGGGTTTGCCGTAGCTCCCTATGGTGGTGCAGGACTAGAGAAGGGGCAGCAAAGCTATTTCAACAGGGTGGTGAGGAACGGAGCAGCTGAGCAGGAATCACATCTGCCAAACACCCCCACAGCATCCAAACAACGGCCGTGGCAGGGACTAATGGGCCATACCCAGGACATTGCTACAGTCTTGTTATTCCCAGCCTCCAGACCAGCCTTTCAGGACTGAGGGACAGTGGCACCCAAGCCCAAGCAGTCCTGCAGCAGCCACTTTTTGCAGGCCAACTACCAAACAGGTGAAGAGCAACGCTCCCTTTCCTCTGACATCAGACAGCTGGGGTCTCCTGGCCCAGTAACAGCTGCGTTTTCTACATTGTGGTGTTCTGTGGGCTACTATGGATTTGGGGAAGCTCCACATGCAGGACAACCCCAGTAAGATTTGCTCACAACACTCAGAGCTCACTAGACCAGGAGCAATAGGTAGTCTTCATTTATGTTCCAGTCATTTTGTACATTCCCTGCTATCACAAGGACCCTGACCACCAGTTGTGCCCTTTCCAGCTATTTTTTGTGGAATATAGCCCTTATGGCTACAGGTCATTGAGCACAGTTTACAATGGGTTGCAGGGAAATGTTGGTGACCCAGGTGTGTGGGGTGGAAGTTTTGCAGATCATTTTTATGTCATGGCTTTTCCAGCATTGCAGTAATAGGGAGAAATAAGTCTTTGGGCAAGAACCTCCTGACCATCATGGTTAGATCTCTACAATCACAGGTGTTATCTATCTTTCCCTAGTGTAAGCTGATTTCTTCTTGCAGAAACTGGGGAACTTCTCTGTGCCTCAGTGTGCTCCTGCCTGTAAAATGGATATGTCATCAGACAGGAGTTTGGTAACAAGAAGGCAGTGCTGTTTCCTGCTAAGCACTTCACAATCCACTGGGATGTACCAGGAAAGTTCATGTTAGCTTTCAAAACTTACATACCCTTCCAAATGGTGTCCCTGAAAAGCTTTTTCCTTGCCATCATCGCTATCATCTCTTAGCACGTTCCTTAACTGGGCTGTGTGGTGTGGCCTTCATTTGTCCCCTCATCGCCCCACCCTTCCCTGCCTTCTCCCAAGGCGGGTGTGAAGCAGGTATGCAGCAGAGTGCTCTGCCATGGTTCATTGATTTCCCTTGTTTGTTGCTTTCTTTTCTTTGGTTGCTTTCTTTTCTTTCTCCCCAAAGAAAGAAATGAGTGGAAACGCAATAGGTGATGTAAAATTTGCAAGCCAAATAGAGCACACATTCATTCCCATGTGCCCCGCTTAGCAGGAGGCTGAAAATTGTTCCCTGGCTCTTCTTGTCTGTGCAAGAAGAGCTCTTCATCCGGCTGGTGAGTGCAGAGTTTAGCCCATGTGGGCATACTGGCATAACAGGGTTCAATTGTCCTTTCTGACACGTCAGCACACCCGACTTCAGCCTCAATCATAGACTTTCCAGCTTTTCATTAAGAAGTCACAGTTCTGTGTGATGTCTCCTGTTTGGTGGGGGCTACGAAAAACCTGTTGGGTGTTGGCTGCTATCTTAATACAGTAATCAAATGCAGAAGTGCCAAACCATTAATTCTAGAGAATCTTTTTTTTCCTTGCCTTTTTTTTTTTAAACCCCAAGAGTATAAAATCCAAGGAAGACTTAATGCAATTATTCCTAAGGGATGGTGTTCATAAGTGTTGTGACCATCTGGGCATACAGCTGGCTAAACATAGCCTATACTCCACCTCCTCCAGAAGGAATTCCTAAAAGGGGCAGAAAAGGGCTAAAACATTACAAAATCTGACCCCTTTTCAGTAAGATCATGCTCCCTGTTTTGGAAGTGTTGATTGTTTGGCCTCCCTCAGCCACTGAGGCTGCTTTATTGTGCATTTATTACTCAGATGAAGGCTGGAGCCAGAGTTCTTTGGCCCATTTATAAAGCAATTTAAATGAGACGGCTGCTCTGGGCGGCAGTGCTGGGGACCAGGCTGAGCCTCCGCAGCAGGCGTGCCAGCGGGAACTGCCCTCAGCTTTAGGAGCGGGGATTTACGGTTCACATGCAGTTCAAGCACAGCTCCTGCCCTGGGATTATGTACGTGGCCAGCACTGGGCCATGCAAGGCAAGCTGCTGGGCAGTCCCAAATCCCACAGCCTGGAAGGGGGGCTGCGGGCATGCCCAGGGATCTTGCTGCCCGTGAAACAGAATGCCAAAATCCAGGAGGTACTGTTTTGTTGCCCCAGCCCTTGGCTCTCCCTGCTCCATCCCCAGTGGCTGTTGGCCCTGAGGAGCTGCCAGTGTGTACTGCCCAGGCTGGCAGGGCCAGTCGACCACCCACAGCCACGGGGTGGGAAGGGAGCACTCTTTCAGAAGAGGGCCACAGTTTAGTAGCCAAGTGGCATGGAGGGACTTGCCCCCTCCTTGATAATGCTGCCGTTATGTCAGAGACAACCAGGAGATGCCAGGCTTTGGGGCAGACACGTTGGGGTTTCAATGCTGCATCGTGCAGCATCTCAGGTGGGGCAGAAGCCCTGATGGGACTGATGCTGGCCCTCCTCCCTGCCGTTCCAGCCCATCCCACCCCCAGGAGCAGGCAGCTGTTCCATCCCATCCACCCATGCCAAGCTGTGCAATCCCTGCACCTTGGCTGCACTGTTTTGGCACAGCACCTTTGGTGGGTCTAAATCACCAGCTAAGACTAATTGACACCTCAGAAAGATTGACATATATGCTTAAGCCAGGAAAGCCCAATTACTAAAAAAATTTAAAAATCCAATCTGTTCCTGCTTACAGAATCACCTTTCTTATCAGGGCAATCCTTCAACATCTTGCAATCAGCAGCAAAGCCCAAATTCACTATCGATCCACCCTCAGCTCTCACATACCTTCTACACTGATATCATGCAGCCATCAAAGCCCCCAGATCTCCTCTTCCCCAGCCTTGCTTCCAACATCTGTAGCCTGGTGTGAAGACCAATCTCCTGACTGCAGCCACTGGCACGACTGTTCCTGGCACATGGGGCAGCAGCAGTACCATCACTGTGTTTTTCCCAGATAGGAGTTCAGGAAATTTCACAGCTTTCCAATGCATTTAAAAAGCGCTGGGCAGGCACCTTGTGTACTGTAATATACCTAAAGAGCGAGGGACTAGATTTGAGAGATAACATATGAGAAAATGAGACCTGTTGTGTCAGATCATATCAGAGATCCATCTGAATTGGGCAGGCAGTTGGACTACATGATCATTGCAGGTCCCTTCTGACTGAAAGACCACTGTTCTATTCTGTTCTGCTCTAACCCCTTGTCTTGTCTCCATCAGCAGCTGGCCACAGCTGCACAGGAGGATTACAAGTGCTGGACACACTCGAGGTGATCCCACACTTAGAAACAAAGCAAACTTTGGCTCAATATCTCCTGCCTCACAGGTATTGTCTTGGCACATCTGGCTTTCAGGTACAGGAGAGGGCTTTCGTGGCTAATGGAGGATGAGGGTCAGGCATTGTTGCAGAATACAAAGGTCAGATTTGTCTTAAAAGAGAGAATGCCCTGGTAGCCAACCTCACCTCTGCTGCAGAGGTCACTGCCAAGGACACCAGCCCCATGGTGCTGCTGGACCACAGTGGGCCATGGTTACACATCAGAGAAGTCCCAGTTTCCTGGGTGTGCTGCCACATTCCCAGGGTTTTGGGACATTTAGGCCAAGACTGGTTTCAGAAGCACTCCATACCTTGGCTCCATGTGCAAAAGGTGGCTTGGGGATCTTTTTGTAATAAAGTTTGGTTACTCTCACCATTCATTAGAGCCCTTTTTCCTCCCTGCCCTTCCCTGCTCTTCCCTGCCCTTCCTTTCCTTGTCCTGCCAAACAGGATGTCCATGGAGTCCTTAGCTTACACTATTAACTTGTAAACATTAAGCCAGGAAATGTAAGAGTTAAGGCTCTAGAACAGGGCAGTCTTGGCCACAGGCACTGACTGTAGTTCTTTCCCAGGTACACCTACTGTACCTGAGGTGTCCAGACCAGGCAGGCTGCCTGGGCATCCCTCTGAGCTCCTGCTCAAGGCAGGGCAGGGAGCAGCACCCCGCAGGTGGTGCTCTTTGCATCCCTGCTTCCAAACACTTCTGTTCACATTGGCAACAGAAAAGAAAGACATCACCCACATCAATGTTTCTTTCCTTTTATATACAGCCCAACCTTTGGAAACTGTGCCATCTCAAAATTTCTGTTTACGGCAGATATTTTGTCGTTTGTTCTTTTGTACCAGAGGGTGAGAAGGGGGACAAGTGTCCTTCTTATTTCCTGAGGTGAGTTATTTGGATAGCAGCCGAATGCTGCCCTGTGGGCCCTACCAGGCACTTCCCGCCTGGGGAAGTGACACCATCCCCTCACACCAGTCACAGCTCTCCTTTGGTGTGGCAGCACCGAGGTTAGCAGGGCAATGGCACCCCCATCTGTAATGGAGCAGCTCAATCCTCATGGAACAAGAGAAAATCCCTGCCCACACTTTTTCTTATTGAAAAGAAGGAAGGAAAAAGCTTCAAGCTTGGAGAATATTTACAAATAGTGCTGACAGACACACACATAAAGGTTTTGGGGTTTTTTTGCCTTTGCTTTTTTTTTTCCTTCCCCTGTAAGGAAATAGTTTTATTTGCTTTTTCCCCTTTTCCTTTCCCCTGAGGCAGCAAGGACCAGGGAGAGTTACAGAAGTTTTTTGCTTTGTTTTGCTGAGAGAATCACAATGCCTCCCAGGTAAATTGTCTCATCATCAGTCAGGCTGAGCAGAGGAGTTTTTTATTAACACAAAAACATGGAAAAAGTAATTTTTCATTTTTACTGAATGTAGAAGTGTTTGAACGAGGTCTCTTCTTATTTTTCCATTCAAACTCTGCTGAAACACAATGTTTAAATGACAGTACAAAAGTGCCACACTGAAGAAAGTTAGGCACACTGGAAAAGAATAGCTATAATGGAAATGGCAGCCTAAACAGCTGCGACAAGTAGGATAAATCTTCCAGTCCGTGGATGATTTGTTAAACGTTTTGCAAATATATATACATATTGCAGATATATGTTATGTGTGTGTGTATAATCAATAAAGTATGTGTACAACAGATGGATGGATTAGACAGATAATTATATGATTGTGGGTCTCCCATTATATTTATGGGCACCCATTAAAGCCCCTGTGAGTTATCCCTCCTCTCCTCACTCCTGGAGATAAAGGTAATTAATGCCATCAGCCACCAGGTATGCCTCACACCCAGCACAGCTACAGGAGCAGCAAGCCAGAGATCCTGACATTCCACACCCCCGACAGCTCAGTGTCCTTCATTTTTGAGGAAAATGTAAGCTGGAAGAAAAGCTCAATTTTTTTCACTGCCCACTGCAGTGGTCTGAGTGGGAGAGTTATTGTGCTCTTTGAGGCAGTGGAAAGGTGTCAGCATCAGGTCAGAGGGTGACCTTGTGAAGAGAGGCAGGATGGATGCCTGCTCCAGGATGGCTGAAGGCACGGCTGGGCTGTGCCAGCGGATCCAGAGGCAGAGATCCCAGGGCTGTGCCACCTGCGAGTTCACAACCTGAGGCAGAGCTCTGCTGGTGGCCTCAGCCCAGCAGATGTCAGGGGGTCCTTCCTGGATTTGGCCAGAAAGCTTGACCTCGGTATGCTGAGGGTGGGAGGAGGAGGGCTGGGATGTAGCAGGCACAAGAAAGCCCCTGTGACATGTCAGTCGGCTGCCCGACACCTGGCAGGGAACTGCCTGCTCGATGCCATCCCAGCCACAGTCCAACCCCCTTGGAGCCCGGCCGATTCACCAGGAAATGATCCCAGCCCCCACCCCTTTAGTCACCGGTGTCTGACTTGGAGGTATCTGACTCTAATTAGTGGTTGCATGCTCTGGAGCCTGGACAGGTTGCATTCCAGCCGCCCCAGCCTTTCCAGCACAAATACCTCCAGTCCACGCAGCAGGCTGAGGATCCAGCAACAATGGGGATGATCCACTGCTGGGTCTAGGCCAGGACCACAAACAACATCCTGGCTACCACCTACACCACCCAGACACCTGGCTCTGGCTGTGTTCCCCTACATGGCTCACCTGGGACAGAGAGGATGGAGGGAAGCCCTCCCTGTGTCCAGGGCCAATGTCACCATCTCCCTGTCACCAGCCCTCTGCCCCTGGCAGCACAGCCCTTTCTGGGCAGGCACAGGGCACTAAGAAAAAATGGTGAGGGACCAGCAAGTCTCAGTGGTGCACTGACCCCTTGGGATCACTCTAAACAACCCTAACATTTCATTTTGACACTTAAAGACATTTCTGGATGTGGCTCAGCCTCTGCCTGACCTCAGTTTAAGGAAAGCAGAAATGGGGTACAGACCAATGTTTTATGAATTCCAGAAATAACCTTCTGAAAAAAAACTTACCATGGACAAACATGTTTCCTATTTTGCCAACAGAGAGAGTGAGGAGGATCACTGCAGTACTCAGCGCAGCAGTAAATAAACTGGTGAGGTGTGTCCTGGCCCCCTTATCTCCAATCCAAAGCCTCCAGCAGGTTTGCCTTGCTGGAATGGAATTTTGCATTTTAGATGTTGACAAGACTTTGGATTTCTAATTAATGGGTTTTGAGTTCAAAGACTGAAAACAAAATATATGACCTCGGGCTTATATCCTGCTACACCACTAGCAGGAAAAGATGTATCTGGGAACCAGCAGTTGTTTTGCTGGCTGCGGTGTTAGGAGTCCACATGCAACAGATGAAACGACATTGGACCCCTTGCCTCTCTGCAAGCTGCAGCTCAGCTGGGCCCATGGGTACATCCCTCTGCATCCTGACTCCCAAGGAAAATACAAAGATTGGTGATCTCTCTGCCCCCGTCTATTGATGGACGCAAATGACCACTTTAGCACTTTCATTTCCACACTGGGAATAGGGGGATTAAAATGCCACTATCTCCTGATTGTAATGCTTTTTATGTGGGCCCTAGGTAAACACTGCAGTAGTAAACAAACCCCTGTTAATAAAAATTGCTAATTAAATGAGGACCAGTGGCTTGCTTTATTGACATAAGTATTTATAGGCTTTTTCTGCTTTCTTGTACTTTGCAAGGCTCTGTATGTTTTGCATTTGCTTGTGCTCTCTGCTCCTGCTTGTACTTCTAATTATTGCTTTATAGGGGTTTTGTTGTTGTTTAAACCACCCTGAGTCAGACATAAGGATCTGCCTCATATCAAGCGAATTCTTTTCTTGGGAGGAATTATCTAATGCAGTACAGCACAACACAATTATTTTGGAGTTTGTAAAGGATACCGTGTATTTCTTAAATCCATCTTTTGCAGTGTGTTACTAGCTAAGATAGCTTACACTTCAGGATAAAACTTGTCTTTTTAGTACAGATTTGTCTAGCTCTTCAAGAAATGGGGCCTTAAACCCTGAGTGGAGGAAATTTTTGTTCAGCTGAGCTTATCTGTGTTAATTCAGGATATGCAGTTGACTGCCAGATAAAGAAAGGCACCCAAACTGCAGCTCAGGAAGGGACTCCAGTCTATTTAGTCATCATTCTGCAGAACAGGCGGGCCATCATGCTTTGATTATTTGCATGTACTGTTATTTCTGTAGAAACCCATGCTAGACACGGCACACGGGACTGAAATGGCACCCAGGAGCAGAAGGGTAAGGATGGATGTCAACGGAAGTGCCGCGCTCCTTTATCCCTCAGAAGGCTCCCATGTGACAGTGAGATCTGAGCATCACATCAGCAGAAGGAGGTTCCTTGGCAGAACATGTCCCAAGGAGTTGACACTTGCTGGTTGCTGTGGAAGCCAAACTCGTGCCAAATACACTTCTCCAGGTCTCCCATATGCCCTGTGCTATCCATCCTGCCTTTCTGCTCAGATACGCTGACACGTCCTGTGGCTTCTGCCAGTGCAGGGTTTTATTCTAGAAGGCACCAAGGCTTCTTGCCACCTTGATGTCATGGCCCTTTATGGACTGCAAATGGGAAACCCTAGCTGTCATCAGAGGATGTGCTTTGCGGGCTGATCTTGAGTAAGCACTGGACAGGAATACCAGGGTATTATTGAGCCAACACTGTTGAGGAAGTAAACAAAATTGAGTGGAAGTGGATATGATGTAAAACTTGTGTCCTTGAAAGCTAATTTAATCTCTCTTGGTTCTGGTGGGATGAGGGAGACAAGCAACTGCAATACACGAGATAAGTACTGTAGCCTGATTTAATATTAGTGTTTTGAAGGACCAGTTTTCACAGCCCATCTGGAAGTGATTCATCCCCACTCAGAGATATCACCAAATACAGCCATTCCAGAAACAAGCAGCCCCCAAAGAGATAGTCCCCAAACTGCAGTGAGCAGAAGGGCAAGCACTAAGGGTATTCTAAAATAATCACTCCACTCATCAGGTGAATAAAAAGAAATTCCAGTTAGTAAAAAAATAGCAGAAACTGCAAGTCTGAGTGTATTCTTTGGAATAAATAACAATAAAGGGCAGCAAACAGAGGTAAACAGTGTCTGAGTGCTAGATAGAAAGCCTGGCACACTCCAAAACATTCCAGAGAACCTTTCAGACCCACAAGAGATCACGAGTTTGAACACATGAAGAACTTACTGTTGGGAAACAAGTTATCAGATGTCTGCTGATCCATGGCAACTGTCCCTGATGATTTGCATGGTGGCATGTGTGGGATAATTTGAGATCTCTGCATCCTTCGGGGAAGATGAGACAGGTCTATGCTAGTATGAATGACCTCACATTTTCTGTAGTAGGAGTAGTTGTGTAGACAGTTGTCTGGTGCCTCCTGGTTCTCCTGTCCTCTCTTGTTTCTCTGTTTAAGCCTGGATGACTATGTCATTGCTTATATTTTGGCCACATAGGCTTTTCTTACTTCGATGCAATTCTTTCCTCAGGTAACAGAGTCAGTGAGCCCAGTGTTGCTTCCCAACAAGAGGACTGTTTCTGTACTGAGTGTAAAGGGATAAGCAGAGTGTCCTGTGGTGAAAAGTGGTTTGGGACCTTCTGATAAATGACCACCAGGTTTTTGACTACTATGGCATCCTTCTAAAACCTAAGTCCCATGTGGCCACTGATTTACCTTCTGTCTACGGCTTTGCTTGGTCTGTGGGGCCTGAGGACATCTCTTTGTTGGAAACAAGGCGGTGAAGAACATTAGTTATAAAAACGGGAGCTGCACAAAACTAACATGAATTTAGATTTCATTACAAACATGGAACCTGGCAGAGGTTAATTGAAATATTTGCCAAGGGCCAATCTAAAGTTCGATGGAATCAAAGGGGGACTTTAAACTGACTTTAATGGTCTTGGGGTCAGGTTGTAAGACAAATTTGACAAGTTTCAAGGTCCCCAGGTCAACGGATTTATTTTTTTTAAAAAATCAAAATCACGCCACACTATTAGTTTAAAAAGACATTTCAGCCATCAGCCATAGAAATCTCTTGATACCAGTTCAACAGAAACTGGATCGGCTCCTGCAGACTGTGGAGTGCAGTCTGTACTGCCCGGATCCTTGGGCACTGTATTACCATGGTGGAAAATACCTGCCTTTCTGGCAAAGGGCTAAGAGAGCAGCCAGGCATCATGTACTGCTGGGTCTGAGTCCCAGACCTCACCTGGAAAGACCCATGGAAGGGCTCTCTGAAGAGAAAGCCCTCACTGATGGAGCTCTTCACTACGGAAGGCAGCAGCCTGAAAACCTACAGGGTACAATGCAAAGCCAGTCATCTTTTCCCCTGTGTATTTGCTTGAGGGAGTGGGTGGGTGGGTTGTTTATCTTGTCAGGAGGAGCCTTTTCCTTCTGACTCTTGGGGAAAAAGGAACTGCATTGTATATGTTTACTGAAAGTCCGATGTGTTCTCTGAGACATGAAGATAGGACACATCCTTATAAATCAGGGCGGAGAAGAAATGAAACCAGAGAGAAATGGTCTGGGAGAGCTGCAGAGACAGTGTGTGTGTGTGCACTCAGCCAGCAAAGGGAATGACACTGACACAGTTCCAAGGGAAGGTCATCGTGTAGACCATAAATCTCAAACACTTAGCGTTTGCTTCATTCGTCTTTGTTAACTCTTTTTTACAGGAAGTTCAGCAACTATCAGAAAATTCTGAAATTCTCATTTATTAATGCGGCTCTGCAGCTGTTCGTGGCTAGTGATTTAAAGTTTGATTCAGCCAAACACAGCATGACTGGCCTGAGCCTTAGCAGTGCCTGTGGTGGTTGTGTGACTGGGGGCTGGGGAGTCCAGGTGGATGGTATGGACATGTGCAGTGGGAATGCCCAGGTGTTATTTGCACGGAAAATAGAAATAGCAAACTGATGTATATTGAAGTTCCATTTCAGCCCTGACTAAAATGCGGCTGGGCTTTGCTTAGCTTTGCTTAGCTTGGTGAAGTCTTTCTGGAAATGTTTTGAAAAATCCCTGTTCATCACACAGGCAAAATCTATTGTGTTGTTTAAACAAGTAAACTAAATGGGGGAAAACAACCGCAGTATTCTCAACAATTGAGAAGTAAATTCTGTAGGCCTGTGTTTATAACTTGCAGAGCATCCTGATCGTGGCATGCTTTCCACCACTGCCTCTGTTTCCTTCAGAACACTAGACTGCTTCATTCAGAAACTTCAGGTCCACCAGAGGTCAGAGAGTAGATTTAGAAGTCTAGTTTGCAGTCCAAGAGCTCCTTCCCAAGTGAATGGACACTTTATATGAGTCCTTACTTGCTAACTAGGAGGATGGATGAATTACCATTTTCCAATTCCGCTACCAACCATCCACTGTCATGCTTGACTCCCTCCATTTCCAAGACCAGGGGGCTGGAGACATCTAATGGCAACTGTCTGCATAGCAGATCATTCTCTCCCACTGCAGCAGGCTATCCTGTAACGTACCAGTTCCAGCATTTAACTCTTACAGTACCTCAGACACGTCTGTGCACAAGACCAGTGAAGGACAACAGCTGTGTGGATGGACGACGTCATGGCATCCTATTAGAAGGAAAATGGGCAGTATTCAGGGAACACATTCAAAATTTTTTTTAGGCCTTGGAACATCTTTGCTCTGTTCTCCTCTTCCTTGAAAGGTGGAAGGAGGATTTAAGACAGGAGAGGTGCATGAATGGGTTACTATGGCACTCTTGATGGCATCATCACACTGCAAAAATACCATGCTGAAAAAAAATGTGGTCTCCCATGGAGAAGAACAGCTTGAAATTCAACAAAGGCAAGTGCAAGCGCCCACACTTCAGAAAGGACAACTCCAGGCATCAGGACAAGTGGGACAACCTGTCAGAAAGCAGCTCGGCAGAGAAGGACCTGGGGGTCCTGGTGGGCAGCAAGCTGTCCATGAGCCAGCAGGGTGTCCTGGGGGCCAAGAAGGCCAATGGGATCCTGGGGGCTTTAGGAAGAGCTTTGCCAGCAGGTCAAGGGAGGGGATCCAGCCCCTCTACTCACCCTTGGTGAGGATCACCTGGAGAGCTGTGTCCAGTTCTGGGCTCCTCAGGACAAGTGAGACACGGAACTCCTGGAGCAGATCCAGGGGAAAGTGACAATGATGGTCAAGGGTCTGGAACACCTCACTAATGAGAAAAGGCTGAGTGAGCTGGGTCTGTTCAGCCTTGAGAAGAGACACTGAGAGGGGAACCCATGAATGTTTATAAGAATCTGCAGGGAGGTGTCAGAGGACGGACCAAGCTCTGGTCGGTGGTACCAAGCAACAGGACAGGAGGCACAAAGTGATGCACAGGAAGTTCCACCTGAACATGAGAATTAATTTCTTTACTGTGTGGGTGCCTGTGCACTGGAACAGATTGCCCACAGAGGGTGTGTAGTCTCCCTCACTGGAGATATTCCAGAACCATCTGGATGCAATCCTGCGCCATGTGCTCTGGAATGACCCTGCTTGAGTGGGGAGGTTGGACCAGATGACCCGCTGTGGTCCCTTCCAGCCTTAACCATTATATGATTCTGTGATTTCCATTCCAGGCACACTGGAGTCTCTTCCTCCAAGGCTGGTCAGAAACTAAGTGGCAAAACAGTAGTGTGATTTTATCCTCTGCCATTATTTACCATTGGTTAGATTTTATTTCTGATATCCAATTACATGCTACCTTCAGAGAGTTTCATGGCTTGTCTGAGGCCCATTTAATTCAGTGGCTTTATGTCAGCTTCATCCTACTTGGGCTGTGAATGTGTCCTTTAATAGGTGCAGCTGTAAAAACTCATTAGTTGTTCCTCCGTAGGCCTAGCTTTTTCTATTAAAAATAAAAAAGTGTATTTGTGGAGGAATGAAGTTTCTGATCAGAGGAAATCATTTTCCATTTCAAGTTGAATTCGAGAAATATATATTACTTTAAAAAAAAAAAAAGGTGAGGAAATGTTGAAATTTTGACATATCCAAGCCATCTTCATATTTTTTCATGGATTAGCCTTCAAAGTATAAAGTAGAATCCTGGAGGGGGTTGCTTCAGTATATCACAAGCCTTATCGGCTTATTTTGTAATAATAATTATAACCAGGCTCTTCTCCTTGCCAGGTGCAGCTCTTAGCCACCAAGTGGACCAGAGGGATGTGCTCTCCATGTCCTGGCAGAGCTATGATGCTCAGCAGAAAGAAACTTTTGAACATCCATTTTAAGTGGAGGGAAAAAAACCCTCCAACAACAAACTTTATAAGACAGTGGTGAAAACATTCACGTGTTGGTCCAAGTGCTGGAGAGCTCAGACATGGACTGGGTACCCTGTAGGCTACTGATGGACAGTGCTCATGGGGTCTGAATCAGGAGACAGTCAGACAAATGGCTTTCTGCAGTGTGGATCATCAGACCTGGGTGGAGAGAGTGGAACACATTTTCCTCAATAGTTTTATGAGCAGTGTCTAAGCTAATGCCTAAGATTTGTGATCTAGCATTTTGTTTCTAATCCCCCCTTTCTTATTTAAAATGTCCCAGAAAAACCTTTCGTTATCTTAAAAAAAAAAAAAAAAAAAAAAAAAAAAGAGACTAGGTCAATCTCAAGTATTTTTCCTTCAGTTTTTGAGCTCTAACACTGCACTGAAGAAATGATATTGCAAGCCAAGTCCCCCATTTTCCTGCTAAGAGATGTGCACTGTGCTTCAATAGTAAACTGTCAAACTCCATGGGACTCTACCACCTACTGATACCTCCTAATGATTTTGAAGCTGGGACCTGCTGTATGAAACTGGTAGGCTGACTGGGTGTTCTCTTGGGTCTTGAGGCAATTCAAGGGTGAAATGATCTAATGCAACAATATGTGAGAACAGAGCATGCAGGGTATTACCATTCTTGACTAACTGACGGCGTCATGAAACTGGCCTTGTGTCTATCACAGCCAAGAAGGCTGACACCGTATCTCAATACACACACAACTACCTAATCTGCAGTTTGCAGTAGACTTAATGTCCATAAAGATTTCAGAAAGTAAAAAACAAGGCAGGGTCTCTGAAAAAGGATAGATAATAGCTGATTCAACCAGGCTTCAGCAGTGGGGATGAAAAGAGGCTCTGGTATTTTCTTGGGCTGGAGTCCTTTCAACCTTAAGCATGCCTTAAGATTTTGGGTTGCTTTCTAACTCTGAAAATTATTTAAAAAAACATCTCCCAAACCTTTTTAGAAACAGATTGTCCCAGTCTGTACACTACTTTCCACACCTGGACGTTGGACAAAGATGCCACAGCTTTCAGGAAGCAGCACATTTGTCAGTGTGCAGCCTCCAGCCTAACACAGGGATGGATTCATGAAGGTACTGTCGGCCACGAAAATGTCCCACTCTGTCCCTCCCCAGATTCTGACTCAATCTGTTGAAAGAAAAAAAATGAATCATCGCTGGGTTTTGCAGCCTTTGAGGTTCCTCAGCAGATCAATACATCCTGGACATGCTGATGGCCCCTAATTTGCATGGAACTGCACAAGAATTACACGAATTTGAACTTAGATTGCGAGGGACTTTTTGGGGTTTGTTTCTAATAATAAGAAGCTGCTACCAAAGAAGAGATGAGAGGCAGTCTCTGCAGCAAGGAAAGGTAAGTGTGCAGTGAAAAACAGTCAGATCTGACTTTGCTTCCACACAGCAGCACCACTTCAAAATTTCCCTCGCTGTGGAGAAGCAGGACAAAGTTCCCTTTTGACAGATGCTTGGTGTTCATTAACAGTGTTTGCTCTGCCTGACATGACATTTTAAAGCTCTAGAGCCCTACCACATTAACTCAACATTGCCATATTCAGCAAAACATTTAAGCAGTTATTCAGCTTGTAACACCTAAGTAGTCCCACTGTCAACAACAGGACTCCTCAAATGCTCGAATTTATGCATGTGCTGAAGTACCTTGCTAAATCAGGGCTTCCAGCTCTAACAGCCTGCTGAGCCAGAGTGATCATTCCAGTCTTCACCCCGAGAGCCTTAGAAACACCCCTGGCACGCAATGTACAAAACTAATTCTAGTTAATTGAATCAAATTGTACATGAACACTCGATGACCGCTGAGAGTTTTGAAAACTAATTATGCTGGTGTCACCGTGCATACCTATTTCTATGATTAGTCACATCCACCTATAGGAAACACGACACTGTCATCAGATACGCTCTGTGATCTGTCCTGAAGGCTGGCACATCTCCAGCCCCGGGTGGGTTTCCTCCACAGTTGTCACACAGTGTGGCACAGCTACCTGTGATAACTGTTGAGCAGACAGACACCTTTGGCGCTGCCATTTTTAATGTGTTTCACTACATACCCCTTTCAAAGTCTAATAATTTCCACCAGGCAAGAATACTGTCAGTCTGGCATCAGATAAGTTCTCAGAAGAGAGCTGTACCCAGCGTTGCCTGTTTTATCTAATAAAGACTTTTCCATCTCTGGTCCATGCTTATAATTTACCCTGCATAAACTGACTTGCCAACACAGTTGCTTGAACAGAAAAAAGTAAGATGCTGACGTATCCTCAGAGTCCTTTCATCTGACAGAAACCACCCAATGTCAAAACAAGGTAAGCAGAGGGGAAAACATTCTGGCAATTAGAAATGGAATTTCAATTCACCATCCTCCTGCCCTTCTCATATCCCAACAAGAAGTAATGCTTTGGTCACCCACATGCTGATACAAGAGAATATTTTGAAGCTGGAGATGGAATGAAGTTTGAGACTAACCTTTTCAATTTCAGGAGGGGAGAAATTGCTACACCTACCTAGCTGAAAACTTCAGATGAAAACAGAGCTGTGAACAGCGCAGGTGGCATCAGATGTATTGTCATCTGCTTTCTCACATGCAAGAACAGCTTTACAAAAGTGTTTATTCCCCCTTCCCTTTGCTCCTTTCTTTAGATGAGTTTAGTGCCATGTGGCTTGGTCCCTGCTTTTGATGGAGCCACCAGCACCTTCCTAGGCAGGATGCTGCAGCCCCAGTGCATGCCACATCCCCAGAGGTTTGACGAGTACACAGAGAACATTCCCTGCAGATGCTATTGGTAGCAAATCTCAGGAGCTAACTGGACATTTTTGAAACTCCCCATGTGCTGGGTGCAGGCAGGGAGGGCAGGAACAGACCGTCCGTCTGCACATTTGGCAGAGTGGTGCCCACATGCAGTTTGCATTTTCCACGTTGCCTTGGTTCAAAGGAGCATTAATGCTCGTGTTGCTAATGAGATAAAGCGGCCAACTGCCTGCTGTGCTGGCTCAGGGAGCAGGCACGGCTCTGACCACTGGGCACAGACAGCCCCACGCAGGGCTCTGCTGCTCCCTTGAGCCTTGTCCTCACCCACCGGTGCACCTGAAGCAAGTGGTGCTTTCCCCCTGTCACACCATTATGTGCCACTGCACCAATTCTGCAGACACCTGGGAACGCACAAGAGACCCCACGGAGGGAAGTCAGCATGTTCCCAAGCACAAAAGTGTCTGCGAGCACGTCTGCATGACCGAGACCCAGACTCTTGTAATCTCAGAAAAATAAGCACCGGCTCCTATCTGTCCAATAAAAGTGCACTAAACCCTCACCCTGCTATATGCGTTAATCATGCTTTGATAATTGTCTCTAAAATTAAATTTAATAACAGATAAAACGTTTCAAGAGTTTCTTTGGCCACAGATTTTATAGAAGGCGCTACCTAGATGTGATGGAAAAAATATAAAAGTTATACCATCTAACCTCTGGGAGAAATAACACTTGGATTTGTTAATTTTGGACAACATCTAAATTCTTCTGCTGGCACAGTTTTAAACTATATCCATATAATGCTTCTCCTCATACTTTTACAGCAGCAATAAGAAAATTGGCTGAAAAATGGTAATGCCCCTTTTGGATACTAACGTGTCCTTTGAGACTCATTTGTTTAGTTTAATGGAAAAATAAAGTTAGCGTGGTCATGTTGCAGTCCCAGTGGTAATATCCTGTGTTGGGATGTCCATGGCAGGGGCAGACAGGGTGTCCATGGCAGGGGCAGACAGGGTGTCCATGGCAGGGCAGAACCAGCAACCACAACAGCCCTCAGCAACCTGCGACTCTTCCCGGCTTCCCCACATTTAGTATAAAACAAACATGCAGACAAGGCAGAGGCCAGTCCTGAGGAGGTTCCCATGTGGCCTGAGGGTGCCAGATCACCATGGCAGGCATGCAGGCTGGTACCTGAGAGACCAGCACATCCACGGTGGCTGATGGTAACATGGATTCATGCAGTTATAGGATGGTTTGTGTTGAAAGGGAGCTTAAAGACCATCTAGTTCCAACCCTCCTGTCACGGGCAGAGATGACATTCACTGTATCAGGTTGACTCAGTGCCCCATCCAACCTGGATGATCCCACTTCCTTAACTCTTGCCACACTGGAAAATCAAAGGATGAATACAGACTATTTTACAGAAACTTACAGCAACCAGAAAACAGATTTAAGCCTGGAATTTGAGAGGTTAAATTAATAGTTGAGTTGGAATTTCTTCAAAGCATGACACAGGCAACAGGGAAAGTAGATATGTTCAGAAAAAATAAATAAATACTTTTTGTTTCTTAATCATTACATGTTCACCAGATGTTTGACAACTGGACTGACCCTTTAAAGTCATCACGTGTTGTCTGAAGTTGTGGTTTGATTACAGGCTAAGCACAAATTATAAGCTGATTTTCCAGGGGCCCATTAGGTTCAATATTTCTTGCAGGTGTTCCATGAAGAGCGATATGCCAGTGTACATTGATCATTTTGGTATTCAGAAAGTACCCCTTAGTTCCACAACAGCAGCTTTCAGAGGTAAGAATGGTCTCTACAGAGACTGCCCCTCAATTTGGGGTACAGCTAAAATCCTGAAGGCTGTGCTGATTTAATTACAGCTATTCAAAGAGAGTGAAAGATTTTATTCAGACTTTCCCAAGACAGAAAAGAAGGGGATAATGGAAATCTCTTATTATCTCAACTGCAGGGGTTGTGACCAAGAGCACACTCTCATTTGCTGCCTATACAGCTGTAATTAAACCATTTCAGCTTTCAGAGTTTTAGACTTACCTCAAGTTGGGATAAAAATCTGCAGTGAAAGAGATGAGATAACACCACATGAAAGCAGCCAGTAGAAATGACTAGATGCAGCAATGGGCAAGGATCCAGCAGCAGCTCACACCCACAGCAACACTACCTAGAGGATCATGGTCAACCCATTGCCCCGCCAGAAACATCTGCTGGTTAATAAAGCAGAAGCCCAATCCCATCCGTGACCAAAACTTGAGAAAAGACTTTGGAAAAGCTCCATTTTCCCAGGGAATATCCAAATTTTTTCTCACTGGGTGCCCCAAAGAACATAAGCTCATTTTAATTGGAAAAAAAAACCCACCCCACAAGGAGAGAAAATCAGCAGGGCTTTGCTATTACTGGATGCTTTGATAAAGTCCTGTGTGTGTTTGGAAACAGACTTGGTGCAGCTGTTACCTGCTGTGCTCCTGGCCAAAAACACAGCCGGGCTCCTGGGGAATTAGGTGAGGTTTTGGGCAGGATGGCAATGAGAGCAGCAGTTTGACAGGTGGTTGTCTCCTCATTCAGCAGCACCTGGTCAAGCAGGCTCTGTGCCTTCTAATGAGAGTGACCTGCCCAAGGAAGGCTGTCAGAACAGGCAAGTGAAGGCTCCCAGACACGCTGCAATGGACCAGTAGTCCAGCTTCTGCCCCACCAAATGGGATCAGCTTTAGGTGAGTACAGTTTCTTTCCCGGCCTGTGAACCTTGGACATCCCCAGCTCCGCGGTCTCACACGATGGCAGGGTGCTGCATCTCTGGTCCTTGGTGGATGTCCAAGGCTTGGGGGCAGAAAATGCTGTTGTTGCTGCCACCATCCCCATGAAAGTGCCAAACATGATGTCTTGGCATGTGAGAGAGCAGTGTGGATAGGTGATGCAGGTGTTCAGGGTGATGGAGCATCCTTAGGGATATAGTTTCATTAGCTGTGAAACTGGGACAAAGATAAGTGAAAGAATGGGAGGAGTTAGCCTGGGAAAGGATCTGGCTCAGGATGGTGACAGATTTTTCTTTGCTGGAGGCTAACCCGTGTTTGGTAAATATGTTGGACCCTGCCCTCTCCCTCCATCCCATGCACCTCCACGATGCCAGGCACCCCACACTCTTGCACATGTCCTGTTACTGCTTTGCAACAAATATATCAATATACTTAGGCAAGGAGAAAAGCGCCTAAACACAATCTGTGGTCATAACAGAGAGAATAAATGCTCCTGGTATTATTGCATCCTTAAACCCCACTCAGGGAGTCCCTCCCTGGGCATTCATGTTTACCATAAATTGTTAAAGGCTCCTTTCAACATAAAGAGAAACACCATGTAGACAAGCTACTGCATAATGTATAAGTTCTAGGATATGGCAGGGTTATGAAACACAGGTATATGAGAATAAAGAATATGTGGCCTCCAGGGTAAAGGTAGCCCTATGTGTCTCTCTTTACAGTGCAGCATCTTAACTGTTATATCTGGCGTCTTTAGAGTTGGCCCCACCTCTGAATCCTTAGGTAGCACAGGCCTGCATCATTTCAGATCCTGCTGTTCTTGAGCAAAACTCCCATTCAGCTGCATGGGTATTTTGTCTGATTCACAGCCACTGGGTTGGACCTTTTGGAGACTGGATTGAAAAACACTGGGGAATAAAGCAAGGGGAGTGTTCTGTACCTGCTACCTCACCAAACCCTCTCAGCTCTACAGCCTGGCAGAGCTTAGTATCTCATTTGTCAAAGTGACAGTCAATTCACCATGATAGATTATGTGATTATTAATTCTGTTTTTGGGAGATATGCACAATTTGGAAGTTTTCTGAATAAAGGTAGTAGGATAATACTTAAGGGAAAAAATCCCAACCCGCCTTCACCCACTACCCCCAAATTTCCACCTTATTAAAATCTCAGAGGTAAGCAACAAAAGTCATGGCAGAAAGATTCTTGTCACAGCAAAACCCAAAAGATTCCTCACTGTGCGTTAGACAGTGGTTTGTTGTACAGAGACCAAATACAAACTGGCACAGAGACTAATTAAAAAGTACTGCACTTGTATCCCCTGTAACTCGTTTGGCTTGTAAATACTGGAATTTTAACTGAAAATAGGTTAATTTCTTTCTTTGTACAAAAACCTCCTGGGTCTTCAGAGGTTCAGCTTTCTGGCTGAGATTACCAATGCTTAGAAGATAAGTGATTTTAGGGAGTTCTCCAAAAAAATGTCACTCAGAAGTCTTTCTCTTGGTTAAGTATTCTCAGCTAAACCAGAAAAACGCAACACTTCTCAATGTTATGGAAGGGGTCTAATGACCAATTTCCAACCTGACCAATGACCAATTTTCTGAAGGCTGGGTGAACTTCAGTAGAGACTTGGCACAAAGGCAGAGGACTAAGTATTCTACTGCAGTTTGGTGGTGAGAATTCAGAGATATGTCATACGAAGAAATCCCCTGCTGAGCGTGTTTGCTGAGAATCAATTTCTAGCCTTTCTATGGCAAAACCAGTAAAAGAGATTAGGGGAAGGGAAAAACCTCTTCTGTGAACTTGCATGCAGACGCTTTCACATGAACCCTTGCAAGGCTTTTGTTTTCCACCAACGCTCTGGCAAACACAGCAATATCACTTGTGCCCATGCTGGTGAAAAACAGCTATAGGCAAATATTAAGGTTTTTCTCTGAATGAGTGTTCACAAATAATGCTTTGGAGACCTCTTGGCTGGAACAAAATCTATTTAGTCAGAATTTCCAGCACAGCTAGGGTCACTAGACTAAAACAGCTGATGAGTTGGAAAAAACACACCCCACATACAGGGACCTTCCATGACCCTCCCAAGGATTTCATGGCAGAAAAAAACTAAACACATAAACCTGTAAACTTCCATACTGGGAATTGTATCTCCTTGAGCTCTTCCTTCAAAGCACGTGCTTAGGATATTGCTGCAAACTGGGCAGCACTAATGCCTTCATTGATCAGACAGGACGTATCCACTCAGTAGTGCAGTGCAGGTTTCTGCTTGTGCACCCTTTCCCATGTTTCAGCGGCATTTTCATTTTAAGTAAATTTCAGCATAATCACTATATTTGCTTAAACCTGCGCGTGTGCAACAAAGCTGTTCCCGGCCCATCTGCTCTGGCAGCATCTCTCATGTAAAATGGACACTCACCCAAGTTGTTGGAAGCAGAAGGAGGGATCCCCCAGTCACACCTGCAACCAAGGATAGAGGGGCAAAGGCACTGGGGAATTGGTAGCACTAGACACTAAGAGGCATATGATTCAGAGCCAAGGTTTTACACCCCTAACATATCCATATGTATTTTACCTCGTTATTGGCTTCAGCTGTACTTATTGTTACCAATTTGTGTCCGGATGCTATTTTTCCAGGCAGCCTCAGTGGGAGACACTTGTGTGCAGAGCAATATTTGCATTTCTGCAGGTCTTTACGGGCATACATATTGCTAATATGCACATAACAGGATGCCATTCATATTTAAACAGCGCTTTTGGAGTCGAATGGCATCACAGCTGAGGGAATGGAAACGTTCTGATTTGTATCACTTATCTCAGTGGAGGTTGCTTCCTTCCCGTGTTCTGACTTCTGTGGCATCACTGCAATAAGGCAGTTATACTCACATAGGATGAGACATAAGGTATTTAATAAACCCCACTTTCTCCCCCCAAAGCCTTATCAGCTTGCTTCGCCCATTGATCTTTAGAGTCACTCACCCCTCTGTTTTTTCCCAGACTACTGTGCTTCCTTTCTACTCCATCTCACTCCTTCATTTCCATTTGCATGTATTCAAGGCCCTAAAGAAAAACAGCTCTGCATTAAAAGGCCATTACAGAAATATATGCTATTTAAGTAACAATAGAACATGTTTTTTGTTGCCAGGGGGAAAAAAAAGAAAAAGAGTATTTTAGTTGCAAACAAGATTTAAAAGGATGCCACATGATGCTCAGCGCACTTTGGCTCACAGAGTTTGTCCTGCAGTTTGTTGCAGCTTCTGTTTTAGTCAGTTCATGGCTTTTGCAGAAATGGGACTGTAGCAAGACTGTGTGTTTGTGTGTGTGTGTGTGTGTGCTCAGACATGCCACCTCCCTCGCCATCTGAGTCCTGGCACAGAGGATCTGATGCTCCGTGGCACAGCTCCCCTAATGTGGTTTGTTACACCCCAGGCAGCGTTTCTCGCTGCCTCCAGCCTTCTGCGGGCAGCCCAGCTCAGCAGGGCTCAGCCAGGCAGCGAGTCCAGGAGCTTTTCTTTCCTAGAAGTCACGGGTGTATCAGCAGGGCTGCTTCTCCGCTGCCTTTTCAGGATAAAATCCCAAAAGGGTATGCATTTGCAAAAACATACAGTGAAAGAATTTTGGTGACACAAACAACCCCCCCAGCCCCGTGGGTGCTTATATGCATGCCTGGGGACCTGTCTTATCACACCCAATGGGTTTAATGGCCAGGACTGAGGCAGTTCTTGTCCCATTTGTCTGCCATGGCCTTCAGCTGGCCATCATCATCACTCAGCAGAGCTTGGTGAGTGGACTGGTTGTCTTCTCCAAAGCTTTCTCAAAACACAGCCCTACAATTGGATTAAACTGACCTAAACCCACATTATCTCCTGAAAGGATGGCTTGGCTGTTACTTCCCACTGTCTGCCCCCACTGGTGCTGCTGACCCTGCAGCCCACAGGGAATGGGAGCAGGGAGCTGATATTGCTGAAAGCTCACCTGACAAAAGGAGAAAAAAGACCTTTTTTTCCACCAGGTCAACAAGGCACCTTGTCCCACCCTGTGGGTGGCAGAGATCATGGCTGGGAGAAGTGGACACTCTCTCTTTTATTAGTCCATTAGTCATCACTTCAGCTAAGCTGACAGCGAAGTCGTATTTGACAGCTTGAACATTAATTTAAGCTCCTGTTAATTTTTGGTTTGCCTTAACACCCTGGGGCTGGCAGTGCTGTAGGAAATTGCCAGTGCCTCTGCTAAGGCACCAAGATTCTCCACCAGAGAGGGAGAGAGAAGGGGAGAGGACAGCAGCAGTACCTGCACCTGCTGCACATCCATCTCCTTGCTGCTTTCCTTGGGGAGGGGGGTTATTTTTAACAAGATCCTCTCAGTGCCCCAAGGTGTACAAGTGCAGCTTCACAAACAGTGGCATTAGTGCCAACAGGGTGGAAACAAGCTGTGAGGACATGGGGCACAGGAGCCACAGCACCACGGGGTCCACCAGCAACTACATGGGGGCTCTGCAGTGATTCGGGAGGGAAGAGTTCACCCTTTCTCATTTGGGTGTGCAAAGGTGGTGTTACCCATTCCCTTCATGCTCCAAGCTGGCCTTCAGGGAGGAGCTTTCCCTTTGCCCAGGCTCTGTGAAGGACTGAGATAGATACATGAAAAATTCCCATCCTTTCCTCAGCATATGTTCTTTTGCAGCGAGTTGAGAGATGTGTGCTTTATAGGTGTGAAAATGAGAGGCAAAGGACAGCAAACTATTGCTTCCACCCTTGTATTTCAGAAAACAGTAGAGAGACCGAACAGTCCTTGGAGACAGGACAAAAGGTCCTCCAAAAAGGAAGGTGCAGGGTCATGAATCTTCAGTGTTATTCTTATGAGGTAACAGAGGGGATAAACAAAGAAACTCTAAAATCCTAGTGACTTATTTACTATTTTTGTGTGTGAAATAGTAGAAACAAGTAATTTCTCCACCTTTATCCAAGGATTTCCATAGCCTATTTTTACCGGGTATCCAGGGCAGGCTCACGGATAACCACACTTCATTATTCCACTAGGAACCTCATTCAGACTGAAACTTGGGCTATTGGTTTTTAATCTTAATGTAGTTTTTCATTTTGATGGCTCTTCCACCTGACACGGAATTGCCACGCTGCAAATTGAATACAATAAAATTGCTAATCAGCCCATTAGAATATGTTGATGGTATAACATCTATTAGTTGTTGAATAATGTCTTCCTCCAATGTATTTTGAATTAAGTCTGCATGATAACAAAACGAATCCAGGTAAGTGTACCTACCCATTAACACAGTGTGCACATGCCTGCCCAGCCTTCTTTTGGAAATCCGTACAACTTTTTAACACAGTGACAATGCCCTATAAATACCAGGGAAAGAAAATGTGTCTTCAAGCAGTGAAATAAGCAATTAAATGCAAAGAAATTATCCATGAAGTAAGACAGATTACATCAGTTTGCTCTGATCATGCGTCTTTCATGGGAACACAAAAACTATTACAGGCTCCAAACTCAGAGCATGGTGAATTCCTCTGGCTTCAATTGCTTCTTATGCCAGGAATACCTCCCACATTTTACTTCCACAACAGCTAAACCAAACTATTCTCCTGCATTGTCATTTTCTTACCCCATTTTCTCACCCCATTTTCTCCTGCTTTTTCCAAGTCTTGCCTAACAATTTTTCGGGTCCTTAATTCTGATATGCAGAGGCTACAAATTTTCACATCACCCAAAGAAAAAGAGCCCTTAGCCTGTTTCTTTTAAGGATTCATTAATTTCTCTACCCTAGTGTAAGTCTTCCCTTGCTCTACTATTGCAGAGACCCAAAATGTAAACTTTTTTCCCATTGGCTTCCCCTCCCTGGGAAAAGATAACTTCCTGCACTGGCAATTGCCCTTGTCAGCATCCTCTGGTGTTACATCCTGCGTGGTTGAAAGCTGCCACACCAAGAATGTCTCCATCTAAAACTGAAAAAAGAAAGTAACAGTGAATACACAATGTCTCTTGTTCATTTAATATCCTCTGTTAAAAGCTCCTAATCATTATAAAATAAGAATTGTTGTAGTGGTTCTTCAGCAGAATCAATCTTTATGCAATCTTCTATAAGAAACGTAGTGGTCGTGTTGTAAAGCCCTATAATTTGGATGAGTTTATTTTCTCATAGGAATCTTAGNTTATATTTATTATAGAAACTTTCTTTAAAAATGGTACAGCCTACTATGAGAGCAACTGTGGTCAGAATCTTACTAGCAGTTTAATTTTCTGAGATGGGAAAGGATATTCCAGGAGGATTATAACCCTGAGCATGTGAGAAAAATGTCACCGGGCATCTCTACATCCTTATGCACCCAAATACTTTTGAGGATCAGGTTCTCTGTGCACCTCCATCTCATACAAACTGGCATCTGTGTCGCTGAGCGGATGGGTTTGAGAGTAAGTTGCTTGCAAGAAATGTCAGGACTCTACAATACACAGACAAGAAAAGGAACAATATAGCTGAAATGGGCAAAGATGATTCAGTTCTATCCGAGGAGAGTTACTTTGTATTCCCAGTCAGTTTAACAATCCTTTCATCTTTCAAGGAAATTATAGCTATGATACATCGGGACAAAGTTAGCAACTTCTCTTTTTATCTAAGTCCTATTATTGGTGCTTGTCACAGCCATTCAGGGACCTCCTGGGAACCAAAATGGACAATTGCATCCTCCTCTCTCTGCCAGCAAGAGGCCGGGTATCATTAACAATGCTTAAATTAATAGGGAATTTTGGAGGGAGTAAATGTACCCCTGCAGGAAACCAAGGATGAAGAGACAGGATATACATCTCAGTTCAAAGCCCTGCCTGTGAGTGGAGGTCTCTGACATTTTCTTGTTCAAAATTAGACATTCATAAGTTGAGTGCAGCAAGGTGCACATTATTGTTTTGGTCTATGGAATCAATAGCTACGAGGGAGGGGGTGGAAGGTGGCTTTTTGAAAAAGGGAGTGTTTTCCACAATGGAAAGAAATCGATAATGTGTAATAAGTGGCTGTAGGTGGTTCCCTGCCCTTGCTCCTTTTTGTGCAATGTAGGTCTCAGGGCTCTGAAAGGAACTGGAACACAGAGTGAGGTCTTTTATCAAACTTTGTATTACCGTGGCTAGCAGAGCATCCAAATTTTGTCCTTTTATGCGAGCGGAGGAGACATGTAGAAGCAAAATAGCTTGAGCTTAGTCTGGCTGAGGTCAAAGTGGGGTTGGTAAGCTGGGGGGAAGCCTGGCTTGGCTGCCAGCTGCAGCCCATCAAACTTTTGCATGCAGACAGACAGAGGGATTTCACATCTGTGGCCAAGAGCCAGGAAATCTGGGAGGCTGAAGAGATCCTGCCAGGCAGCAGCAGACAAGGGGATGAGCGTCCTGTCACTCCAGGGTTGGAGCTGAATGCAGCCCAGACCCCTGGAGTTACCAGAGCTCAGGGCATCCTGCAGTAGTGTGTTCCTGCTCCTCACTGCTCCTCCATCATCCTGGGTACATTTTACCCAGCAGTGGGAAACCCTTGCAGGACTTGTCTCGTGGGTGCCACTCCTCAGAACTTTCACGGGGAGGAATGGGACATGAACAGCCTGATCCTCCCTCCTTGGGGAACTGGGGGGTTGAATTGTCCAGGGGCTGGGGCATCCAGCAGTCAGGGCTTTTCCTGAGGGATGCAGCACGTGGCAGACCAAGGTAGTGCTTACCCCCAGGCTGAACTCTGGTCCAATATAAACAAAGAAAAATTATGAATTTATGCTGTTGTCACTGAGCCAGATAGACACAGAAGTACTTATTGCACTGCAAATGACTTTTGTTTCGTGATCCCCCACTGTCGTGCTCCATCTACTAGAGAAACAAAACTCTGGAACCATTGGTCTTGGGGAAAATTCCAGGATTATCCCTGCACCTCTCAGAAAGGTTGCACTTCCAATCTGGGGTAGGATGGTGGCCTCAAAAAGAACCCACCCCTACTATGAGACTGAAGGAAGCAGTCACAGCTGTAGGTCAAAGTTTCTATACTCATTCTTTTCTAAAATGGGCCCAACTGGTACAATACACAGGTTTGTAATTTGGAGGCTGTGTAACTGCAATACAACCTGCCTAGTCTCAAAATCATAAACTGGGTTAGAGAGAGAAGTAGCTGATCTGCTCCATCTTCTGTCCATTGCAGCTTCATTCCATCTTAAGTCACAGAATCGCAGAATGGTCTGGATTGGAAGGGAGCTTAAAGATCATCTTCTTCCAACCCCCTGCCATAGGCAGGGACACCTTCCACTAGGTCAGGTTGCCTGAAGTCACATCCAGCCTGACCCTGAACAAATCCAGGGATGGGGCAACCACAACTCCAGGCAACCTGTTCCAGTGTCTCACCACACTCACAGTCAAGACTTTCTTCCTATTATCTAATCTAAACCTACCTTCTTCCAGCTTTAGGCATTCCCCCTTGACCTTTCAGCACAAGCCCTTGCAAAAAGTCCCTCTCCAACTTTTCTGTAGGCCCCTTTAGGTACTGGAGGGTGCTATAAGGTTTCCCCAGGGCCTTCTCTTCTCCAGGCTGAACAACTTGAGCGCTCTCAGTCTGTCTTCACAGGAGAGGTGCTCCAGCCCTCAGATCATCTTCGTGGCCTTCTCTGGACTCACTCCAGCAGGTCTGTGTTCTCTCTGTGCTGGGGACCCCAGAACTGGACACAGAACTCCAGATGGGGTCTCATGAGAGTGGAGTAGAGAGACAGAACCACTTCCCTGGACCTGCTGGTCACACGGCTTTGGATGCAGCCCAGGACATGGTTGGCCTTCTGGGCTGTGAGTGCACATTGGCAGAGTCATGTTGAGCTTCTCATCCCCCAGCAACCCCAAGCCCTTATCCTCAGGGCTGCTCTCAATCCATTCTCCAACCAGCCTGTATTTGTGCTTGGGATTGCCCCAACCCAGCTGCAGGACCTTGTAGTTGTCCCTGTTGAACTTCAGGAGGTTTGCCCAGGCCCACCTCTCAAGCCTGCCCAGGCCCCTCTGGATGTCATCCTTTCCCTCCAGCATGCTGATCACACCACACAGCTCGGTGACATTGGCAAAGTTACTGAGGGAGCCTCAGTCCCACTGTCCATGTCGCTGACAAAGATGTTAAAACAGTCCCAGACCCACCCCTGAGGAATGTCACTCGTCACTGCTCTCCACTTGGACATCGAGCCAGTGACTGCAACCCTCTGAGTGCAACCAACTGGCCAATTCCTTATCCAGGAATTGTCCACCCATCAAATCCATGTCTCTCCAGTTTAGAGACAAGTATGTTTTGTGGGACAGTGTCAAATGCTTTCCAACAAGTCAGGGTAGATGACGTCAGTCTCTCTTCCCTCATTCACCAGCACTGTTACCCCATCATAGAAGGTCACCAAATTTGTCAGACATGATCTGCTCTCAGTGAACCCATGTTGGTTCTCACCAATCTCCTCCTTACTTTCCATGTGCCTCAGCATATTTTCCAGGAGGATCTGCTCTACAGTCTTGCTGGGCACATTGGTGAGACCGACCAGCCTGTATTTGTCCTGGTCTTCCTTTTTTCTCTTTATAAAAAAAGGAATTTAATTTTTTTTCCAGTCAGTATGATCTTCACTGGACCATCATACCTTCTCAAACATGATGGATAGTGGCTTGGCAAGTCCCACTAGTGTTCTGTTGTCTATGTTTTAAGCGTCTGAAATGACAGAACTTCTATTCTCAGAGATTATCTGGAATCTTAGCAGGACTCTCCAGGGGGAATGTTTTGGTTTTGCTGTCAGTTAGTCTTACATTTTGTCTCCTTAGAATTAACTCCATGGTTCCTGTTTCACCCTCAAAAATGCTTTATTTTCACCCTGGTTCCTTCCACATCAACAGGTGAATATATTCAGAGGTGAGTGATCTCTGCCAGGATGAGGCTGAGAAGGGAACGTAGGAATGAGTGTTGCCATAAGGAACCATCCCATTCCTTCTTCTCCCATGCAGCTTCTAGATCCCAGACAACATCTAGCACAGCGTGTTACTGCTGCCAGCAGGCAATACTGGTGAAACCCTGGCAAGTTATGTCAGGTTCTCATTTGAGCAAACTCACAATGAACAATTTCGAGCACCTGCCTGAATAAAACTGTTTGCCAGGCTTTGGAACCTGGAATGGCAATGATCCATCCAGTCTGTGACCACTGAGCATCAGCAAACCACTCCCCACCCAGCCGTGCTCATCTGTCCCCTCAGCGGGACCAGCAGGAAGTGCCTGCTCATAAACCAGCGCTTTTTTAATTCCTCCTCATTATCCTTCACTAGAACCCCTTGCCCCATCTTTCCAGGGATATTTACATACTTCAGGAGTGTGTTGTAGGTTATTTTGTCACCCTCCCAGCTGTCACTTCGTTGAAATTTACATTTTTCTCTTGTATTCTAAGTCAGTTCCTCCAGTCCCAGCTGAACCGAGCTCAGTTTGAGTGACCTTCAGCAGATACCATTGTATTTATAACCTTCTCCTCCTGACCCCCTTTGCACACATTTTATCACAGACTAACAACATTTACCCTTTCTTTAGCAGCTGAACAAGCTGATGAGCTCCAAGTATAAAAGCAGAGGATCTTCTCAGCACACCTCAGCAAGAGGGGGTCTTGGAAGCAATAAGAAGGATGTAGTATGTGGCTTTCGCCCCTCTTCGAAGGCAAAGCTAATTGAAAACCAGTCATTTTCATGCTGTCAAAGAAACTCAATCAGTAACAGGCAAGAAATAATCCTCTTATATAACAGGTCAAATAATAATATGTCATCGAGGTGCTTTTAACTTCATTAAAATTTGTCCCTTGATAAGTGCCATTTTAATTATGTGATCAGGTAATAAAATAATACATGCCCGAAAACTTAGGTCCAACCCACGCATAATTAATGGTCCTAAATTAACCCTGGATGATAGCATAAAATTTAATCTCATATAGAAAATACTCTACTGAGCATTTTTCATATAAGGAAAGAAAAAAAGACAAGAAAGAAAAAAAAAAAGAAAGAAAGAAAGGAAGGAGGGAAGGAAAGAAAGGACGGAAGGAAAGGACGGGAAGGAAAGGAAAGGAAAGGAAAGGGAAGGGAAGGGAAGGGAAGGGAAGGGAAGGAAAGGAAAGGAAAGGAAAGGAAAGGAAAGGAAAGGAAAGGAAAGGAAAGGAAAGGAAAGGAAAGGAAAGGAAAGGAAAGGAAAGGAAAGGANTAAAGTATGCTGTCCAGAAAACTCAGCGAAAATCATAAACTCCAAAGGCACAGAGCTCCAGAATTCTGCCACTGTGCCCTAAGCCACACAAGTCTCATCTAACTTATAAACAACCCCAAAGCATTTCTCACTGTAGTATCTGGGTCATGCACATAGATTTTGGGATACAGTGGGATATGTCCAGAAGAAATGATCAATTTGCTATTCATCTGCTGAGCTGCCCTTTGGCTTCACCATTACCTCTAAAATAATGGAAGGTACTTGGTGATCACAAGCCTGTAATTCACAAATGTGCTGTCCTAACGTGACTTTAATGCCAGAATTCAGGTGAGTCTAACTGGGGTTTAGATTCGATTTTCTTCAGCTCTCCAGACATTCCCCAGGAGTAGAAGCTCTGGTTATATTGTTCCTTTCACATTGTGCTGCTCCTACACATCAAATTTGGGTATGAGCAACCTCAGGAGCAAAAACAAGCTGGGAAGACAAAGGTGTACTCTTCCAAAGGTATACATGTGCATCTGTCACCTTTTCTTATCCTGTAGAATGGGAAGCTATTGGGGAACTTTGATGTTCTGTGCAGAGACATAGACCAAGCAAGGGTGGGACTGGTCTAGCTTGGCCTGGGAAATTTTCTATTTTATGCTATAAGGGCATAAAAAGCTTCATACTACTCAGGAACCAGCAGAATCTGCACATTTCAAATACCCCAATCCCTGGTAAATCCTCTATAAGCCTGTCTGTGATGATGGGTGTCAGCAAATACAGTGTCCAAATATTGAAAGATACGGAAATTAACCCCAAAATGAACAGTCTGGTAAGCTGCAGATACAAGAAAAATGTAAACTTTATGCATTAGAAAGGTGGGTGCCCAAGTGTTAAGCGGCACTCTAGTGGTGGTGTTTCTTAAAAAGAAAAGCAAGCAAACAATGAGAGCAATGAGTGAGAGTTCTGGAGCCCAAAGCATATAATAAAAATTGTAATTTATTAACAGTGCTGCTGGAAACTCCCTGGGAACCATATCTGCCAGCAGTGATATCTGCACGTCAATCTAACTCCCACTTTTTTTTCTGTAGCAAAAAAGCTGCACTATTGCTCTTGCCGCTGTGATCCCCTCTCAGGCTGCTCTGACATGCTCCTTCTTTTTGGATTAATCGCTTCCCATGCCATCTGTTTTTTGAACTCCAGCTCCTTCCCAATCCCTCCCTTCCCCTCTGCTTCCCACACACAGCCTGAACGACAGGCTCCTTAGCACCCTTCCTGAGCCTGCCGTGACAAACCCTGCGCTGAGGGAGGTTTTGGAGGTCACTGGCACTTCTGGTGGCCCAGAGGACATAAGTGATGTGGCTGAGGTTGTCAGGGATGCTGATGGAACACATCTGCCTCATCCCTGTGGATTCAGGCTTTCCTAAAAGGAAGAGCATCCTTTGTGGTTTCCTTCACCTCATGCAGAGCTCACCTGGCCAGGACAGCATGGTCATGAGCCCTGGCATGGGATGCATCAGTAGGATGTCAGGCAGTGATAGAGAATGGTCTTCACTGCACACCATACCCTGTGTTTACTCTCTGCTGGTTCCAAATCCACTGGTGAGATCCCTCTGGCCTCAGAGGGGCTCGTTACAGAGAGTGGCACATTTGCCAGGACCAAGGAACATGGTGGTGTCTCCAAAATCACTTGGATGCTTGCACAGGTGAAGCACCCAGGGTTATGGGGTAGCATCTTGTCAAAGCCATACAGGAGGGAGATAGAGTATGACTTGCTGTATTTCCAATCAGCATCATCTTGCTGGTGGTAGACCAGCTTGGTGTCCAGCTTATTCCCTGTGGTTGAGGTGTTTTATTACACAGCTTCTTTCAGGTGTTCTGATCCAGACACTAGTTTTGGATGTATTTTCCAAAATTAAGAGCCACCCTCATCTCTCTCCAGATACTGACTGGCAAACTGGCACATTCCCACAGCCCGCAGCACAGTGGGAAAGGAGGCTCTATCAGAGCCAGTGTGAAGGGAGCTGGATGATGTGGAGAAGAAGTGAGTCCCCTGGAAAGCAGGCTTAGGGCATCTATAACAAACCTGCAGCAGCAGGTAGCTCCAAGCACAATGGATGCAAGCAAGGAATGGAAAGGAATAGGAATTATGAGTCTGGGCCAGTGTCACACGACACCAGAGAGCAGCGGTGACTACAAACACTGCCCAGGTTTGGGCAGCAGGATCCTGTGGGTGAGAGGCACAACTCAAATGAGAGTGTGTTTGAGCTGGCTCCCTTTCAGGCTGCAGCTCTCTGTAGGAGCCTGCCCGCTCCGGGGCTGTGTTTGGCAGGGTGTCCTGCAGGGAGGCAGCGCCACGACACACGCTCTGCGTTGGCAGGACCCAGCTGGGCAGACGGCACGGCTGCCAGTTAATAGCAGACAGCAATATTTAAAGTAATCATTACATGGATCAGCATAAAGCAAAACCCTTGTTAAAATTAACAGCGCAGTCACTAAAGCTGATGCTGTTTCAAGCTATTCATTATAGCTAACAACCAAACTGAGCCAACAGCACTTGATCAGGGCTGGTGCTGTTTCGTGTCTTCTGGAGACAAGACTTACCTGATTTCAAATTGAACACATTGACAATAACCAACTGGACTTATGCTGAGCAGGAAAGACTCTGGGAAGTTTTGCTGTGCCCCATTTCAGTTCCAAACCCACATGTCCACATTATATCTTTACCAGCCATGAAGCCTATGCCTGTGCAGCCTGTGGTGCAACCCCTCACATGAAATTGCGAGGACCAACAGCTGTCCTGGTAGACACCTGTTCCTAACAACTTTCGAACACTTTGCTGGAGTATGAAAGGCTTTAAAGCTAATCAGACTTCAAGATGTGTTAGCAAAGAGGAAGACAGACAGAGCGGTACTAAGAAAAGGATGCAGTATGAAGTCATGCTTCCTCTGGGAGGAGAGAATCCACACATGGCAGCCCCCTCAAAACCAAACTGCCCTGAGTGATCAAATATTTGACCCCTAAAAGAGAGTTTCCTGCCCCTCAGCTGATGTGATACAAACTTGTGATGCATCCCCTCCTGGTCCACTGTAAATCACAGTGAAACATTTGCTTGAAATGCTTTCATACTTTACCTTGCATTTGCAATGGTCTAGAAGCACATGTGCCATCATTTACCATGTCTCTTAAGGGGGAAAACGGCTTAAATGTGATTTCCAAGACACTGAGCTGGTACAACAGAAGACGCTAAACTGGCAAAGAAAACTGCCACTGGGGTTTTTTTTAACCTCTGTATCTATATCCTTTATTTGATCTCCCACACTCCCTTCTGTACTCCCTTGAATTATTCACTTTTTAATCCTAACAAGGTTGCACTTTTGCTTGGTGGCTTGAGATCCAGCACTCTCCCTGCCAACAACCAGCCATTTAATTGTTAGACTTCTTAATGTGCCCAAGGTCTCAGGATGTGTCACCTCCCCGCTGACCTGCAGGGCACTTTCAATCTCTTATGAGTTGAAGCTTGCAGCCATCTCAGTCCAAAACCTCCCCATCAGCTGTCCTGCAGCAGCTTCAGAAGGACCCAGAGAGGATCAAGGACCCTTTGTGCTCAGATCTGCATAAACACCCGGTGAGAGACAGCTCCTGCCCTCCTGAGGTTATGGGCTCAAAGGGAAAGCAGACAGAGGGAAGGTCAGTGGGAGACATGGAAGTGGAGTGTTCATGGTAATGCTGGTCACATCGCTTGTCAGTCTCTCTTTTTGTTGCTTGGGTTTTTTTAATTCCCCCCTCAGAAAATAAAATAAGTTGTTGGCTTGTTTTTGGGAGTGTTGAAAATTACTGTTTGCGAAAGGGATCATCTGTTCCCATCCACCTTGGTCCTGTGCCAGCGCTGCTCCGGACTGCACTTCCTGAGGAGATCCTGTGGCTCTGCAGGAATAACATGGCACAGAAGCACCAGAAGGCGAAATAAAACCCCTTGGTTGCCCACTTGCCCCATCAGACCAGGCTGCAGCTCCGCAGTCAGTCGACCCACCCCAAGCTGAATGCAGCGTGGCACAAAGTGTCCCGTCAGTCACCAGCGCAGGGCTGCAGAGGAGGCAGGGACTATATCCCCTCCCCTACCTTCATCACAACCCAAAAGGGATGGCAGCATCCCTGACAGTTCACAGAGCACACACCTGCCAGGGGAGAAAGAAGGTTTTGAGAACTGGAAAAATTGCCCTGGAGTAGAGTACAATATCACTTCAGTCTAACCATAAAGGGAATAATTTATTCTCCTTTTTCTCGGGCAGTGGAAGTGTATCAGCACTACAGAACTGCAAGGACAAAGGACAGCTTGTCCTGTCCGGATGCAAAAAAGTCCTACTTTTAAAGTGAGGCTTCAGAACGGTGTATGAGAGTTTGATTTGCATCCAGAGTGGAAACATGCTTGCCAGCCATCAGGCTGATGTGATTTGAAGCAGCTGAGATATTAAATGCACTAAACCAGAATGTATAATAGCCATGCTGGCAGACCTTTAATTATTGTCATGCTTTTGGGCACTGATATCATTCAAATTAAAAGCTTTCCCCACTACTTGTGTTTTTTTAATATGTTGATGTACTCTGCACTGATGGATTGTCCTCTCTTGTCCTTCTCTCACAGAATGCTTGGAACAATTTTCTTCATTGCAGAAATAAAAATTACAGGCACTCACTTTCCATATTTTTGGAGTTTTTTTTGTTTTGTTTTAAAGCATGGATCCCCTAACCAGGAGAACAGTTTGGCAAGTTCGGAGGGGCAGTGTTAGTTCCTCAGTCACCAATTCTCTGCCTCAGAAGAATCAGGAATGCTCATTATTAACAACAAGACTGAAGCACCAGTGCAAGTTTCCCATGAGCAGTGCCTTTGATAGTGCTGGCTGATGACTTAGCAAAGTTTCCCTGCTGCATAGGTCTGCTAATTTTCCTCTCTCAGTTGGTCCAGAGGCAGATATTTTTGGCCAGTCCAGCAGCAGAAAGCTCGAGCAGTTCGTCTGAAGCTGAATCTACTTCTCTGTTCGTACTGTTGTCACCGATACCAGAATCTGACTCCTTGTCCAGGTCTGTGGTAAGGCTGCTTGCTCGCTCAATGTAATTCTGGTCTAAGTCGAACTGTTTTAAGCAGAATGGGCACAGCACCAGTACAAAATACTTATCAGGAAAGTTGCTCACAGCCTTTCCCGAGCTGGAAAACCCATAAGATAGGCAGGCGGATATTCTTACTTATCGCCCCTGATGACAGGCACGTCATATCACATCTCCATCATGTGGAGGCTCATTTGCAGGAGATGCAGCACTCACATCTTCCACACTGCGTCCAAGTTACGCTGACTCGCTGCAGTTGACCCCAAACTACTCTGAACTCTTGGAGCACTCTGCAGCTCCCTTTGCTGTACGTGTTATGCAGCTTGTTTTATCTTTGGGACGGTGATGGGGCACAGGGGCTCAAACCAGGTCAACACCTCTCCCTAGCTCTGACCCTCAGCCTCTCTGCAGACTCCGGAGCAACGCTACTGCTTCAAGGGGAAGGTCACACCTTGTAGCCTGTTTTATCCACTGGAGGCTTGGTCTAATTGCCTGCATGCAGAACCAGGAGCCAGAAAACCCTTGTGTTTATAAAATTGACTGCAGCACTACATCTTTCACCAGCCTTGAGCAACTCCCTTCACCTTTCTGCCTTCGTTTCCCCGTGTGTAAAAGCGAGATAAGGTTTACATTCCTTCCAGGGATATTGCAAGGATTAATTAGTTAACTGAGTTTGTTAGAAAGGTGAAAAGCATTTTACACATGTTAAGTATTGTTTCTCTAGGACAAAAAAACCCCTCCCTCTGCTTTAGGCAAGTGCTTTTAAAGGCTCAAACCCAAAGACAATAAAAGCTGAGGATACTGGCTAACTCAAAACCAGCAAGAAGTTTGAATGCTGGGGAAGGGAGACCACCATAAGAGGGAAAGCTTTGCAAACACAAAACTTTTCAGCTCTTTGGAAGCCAGACGAGGTGAAAATGAGGCGCATTTAGTGGACAAACGGGGTCTCTTCCTTGGTTCCTGGCTCAAGCCCAGTGGAGTCAGCAGCCAGCTATCCCGACCGTGTGGTGGTCTCTGTATCCAATGGCAACAAGCACAACACGGACCTTACTAGTCCCAGTGAAAAATACACTCTCCCAGCTGGACTTTCAGAAGAACAAACAATTTCAGTGCTGCCTCGTGTGCTTTTAGGGATGCCAAGGAAACACAAGGAGATCTGCACTTTCCCTGCCTAGGGTAGATCCAGGCTTTGGGGTTAAAGGCGGGATCACACAGCTATTCCTCCTGTTTCTCATCAGAATTGTTTTGAATTAAAATCATTCAAAAGCAAATGCCCAGGGCACAAAAGGAGCTCCTGTCCCAGCAAAGATAAGAATCTGCTCAGGAGATCAGGATGAGCAGCAGCACTAGCTCCTGTAATAAAAAAAGGTAAAAACCAATAAAAATGAGGGAGGAAGTAAATAAAAAGCAACAGCTCTTCTAAGGTGCTGTTTAAGGAGGTAAACTTAGCAAGACAATGCCATTTACACCAGCTACCCTCGGAAGGGCTGTCCTGCAGCTCCTCGGGATGCTGTAGCTGACTGGGCATAAAGGCAGTGTTAACAGGGCGTCTACAGCAACAACCAGCCAGTCTCTCCTGCTGTAGTAAAGCCTCTGGGAGGCATCATTACCCTCAGGTCTTCCTCTCCATTGTTGTGTGCTTTTTCCAGCGGTGCTGCAGGAGTAGCCCTTGTGTACATTTTCTAACACACAGCAGGAAAGGTCAGGCATAACTAGGCTGAGCTGCCTATTTATTTCTCCTGAATTAAATGGGGGAAGTTTATGCCACATGTTTTCCTGCCAAACCTGTGAAGAAGGGATTGAAAGTCTACCAGCAAGGTGCTAAGGAGTACTTTACTTGCTCACTGACACGATCGGATCCAAAAGATGGTGTTTGCTCGTAGCCCAAATGTTGTCAGAGCAAGCAAAGGTGAGGCTGCATCATCAACAGCTGGCAAAAGAGGAGATGCTGGTGTTGCAGTGCTCTGCTGTTTCCAAAGTGGCACAGCCCCATGCACAACTGTCACTCCGCTTGCTCACATCTGCCCCATCCCAATTCTCCCCCATCCTGTATTTGTACCCACTGCGCTGAGATGTACCTGCACTCAGACCGACACACACATTTTGGCTTTAAATGCCAGGGCCACTTAGTGGTCCTGTATCTTCATGTTCTTGTAACAGTATAAGTCAGGAGTGATCCTAAAGGAGATTCATAAGGGTAAAATCAGTGAAAAATCAGAGGAATCAAAAGGAGATCCAGTTTATAGAGGCTGAAAGCTGATTTTCTTTTAAATTGAGGCTAATCCAATTAAAAGTAAGAGCTTTCAGATTTTAGGACTTCTAAGAAAGAAAATTTTTTGGTTATAAGGAGCTGATCATTCCTGGCTGTCACAGCTAGTGTAGGTGATGAAAGCAGTGGATGTGTCTGTCGGCTGACTCCAGCTGAGAATCTGGAATTAACATTGTTTTAAAGAACCCTGCATGAGTTTACAGGTGGAAAAAAGTCCACACAACACGTGTTGGTGTAACCTTCCAGGGAAAGCATGGGCCTGAGAAATGCTCCATATTCACATTTAGGAAGAGCAGACACACTGGCTGTGAGGCATCTGCACGATGTTCTCCCCATTCGGGACTAGCTAACAAACATAAGGACTTGAGGTCTTGTGTCTCACTGATACTAACAGACAGTCCTTACTGTTGCCCTGCGTGAGAGAAGGGGGAAAGGTTATGGGGAAAAACCCCCAAAAGAACAGACATAGCATTAAGACACTGCTGGACCAGCAGGTCACAGAGTTACTGCTTCTGTTTGAAGGACCCGGCACCTCTCTTCCTTTATCACATTTGCACTTAGGTTTCCATACACATCTGCTCCTGACCATCAAATAATTTCTTCTCCACCCTCAAGGGAAAAGTATTTTGTAAAGAAATTGCTTCCGGAATCACAGGTTTTTTCTCATCCTTCAGTGTCTTTGGCAGCAGACTCACACATTCCAGTTTACCCCAGAAAGAATCTGTGCCTTGCAGAGCGTCACATTCTGTGGTCAAGATTGTGAAGAAAGCAAACGTGCCCAAAACTTCAAGCACCAAGCCCATATTTAGGCACTTGTATAAGTGCCCTTTTTTCAGCAGTGCGTAGTTGTGTCATAGCTCCAGTTGACTCCTCCATTCTGTCTCTCTTCTCCACAAAAGTCCCAGTGTAACCGCAGTGCTTTGATCCAGTGGCAGGAGTATACACTGCCTGGCAGGCTCAGATTTGTATTTCTGTGCCCTGGGATGGTACTTCTCTGGAAAGGCTGAAGGGCAGAAAAGTGAATACCCCTGGATCTCATGGCCATTTAACACAAACAGAAAGCCGGAGCCAACCCAGAATATTTCCATAGCATTGAATAATTTGCTTTGCTCCCTCTGGAGACATTTTCATTCAGCACTGTTTTCAGCCTATGTGCTAATTACATTCCACTGAAGTTCTCAGAAAGGGGACTCTCGTAGTGCAAAGGGCTCTTGCTGATGCAGAGAAGCATTTCCTCAAGGAACAGCTGGATCTTGGTTAGTCCTAGTGTAGGTAGTTGAGCTTTTAGTCTTGTTTAGTGGATTTTTTTCACCCTGGTGTGTTCAGCACCTGTCCTGGTGCCTGGGTGCCCTTAGAGGCTGCAGGGAAACCCTTTCTGCCCACCCTGTGCCCCACTGAGACAGCACTGCTGGAGGCAGTGAGGACCATGGGGCCGGGAGGGAGCCCCTTGGTATGGGCATGGAGGGGGAGAGGACTCAGGAAAGATGCCTGGGAACGCGGGAATTATGGAGGCAGGTGATCTAAAGGAAACTACAAAACATTGATAACAGAAGAAGACACAGTGGGCTACAGAAATTCATCCCTGATGTAACTTTTATTTCAGTCAGTCACCCAAGAGCTGGATTTGGCCCTCGTGGCAGAAATTGTTTGGTTAACCAGTAACATTAATTGCAAAAGTGAGCAGTGTTCCTTTAATTGCACAAAAGAGAGAGAGGACAGATCCCATTTCAAATTTCAGAGTAAGGGTTTTTTTAAAGGCGGGGGGGGAAATAAATATTAATACCAAGGCTGTGTTGATGAGCTTTAGGGGGGTTGCTAAGCAACACAGCCTTTTGTCTATAGCCCAGGCAATGCTCAGGAGGGGGCTGTGTAAGAAGAAAATTCATATGGCTTCTATAGAAACATCTTTTTGTGGCTTTAAAAAAATAAACAGAAACCAAAATTTGTCTCCCTGTGTTGTGTTTTTTTTTTCTTTTTTTTCACATTAAAGACTCTCTGCTGAAAATTTAGTTACTGCCCTGATCTGAGAGCATGTATTTGGAGGATGTTGTGAGCCTGGCAGTGAAGCTGGGGCAATGAGCCCACGTTTTTAACACAACACCAATATTCACTCAATATATCCCTAAATAGCATGGGTTTTTAAAACTCTTAAATTCTGTGTACTAATTTGCTGTTTATGGCACACAACCATTACATTTCAGCCCATTGCATTTTCTTTTTTTTTTTTTCAGTTCACCTTAAGGAATTTCATAAATGTATCCCAGTCTAGCACTGAAATGGAATAGCTAATAACACACCATTACATAACTGATAAAATAAACCCACACACTTTCAGACATTAAAATCACGTTGGTTTAAGCCTTGTTGTAAAATTCAGCTCCACAATCCTTCAAATTCAATACATTAATGTTTATTTTAAACTTAGAGCTCAGGAATTCAGGGGGAAGGAACAGCTTTTGATTTGAGACTTGCAGAGAGAAAATTGTATTTTATTAAGTTATTGATAATGCTGACTGCTGAGAAATTTTAAATAATTTTTATAAAAAATTAAAGAACTCATGTTCTGATATGAAAGAAAATATAAAGCTTTGCTGTTTATACAAGGGAGCAGAGGTGAAAAGTGGTAAACTCTGAAAACTGCCAACAGAATGTTCTTCCTTTTCAAAACCGCAGAGATTTGTAAGGCCCTGGTGCCTGTACAAGTGGAAGGTGGCAGCAACAGAGAGAGAGGTGCAAACCTCGGAAGAAAAAGGCAAAGAGAAGTTGTTATTTCTTCGACAGTCACTAAAAAGCATAGTGAAATACAGCAAAAGAAACCGTTTAATCATTTAATCTATGTGAGATCCAAAGGCAAATGTAAGAAGGTTCTTCAGATGATCATTGTCCGTGTTGCCAGCATGACAGCTAATTTCACAACACACGAGGAGAGTCTGCTGCTGAGCATGTGGAAACTGCTGAAGATATTACTGTTTGCTTTGTTTTAAAATAAAAATTTTCCTTTACAACAAGATGGTTTGCTCTGCATACGAGCCCACTGTGAAAGTGTGATATCAAAAAATGAAACAAGGTACTACTGGACTCCCATCAGGATGATGAACAACAAGCCCCCATGCCTGCTAAAAATTTTGGCCACAGACCAGTACCAAATTTCTAATTTTCTCAGACTCCACCAGATACTGCTTTGTATGAGTATTCTGTGTGGTAACAGGAATGTGGTCAAGCATGACCTTTTGATCAAAATTAGTCTACCTCAGTTCTGGGGACCATGGACTTAAAGCTACTGTTATTTGAGACAAATTCTCCAAAGACGTATGTCAAATAGTTCTTTTGTGAGAATTCCACTTCCTTCCCACATATGTAACTTCTCTGGCTTCACTTTCCTCCTTCCTCAGCTCCCTCAGCTGCTGTTGGCTGTAGAAGTACCAGAGGAGTCATAGGAGGCTTTTGAAACCCACAACAGTGCTTTGGGCTAGTGCAGGGGGCTTGAAACATCTGCCAAATAAGACAGCAATCCATGCTGTTCTCCTAGATCAGTCCACAAGCTAAATTAAAAAAAAAAAAGAAAAAGATTTGATCTGAATTGTCTGTTCGGACAGGCGAGCAACTGGCCTAGAGCGAACAACACGGAGCAACCAACCATTCCCAGTGCGCCGGAAACAAGAAGGAACTAATTTTCCAAATCCTTTTCAAAAGGAGGTAGACACGGTATCTGCTCTTAGCTCTCGCTCTGCATCACTCAGTCTTCTCCCCCAGAATGGGGCTTTGGAGGTGGCTCAGAGCACGGCTGCGAATGCTTTTTCCAGCACCCATCTGTGCATATCCAGCCTCCTCTGAGCTCTTTGACATGCATTCAGACCAAACCAGTCAGTCTCCGGTCTGGGAGTGAGTCAGCTCTGCTGTTCAGTTCTGTTGAGGTGCGCTGCTAATCAGCTCAGGGACAGGGGAGATGCCTGCAGACACCATGCCTAAGACAAAACACGTGGTTCTGTGGCAAACTCACAGAACTTATCGAGACCCATGCATACAAGGATGGGTAAAGTTCCAGCTAGAACCTATCTCCCTATAAATAAGAGCAACAGAGGATAAAAATTTGATTTTTGCAGCATGTGTGGCTAGTTTAAAATCAGAATTCTCCCATTCCATGGTAAGGTACATGCAGAATCTTTGCATGCCAAAATTAGAATACGCACATATAAAGTTTTGAGTTCAGCTCACCTCAGGCAGAAGGGACTGCAGTTTACTGTGGAGCTCAGGGTGTGTTGTGTCTAACACCTGCAATGCACAACTCAAAAATTACAGGCAAAGAGCTGAAATATAAAGTGTTATCCCCGACAAAGATGCATTATGTCCTTCTACATATATATTACTTGCTCTACAAACAATTCAGTCTTGATTATATCTGTTCAGATGTTTCTTGCAGCAAACACACTTGTTCAGAGAGGCACATCACCTCTCATCTTCCTTTTGACTTGTGTCACAGGAGTTTTCTGCTCTCACTTTAGTACTTCTGGGGCTGTCCAACAGCAGAGCAGACAGATGATGCGAGTGTGACACTTGCTAAGCAACCCCTGCCTAGAACATAATACCCACCTGCCTGCTGAATGACTTCCCACTAGTTAACATGACCAACTGAACATGTTCTACAATCCACTCAGGTATAAAATAACCTGCAAATGAGCTGCTAGGGGTGGAAAAGCTAAAGTGAAAAGGCCTTGGAGTGAAGGGGTGAGACATTTCATCTGGATCCTGAAAGCCTCTGACATCACGTTGCTGATGGAGGAATTGTTTTTCAGCACATTTGATCAATGTTAAGAGGAAGAACTAAAGTTTTCTGGATGCCAGTGCAGCAGATTTTCACAATGAAAGCAGGTAGACTTCTTTCCATTCTTTTCTTAAACACCTAGAGCAGATACAGAATATTGTTAATTCACACTACCTGCTTAAGCAATGACTGAGTCACAGGGCATTTCCTAGGGATTAACGAGGAGCTGGGAGAGTTGGTGGCTCAAAGCAAACTGGGAGGCCATTAACCCCAGCCTGCCATTAATTCCCTGGGGAATGCCCTATGCCTCAACTGTTCTTTGCTGCTATGACCTCTACCCCCTTCTTTCTACTGTTAAACGGAGCAGAAAAGGGTCTTGAGCAGGGATGATGCCAGATGCTGCTTCTGGATGTTTCTTAGCTCAGGGAATTTCTGGTCAGACCAGGAGCTCCAAATACCCTCCTCCATCTGGAGAATGAGTTTTCCAGGTCATTTTCATGCAGTTTTCTGGTTTTGAGAGCACAAAATTTGTGCCAACTCACAACCTGCATAACTGAAATTAGTGGGCTCTATGCAGAACACAAGCCACCGCCTTTTCTACCCTCCCTGGTAGTGAACTTGCCACCGGTTGCCGCANTAAAGACTCTCTGCTGAAAATTTAGTTACTGCCCTGATCTGAGAGCATGTATTTGGAGGATGTTGTGAGCCTGGCAGTGAAGCTGGGGCAATGAGCCCACGTTTTTAACACAACACCAATATTCACTCAATATATCCCTAAATAGCATGGGTTTTTAAAACTCTTAAATTCTGTGTACTAATTTGCTGTTTATGGCACACAACCATTACATTTCAGCCCCTTTTTTTTTTTTCAGTTCACCTTAAGGAATTTCATAAATGTATCCCAGTCTAGCACTGAAATGGAATAGCTAATAACACACCATTACATAACTGATAAAATAAACCCACACACTTTCAGACATTAAAATCACGTTGGTTTAAGCCTTGTTGTANGACATAGTGGACAAAAAAACCCCAGTCACTTAAAAACTAAACAACATTACATGAAATAAACATTTAAACCCCCCCTTATTTAAATGAAATGTGAAATTAAACCAATTCATATCAAGGCCTAAAATGATGTAATTTACTAGAATAACATTAAGCAACATATTGTCACTGCTGAAGTTCTAGTCAGCTGTACTAGGTGGCTTTTAGTCAGGTGGACTGGGTGGGTTCCCTGGGACAAGAATTTGCTGAAGTAGAAGATTTGGAAGCAGCAGCCTTCTTGCTCATACTAAATATTTACTGATTTTATTTTATTCAGTTAGCTCTATCTAATAAGTTTACTTCAAGTAGTGAAACAATAGAGAATTAAAAAAAAAAAAAGAGAGAGGACTTGTTTTTCCTTCTCCAATCTGTGAATAAAAATGGGTACAATTAGTTCTTCAATTTCTCTGCCCTGACTTACTTCAGTGATTGATAACTTAATTCTTCATAGTAACAAACCAGTTAGTTGTTTTTAAACTAAGAAAATACTCTTTTTTTCACTTTCTTTTGAGTTATCACTTAATATCACTTATTTAGGTAGCAAAGAGAATATTAGGCTATTTGGGGAATTTTTATTGAATTCTAGTTTTCATTCAAATATAGATTCACAAAAAGAAGAAAAAATGGAAATAAATGTACCATCCTTCATTTTCCAATTAAAAATAGGACAAAATTAAGACTATGATAAAGTGATATTGATGTATCCGCATAAGAAATATTCATAGGTAAATACTTTTGGTTACCAGAAGACCTCACTGTGTACTATCTTTTGTTGTGAATCATAGAATGGTTTGGGTTGGGATTGACAGATCATCCAGTTCTAACACCCCCACCACAGACAGGGATACTTTCCACTAAACCAGGTTGCTCAAAGCCCCATCCAGCACTTCCAGGGATGGAGCTTCTCTGGGCAACTTATTCCAGTGCCTCACCACCCTCACAGTGGAGAATTTCTTCATAATATCTGATCTAAATCTACCCTCTTTCAGTTTAAAGCCATTTCTCCTTGTCCTATCCCTACATGCCCTTGCAAAAAGCCACTCTCCAGCTTTCTTGTAGGCCCCCTTTAGGTGTTCTAATGGTTACCAGCCCATGAAAGCTAACTTTTATTTCAAAAAATACATAGCATAACTTGCTACTGCAGAAAGAGATCAAATGTATTATTTAAACCAAGATTTCCTACTTGATTTAAATCTTGATTTAAATTAGTTCTCTGTGGGTGTTGGAGTTGGCTTACAGCCTTCAAATAATTGTAGGGAAGAAAGGAAACTCTGCTGAGACGGATGCTATAAATATGTGCTGGTATTTGAGACTGCAATGACGTCTTTACACTCAGAACCTCTGGGTTATTGGCATTAGAGGACTGAGTATACCTCTGAATTGCACTTAAATAAGTGACTGAGGCAAAGAAAAGCCACAGCAATTGGTACTTGACTATTTTAACAGTGACCTAAAATAGTGCATATAGCTTTTGAACACTGTTTAACAATCAATCTGTTGTCCAGTTACCTTCCAAATTTATCTTTTAGTACAGGACAGATCCAGTGATCCCAGAATTTCAGCGGCAGCAGATGGAACCTCCAAATCATGAGACCAGCACACATTAGAATTGCTGCAGGACAGGAAGAAAAAAAAAGGAAGCAGAACAATACACCATAAAAGAAAAGTATGGCTACAGTCACAGGCAGCTACAGAAATCTGCAAAATGACAGTTCATAAAGCATATATATAAAGACTGAAAACTGTCACTGGTGAAGTAAGGTGGTGTAATCTGTGCCTTTCCATTTTCTCAATTCCAAGTTGAGCTGACACCAAAGAACAGTATTTTGTTCTCTCTTGGCTTTGTTATCAGTCTCCAAATCCACACAGAGAGCAACACGCCTACAGCTGGTGTGATGCTCAGAAATAGCTTCTTATTTACCCAGTTGCTTTGAGTGCTAATCCTGAGTGCTTTGGGTAGTTGGGGCTACATCCCACACCTGTATCTGTATGTTTTCAAAAAGCATCATGTCTTATGGTGATTCCCAAACAAATCTTCATCAGTGGTCTAAAAAAGCCAAAAATTGGTTTTTCCACACAGTACAGGCACTTTCAAATCCAATTCAAGAATGGGTGGTATCCATTTAATTTACGCCGGCAATCTCTTAGATTAAAACATTTACTACTACCAATTGTTTTAAAAACAATTTAAGAGTTCATCTGAACCTACTTTTAAGCAGTATAAGACCAGCCGTGATTCCCCAGTTGCATGGATTTAAAAGGGATACAATACCAATCCCAGTCAGTGTAGAATATCCCAGTCTGGTGATGGCAAAAGGCTTCACCACTGCATGATGCTTCCCCTCACCTCCTACATCCTCCAGTTAATGCAAGAAACCTGCAAAATAGGACATTCTCCTTTCTGGAGACATGGTTGTGTTGATATTCAGATGTGCTCTGGTAGAGGTGTTCCCTTAGAGGACAAGGAACAGTGCCACTTACTGTTTATGTGTAACCCCATGTATAATGGCATTTTTTACAGATATAACAACACTGGTGAAAAGACACCTCCACAAGTGATAGAGTTACTTGTGTGCAACTTTTCAGCTCTGATGAGGGCAAAGAATAACCACATCCACTCAAATACTCATTTAAATTCAAAAGTTAAATCAGTAATTTCAAGAGAAGGGGAGAGAAATGTTGGGGCACATTTGAGCAAAATCCTTCCAATGAAGAAACCCTTTCGTCCTCTGATAGCCTTCCAATCACTTACTAAAAGAACCTAATTGTGTACAGATTAGTGTTCCTATTACTCCATTTACCATGGATGAAGAGTTAAATTCTTTCTGCCTTGCATTTACATTGAAGCTTTGAGAACTGTGGTACAGAAGTGAGAGGTTGGGGGTTTTCCCTTATTTTAGTAATTAATTAATTAATTAATATTGTGTGTAAAGAACTGGAATAATTGTTGATAAACAGCTTAATCAAAAGAAAAGAGCGATCTTTCTTTTTGAAGATTCTGCAGTGCTTGCAGACATTTCATCAGTCCTGCAAAACCACTTTCTGATGTAACTAAGTATTACCCATTTTACAAATGGGCATGCTGTGCTAGAGGAAGAGATTCAGTCCCACAGCTGTTGGTGATAGATGACCTATAAAACACTTCAGTTTTGACATACAGATATTACTATAACCATTAGACAAGGCTACAGTCTTAGGAATGCAGAGGTACATTCACAAAGGGTTTTGAAATTACAGCACTCACTTGACATCACAACTGAAGTCAATGGGATTTCTTTAAGGTCAATAAACCCCAGAGTAACTCCCAGGCTGCAGCCTGTATTTATTGCTCTGGAGCTCCTCAGAAAGGCAGATGGAGTGTGCATGAAAAATGGATCTGCTCACTTTTCAGGTTTGCAGGAGGACTCCCTGGAATGGCCAAAGATGTTACTATTTGATGGGGTCCGTTTGGCTGGAAAAGGCTTCTTTTTCCCCCAAGGCTTCTCTTCAGAGCAATCTGCCTTGGCTCTGAGGGTCTGGAGGAGGCTCCCTCGGGAGCTTATCTATGCTGCTTCTTGAGTGCTGCACAGTGATGTAGACTTCCCAAACCTTCGAGAAACCTGCTGGGAGAAAGTCCCTAACCAGATGCTCCGAGCCCAGGTGGCTGTGTTAACCCCCTGGGCCAGCTCTACAGCTTATCCCTTATTAAATTCCAATCCTTCATCACTTGTGATAAAATAGAAGCCAGAGAGTGGATGCACAATGAGCATTTTCAAGAGCTCTGCTTGTGTGATAGTTTACTTTGTGGTGGCTTAAACACACACCAGAATGAATGTTTAAATCAAAGCACAAACTTCTTTGGCCTCAGGGTAAGAAAAACATTTTAACATTTTAAACATCACTGGTCTTGAGGTACAAAAGCAAATATTTGCCAAACTTCCAAACTTCAGAGAGTTGGCTTTTTAAAGACAATTCCTTTTTGTTCTCTGGAAGGCTTTTCTCTTTCTCTGCTTCCCACCCATAGGGAAGAACACAGGCAAGGAAGAGGAAGACAGCCTCTTTCTCCAGATCCCTCTTCTCCAGTGTTCACCTCAGCTCCACAGCTGACAGCCAATACTGAGAAGCCAAAGGAAAGCAAGATGAGAGAAATACCACTCTGCACATGGCTTGCATTGTTCTCATGCACTTAGTTCACTACACTGACTTCAGGGAAACACTGAGCTCATCACACCTACCATGGAATTAAGAAGCTCATTGATACTGTTTGTACACTTTCCTGTGCCTGGCACTGCACACACTCTTACTCAGTGAGAGGGAACGTGGCCTGCAGGGTGTCAAGAAAGTAAAAATATGATCAAAGACCACCACCACATCCTCTCTTAGCTCTTAGGTCCAGACAAGACACGGGATGGGATTAGGCGTGACTCAGAAGTTGTCATTAATTTATTTACTGTCATCTTTTAGCACTCCAGACATTGTTCAAGTTGAAGGTAACCTCCCTTCATTCTCCTACATACCATACAAACAACCTGGTAGGAACTTAACCTGACAGTGCAGTGTCAGGTCTTGTTCTTGGCACCTGGGCATGGTTTTAAGCATAACTTCAGCAGCAGACTGCCCTTTATGCAGCTCCTCACTTAATCCACTTGTCTAGAGACTGGCAGCAAAGTCACAGAGAAAAGGAAACCCTTGCCATAGTTTGATGGCCATTTCCTTCAGCCTCAGTGCCAATGTAGGCAGCTCCCTCACCTTGCTGCTCATCCTATACCACGCTGTGTCTTGACTGTGCTAGAAGAGCTGCTCACGGAGCCGTGCTGTGAACCAGACTGAAGACCTGGTATGAGTTAAAAATAACCAATGGAACCAAAAAAAACCAAAATAATTTTAAACTGAGAATGGTTCCCTGACCAGGCCAGGCCACACATCGAACTGTCACAGGCTGGCCAGGCTGCACCTTCCACCTGGTAACCTGAGATGTGATGTTGATTTTGCACTGCTTCAGATCCAAGGCACTGCAAGGAGGTACAGACTGTCCTGCCCAGAGCCAAGTGATTGAGAGAACTTCAGCTTCTGATACTTGGTACATGTCCCACGGACTCCCACAGCTTGCCAGACAGATAAATGTCATGGAGAACTAAGTGGCAACAGGTCCTCTTCCTTCACCAATAAGGATTATAGCTATGCCAAGTATAAATGACAACAGGGACAAGATCCAAGGATCAAATAGGTATTATCAGCTTTACACAAACGTTCTGTAAATGTAATAAAATGTAATAAAATAACATAGCAAAATACAGTACATTTAACTATTGCTATACAATATCATACATCATCATGCCATACTGTCATACAGATACTATATACATGTAACTATTTTAAAATTGCATATATGCATATAAAATACTCACTGCTTGCTCCTCAGATACTTCAGAATAATTCTAGTGTTATTTTAATCACGAATATTCTGAAGCAGCTTTAGGTGAAGACTGCATAATATGAGACATGTTGAAGCAATAAATTTCAAGGAAAATGTATGTAAAGGGATTGGCTCTGTCAACGGAAAGTAAAAAAGGATTTTGCTAATTTGGTCTTTCTAAAGTGCTTTTTTGAACAGACAAGTAGATTAGAATTTTATTGCCAGTGATAAAAAGTCTCAAATATTTTATAAAAAAAACCCAGAAATATCTCTACCAAAAGAAAGATTTTCTTCTTTCTGTAACATATCTTGCTATTGTCTTGATCAATCAAAGATCTGGTACTCACAGATATAAATGCTTTGTATTGCAAGTACTAGTGCCATACAAGGATATATAACAATAAATCTGTAAGATTATATAGATACAGTCACTATGCCACAAACACACACTGAACAGTCATTAAGGTATTGGGGAAAAGTACAGAAAAGAAGTGAGAAGAAGGTGAGAAGAATTATGGATTTACAGAAAATAGGGCTGAAAAGAAGACCACAAGAGATCTGTACTGAAACTAAGTCAAAATTACAAATATTTCTGGGTTTGTTTTCTTATTTTTTTATTTTTATCTCTTTTAAGAGCTATTTCCCTAAGTAATCTACTGCTGTCCTGAGCTCTTACCAGGAGGCTGAGAGGAAGTCTCTGCTCCTACAATTTTAAACCCTTACATCCTGCCCACCCCAGCCCAGAACTGGTGAATAAACTATTCCTTTTCCTCCCTGCAACAGACTTTTCCACAGGATTCAGGAAGTGATTTAAAGCAGAAAAGAAGGAAGCCACAATGCAGAGAGAAAAGGTTAAATGGGAAAGAGCTTTGGGAGCCGAATAGCTGAATGTTATTTATCCAAAATAAACAATATGACCTTCAACAAAAAGCACTGTGAGTTACTGAGAGAATGAGTGGGGGCAATAGCAAAGAATCTGGAAGAAAGAAGATCCAGGATTTCATGAAACGACTCAAAAATGGATTATGCGAGGGCAGGTGAAGCAAGTACTTCCTGAGCAAAAGCAGAGATATGATGGTACAGCCTTTGCTGTGATGAGGTCTGTGATGGGGTCTGGAAGTGAGCTGTCCTTTTGCACATTAATGGTTTTTTTTTTTCTTTTTGTTGTTCCAGGGATAGAAAGACTTCAGATACATGCACCAGCATCTGCTTCCCTCCATTGTGCTCTGGTGCCAAAGGAGAGTAAATATTACCACAGTCCATGCAAATGAGAGACAAATATTTACCTTAAAAAAACCTCTGCAGGCCTGGGTTTGGAAATCACTGCACTTACTGGATCTGTGGGAATGACTAATTTTCATCATAACTATTCACTGGACAGTTTCTTATCTAAAACATGTGTGCTCAGAAAAATGGTTTTTAATAAAAAAACCTGCTTTAGCAGAATCTGCAATAGGTAGGACTACAATAGACTGAGTTAATGGTGTACGGTCTCACTAATAAGTACTGGCTTATGAAGAAGATGCTTCACTTTTTATCTCCCAAGCTCTGAATTATGGATTTTTGTTATGCTCAGTGAACTCCTGGAAACCCATCCTTGCACAGGAAGGACAGTGAGAGGAACCCACAGGGCACAGTTTTTTTACTTAGAGACTTTTTCACTGGAAGGACAATCCTTTAAAACACAGAAGCTCAGGGTCTGTAATCAATGACCTGCCACTGTTATCAGCACCTTTTGTGATTTGCTCTCAGAAAACAGTGGCTCCTGTCCTGCATCACAACTCCAGTGGTACCCAAATTCACCTCTACCTAGGACTGTGGAGTCAAATGCAGAGTCTGAACCCTGCCCACGGCACAGGACTGATATTTGGAGTTCTCTGTTCTGTTCACAGCAATGTTTAATTCTCACAGAAGCTACCTAAACTGAACTTGAGGAAACTACGCATCCACATGTGCCTGGATTTCCTCCTCTCTTCCTCCCTGTGGGTGTCACAAAAGGCTTAAAATAGCTCATGACTTGCGCACTTTTCTTGTACTATCTATTGTAGATATTTCAAAAGGGTAGAGGGAGGAAGATTAATATCTGAGGTAGCATTTATAAGTCTAGAGAAATCTTTATAATGGTGCTAACCCAGCTCAGGACCAGCTGCCCCTTGGACCCAGAGGTCAGAGATTTAGTTCCACAGTGGCTCCTGATTTTGCTGTTTCAGAAATGCACATCATGTTAAGAAACTAGGAAGCCATGTCTCCTTTTGTCTCAAAGGATTTGGCTTTGCTCACCCTTCTGGCAGCTCTCTGTGTCCTTCAAAGAAAAAAACCCAACCCTTTCATTCCTGCCACTATTTTAGTTTGTTTTTGAAGGAAGAACTCTGTCTACACTGAATAGATCCCTGAAAACAATCTCCAGTGCAGACACATAATGACATATGAATGGAATGCTCTGAATATTGTGCTTCTGCTTCTTCGGCCAATTATGCCAATTTACCACAATTTGTGATTCATGAAAGTAGACCTTGTCCTTAGACACGGAACTTTAATTCTCTTTTCCGTGTCAACCTACCGAAACACTAATTCTTAAGGAACGTAATAGTGTCTGTTTGCAGATGTAAAAGTCCCCTGGAATGAAAAAAGCAGCTTTTCCCCTACCACCCTGTGGAGAGAAGCAGACTTTGCACAGCAAGGTGATGTATTATTAGAACAAGCAAAATCCACAGAATTGCTTCATGAGATTAAAAAGAATTCTATTTCATTTGCAACTGTGTTTGTTATTTTTGTTAAACTGCCCCCTCTCAGGTCCTATCCCAAGAAGAAATCCTGTCAAGAAGGATTATTTTTGGCCAGTTCTCCTTCAAAGAGTCACAATCAATAATCTCTCTTACAGAAGTAAACCTTTGGGAACAGAGTAAAGAATGTTAATCGTAGTCCCTATGAACATCTCACTTTCTCTAAAGGCAACAAATGAAATATTAAAAACTAAGTAGCATTTAAACAAGTCACTCACCACGAAGTCTGTCTCAAAGCTCACAGACTAATCAAAACCAGAGCAACACAAGGGACCCTGGCTTTATAAAAATAATCTTTTCTCCTGTATCATCAATTTCATAAAAGGCCTTCAAAATCCACAAGAGTAAAACTGTTTCTCTCTTTGAGAGCAAAGAAAAAAAAAGTGTGAGCATTTCAGGTTTTAAAAAGGAAGTAATGTAGCAAATTGTAGGCTTGTGTAATTCCATTTAAGTAAGCCAAGTTAAATACATATGGCCTACAAGGTTGTGGGGTGGGAATTTGGTAGGCTCTAGAAATCCAGAAACATAATCTCCTTGCTATCACCAGTAAGTGGGATATCACTCCATATTTTTTCAGCATTAAGTGGCTTATCAATACAGATTCTCAAAGAAGAGCTTCAGTTTTTGTTGCATACCCTGAAAATTCTCCGCTTGGAAAAAACGTGTGCTGTTTATCAGTCAGCACCAGAACTACATATACAAACATATCCCGCTCACAGCGACAGGTTTCAGAGGAGGTTTAGGTTGGATAGTAAAAGAGGTTCTTCACCCAGAGGGTGGTCGGGCACTGAACAGGCTCCCCAGGAAAGTGGTCACAGCACCAAGGCTGACAGAGCTCAAGAGGAGTTCAGACAACACTCTCAGGCACATGGGGTGACTCTTGGGGATGATCCTGTGCAGGGCTGAGGGTTGGACTCAGTGATCCTTGTGGGTCCTTCCAACTCAGCATATTCTGTGACTCTGTCAAATATAAATGGGTTTTTTTGTCAAAAAAACACAAACTGAAACATCCCATAATACCTTTCCTGCAAATATCTTCCTATAGAATTTTTATGAACCTTCTGCAAATTTGGGTATTTGATCTATCAGGTATTAGAATTAATACCTGTTTGCCTCTGTAGCTGTGAGCAGTTACTGGAGGACATGCTGATGATGCTGGTTCTCAATAGTCAGGCCATACGTGAGATATGCCGCAGCAAACTGCCTTCTTCTCTCCTCATTCCTTCCTCATCCCAGAGAGGAAACACTGAACTTCACGGAATCAGGAGCAGTCCTGCCTCTTCATTGCAGGAGGGAAGGCAGGATCCTTCCCATTACAGTTGGTGCAGCATTGGCATCCACACAACCATCAGCCAGAGCCAAATCTTGTCTCTTTCTAGGCAACGAGTTACCACAGATCCTCCTTTCTTTTACCTCAAACAGATGGCAATGACTTTTCCTTCTCTCTGTTCCCCTTTGCTCCTGGCTGCCCTGTGTGGGTTTCTGTGCATATGACCTCCGTATCGTCCATACTGTGCTGAACTCACTAAAACTCAAGCAGAAAGGCAAAGAACTGCCCAAACAACCAAGAAGGGGTTGCAGCCTCCAAGAAGAGTCCCTCCTGTATGGAGGATGCACATGAAGCGCATCAGATGCTGGGGAGCCAGCATTGCACCGCATTTGTCAGCCAGAACAGGACTTTAAATACTCCAGACAGCTTAACTGATACAATTTCTGATGCAACGCCAGTTACAATTTCACTAGAATGAGTGTTACATATATACATTCTGCAGTCCCATGGCTGTGAAAATCGCTCCTATGCAACTGTGCTCTGGCATCTCCATTTAGTTTTTAATTGTGCTCCTACCCTTTTCACTGTGAGGACAACCTAAACCCTGTAAGCGGCACGCAAACTGCGACAGCTTCACTGCCAGCACCTGTGGGAAACCACCAGCCTGCAAGGTGTGACGTGTCCCACTCTCCTCCCTGGGAACTGTGGGATCTCAGCCCTTGAAGATGCCCTCAGTGCAGCCTCAAGCATGACATTGTCTCCCAGGCTCCAGCTCTTCCCATGTATGGCTGTTTCACAGATAAACCACCAAAGATGTGCAGAGCACTGTGGGCAGCCCAAAAAAACCCCATGTTTCGGTGCATCCACTGGGGTAACACAGCTCCAACACCTGGAGATAACACAGCTCCAACAGCTGGAGATATAGTGCTGCAGGGTACCCTCCCACCTCACCGAAGAGACGCTTCCAGCTTCACCCGCAGCACTGGCAGCAAAATCTGACCGCATGTGGCTGTGCAGGATCCTTTTCAAGAGGCAGCAAAGACGTGCCCAGTGAGGCCAGAGGACATGCAGTTTGCACCTTGCCCAGTTTGGCACAGAGCTCACCACCCTGACGGAGCTCACTACTGGAAGGCACTGGGGCTCTCCTTTCCCTGCCCTTCCAGGAGAGCTGGAATCCCTTTGCCACAAAGATCAAGAGCAGCCAAAAGCAGAGGATGGCAAACTCTCTTGCCTTGAGGTTAGTGCAGCAGCTCTCTGTCACCCGAAGCACAGGGAATATGATTTCCTAAAGACTATGGGCTTCCCACTTTCCCAGCATAAGTGAGGAACACAAGAAGAAATTGATAAGCCTGAAAGTCAGGGAGGTGCACTTCCAAGAACAGGGACACATTCTTCCCTTTCAAAGCATGGGGATATTCAGATGGGTGCAGAGGATGATTCCTCATGCTCTCTACTATTCCTAAGAAGGGAAAGGAAATGGAAGCTTCCTCCCACCGCAGAAAAACATCAATTTTCTGGACTCTTATATCACCTGTTGGAAATAGGAAAAAATTACTTGCCTAGGTCATTTGGCTGCAGAACTTAGATGCCTTTTAACCCTAAACATAAAAATGTCATGTTAACGTTCAAAGCAAAACTAACTAGCAGCAAATCCTTTGATATCAGCTCCTCACTGATGAACTGTGGACCAAAAATTATTCACGGGAATCCTTCTGTTGGGACATTTTCAATAGAAACACTTTGACTTGAATGGAAGCAAACATCATCCTTTCCATCCAACACAGCAAACAGGCCAAGAATATACCAATCATATCAAGGCCATGGTCAAAAGGTTGGGATTTTTTAAAAAATTATTTAAAATAAACAAATCACTAGTAAGGATGTGGAAATTAAATGTTCTGTAATCACAAACATCAGAACATCAGAAGGGAATACAAAATTAATGTACAGCAAATATTCTAATATAGCTTTCCAGGTCCAATTTCAATGAGGCTGGAAATGGCTGTGAGCCCAAGTATTTGTGCATGCATTCAAACAGTTAAGAAACAAGGAATCTGACTATATAATGTTTGCTGATACAGACAAACTGATCAATGATGATGAAAACTCAGTCAGACATTTGAGATGGTCTCAAGTCTCTGCATGCTGCAGAGATGTGCATGGCTCTTTAAGCCTGTGTTGACTCTACTGGATACCTAACATTATGCACATTCTTAACTTTTAGTACTGCAATAATTCCTTTAATGTGAAGTATTTTTGTGAGTATTTGCAGGACTGGATCCTAAGTCTGAGCTGGTCTTCACAAAGATATTCAGGAAAATTAATCCAAATTAACTAAAGGCTTAATTTAAAGCAGATTAGTTAAAGTGCATTTAACCCTGTAAAGACTTTTCAAAATTAAAGTAGTCTTAATTCCACTTTGTATAAGGCTTAATCCATTTTTCAATTTATAATTTAAGTGAATTTGGACTAATTAAGTTGAATGTCTTATGTAAATGAGCCTGGGGCCCTAATTCACTACTGTGCCCAAGCACAGGTCTAAAACTGCTACTGAGAATAGCATATCCTTGAAATCAGTTGTTTTCAGTAAGGTACATACAGGCACTTAAATATTTTCCTGAATCACATTGTCAATTGCTTTATATTCCTAAAGCAATTGAAAATTACAGTTTGATGGTAAGCAAAAATCAGAGTTCAAAGGGCTGAAAGGCAGATAAATATTTTTCATTTACTGTCCTCTGGATGATACCAGTTTCTCCAGTGTGTATGTGTGTATAAGCAGTCTTCAATCATTGCTTTTTGTAGGAAATTTCTGATTGACACAGCATTAAAAAAAGTGATTCTTCAGACTGAAATTACTTTTTTTTCCTTAAAAGGGGAAAGGAAGATTAATCCTTCAGTTTACGGAAAGATTTCATAATAGGGTGCTGTTTTCTCAATTCAGACTGGTAAAGCAGCATAAACACTCTCAATGAAAAAAATGAATTTCAGCAATTGTATTTATCTAGGATTTTACATCTCGGATTTTACAACTCTTCTTTCAAAGCTCCCCTTACATGGAAGTGTTTGAATCTAGATTGTTTTCTTGCTGAATATACAGCAAGGGAGCAAAAGAAAACACTAAAAGCTTTATAACAAGGTCGGTATAAGCACCATACTTCATATGTAAGTTTAAATATTCAATGTCAGTTCTATATGTGCTTGACTACTTCACAGAAGAGAGGTAAAACTGTGCAATACTATTATTGCTAACAGAGTAGCAGCAAAGGCATACTAAGAGGCAAGTTGTCTGCTGGCTGCCTAAAGTGAACCAAGGAAAAAACTACCTCCAGAATAAAATTTGCCAACTAGATTAGGCACGGAGCCAGAAAGGCTATTTAGAGAGTCATGGAGCCTAGGCATACATCCCATGTCTGCTTACTCAGAGTGGGTTAGAGAAGTCAGCTCACATGTGATACGGCTCAGATTCTCGTTGTGGTGGGTTCACCGTGGCTGAATGCCAGGTGCCCACCCAGCCGCTCTATCACCCCCCTTCCCAGCTGGACAGGGGAGAGAGTAAGTGTGGAAACAAAAGAAAACAGCACAAAATCGTGGGTTGTGATAAGGCAGTGTATATTGATATAGAAAGCAAAGCAAAGCAGGGTGCGCGCGCACAAAGCAGAAGCAACAACTAATCTCTACTTCCCATGAGCAGCGAATCCCCGGCCGCGTCCGAGGAGCAGGGTTTCTAAATCTTGTTAACAGCCATCGGAGACAATGAGTGCCTCCCCTTCCTGCTTCCTGCCCCAGCTTTTATATCTGGGTTGACGTCATATGGTATGGAATATCCCTTTAGTCAGTGCAGGTCAGCTGGCCTATTTGTGTCCCCTCCCAGGATCTTGCCCTTGACTGAACAGTGAGTGCTGTGCTCAGTGATAGCCAAAATATGGGTGTGTTATCGACACCAATGCAGAGCACAGTGAGAGCTCCTATGGGGAAACAAATTCTGGCTCAGCCAGACCCACCACACTCGTCCATCCAACTTGCTGTCTGAACACAAATTCCTTCAGCTCCCCCGGTACTTGAACAGTCATACCCAACAGTGCAACAGAGCCCAAGCAAATACTCTTCACCTCTCAGCACGACAGTACAGCTTCTGGGCACAAGCTGGCACAGGGCTTACCCATACATCTTCACCTGATCTTCCTTTACTAGAACGGATATGGGTGGTAGGAGATTGAGTATGTCCACCAGCATGCACCCACAGTTCACCCAGTGCACTGGTGTGGTTCTGAGCGATGCCCACCTGATGGCCTCAACAAAATTGAGATTTGACAGCTCTTTACATCCATGTCACCAAGTGTCTGTATTTTGGTTAGTCTCCCCAAAGAGAAGAGTGCAGAGAGATGAGTTCTTCATCTTTTTCTAACTCATGCAGTGGAAGAGAGAATTTCATCCTATGTAGGTTCTTCAAACATAGAATCATAAAATCGATTGGGTTGGAAAAGATCTCCAAGATCATCAAGTCCAACCCTTGGTCCAACTCCAGTCAGCTTACTAGATCATGGCACTAAGTGCCACGTCCAAACTCAGTTTAAAAAACCTCCAGGGACGGTGAATCTACCACCTCCCTGGGCAGGCCATTCCAATACCAGACCATTCTCTCTGTAAAGAATTTCTTTCTAATATCCAGCCTAAATTTCCTCTGGCAGAGCTTAAGCCCGTGCCCCCTTGCCCTGTTGATGACTGCCTGGGAGAAGAGACCAACCCCCATCTGGCTATAACCTCCCTTCAGGTAGTTATAGAGTGATGAGGTCACCTCTAAGCCTCCTCTTCTCCAGACTGAACAAGCCCAGCTCCCTCAGCCTCTCCTCATAGGACTTGTGCTCCAGTCCCTTCACCAGTCTTGTTGCTCTTCTCTGGACCTGCTCCAGCACCTCAATATCTTTCCTGAACTGAGGGGCCCAGAACTGAACATATGTTTATCAATCTCTTAGTAAAGAAAGAGGAAAAGGAGTTATTGCAAAGAGATCCAAGGGCAATTACTACCATCCTGCTCAATGACTACCTAACTCCTGCTGCCACGAATAGCAACTTGTTTGCCCCCCTTTCTTTGAATGCCTCTCCCTACATTATTTTTTACCATCTGGTGAAGTTAGTACTACCACCTCTCCCACTTTTATAAATAGGTGAAGAGAAAAGATATTCACAAGAAAATGGACTTGGTTGCCTTCAATAGGGCTTTGCAGAATGGCTGTGTTGTGAACACGGCAGTCAGCAGCGCAATGTGGAGGGGACACTGATTGTAAATGGGACTTCTTTTTAATTTCACTATCAGCGTTTCCAGAATTTCCATGGCTCACTTTTAGTTGAAAAGACGTTTCTGCCACACTGAGACAAAAGAGATTTTCAGACGTATTTGAAGGCTGTTAGCCATCACCACATGCCAGCCATTCTCTCCTTGTGTTCTGTAGCTGCTTCACATCAAGTACCCAGTGGTCTCTGCTACCTCCTCTTGAACCGAAAGCTTTTACTATTCTTCAGTTTGCAGATGTGGTGCAGATGAGGACCAGTGCCTGTCTGAGGTGCCTACGGTAAAATAGTCACTCCAGGCACAGAAAAGAAGCTTTTCCCATCCACACGTTGAGCTGGCAGCATTTAACTGGCATCCAGATAACAAGGACATCTACTTCACTGCAAAACATGGTCAGGACTCGCAGCCATGAAATAGACTTGATAGCCTTTAAATTCTGCTTTACTGTGCTGGCTTCCAGAGATGGCTTGGAGCCGATGTGGCAGCTCATTAACACTCAGTTAACACTTCTGTGCATAGCACAGCACTGACTTTTACATTCTCTTGTTTTCAGGGGAGCAATGCGTGGGCAATAAAAGGGAGTGGTAATAGCTTAAGAGATGCAAAATATTATGAACAAATCAGTTTCAAAAACATTGAAATAAAAAAAAAACACCAAAAAAACAATGCAGTGAAAATACCATTTGTGAATATGGAATGCAGGAGAAGCACTACTTTACCTCTCCCACTTTCTGATCTATGTGAATTCTGAGTCCCGGCTTCAGGTATCAGAGACAGACATCTACAGAGAAGCAGTTCATTATCTGAGGAAGCATGCATGTAAATAAACTTCTGTTTTCAACCTTACAGCAGCATCTACTTTATTGAAAAAAAACTATAACTCACTTTTAACTTTTAGGCTGCAAAAACGGGGAGAGTGCAACTCAAAATTTCTTTGATGCTGTATCCTTCAGCTCTGAAAGCCAGAATGATGTTTTCTTGCAAATAAAGCAGTAAAAGAGGAAGTTAAAATGTCAGCCTGCATTTGATTGCCAGAAAACTGACTCTCTCCCATAATAAAAGAGAGTAAACCTCATGTGAAATGGAGATCTTGTCTGCTAGTCGTCTCAGGCCTCAGACAGTACAGTGAGAGCGTGCAGGAGATTAATAGGCAGATTATCTTCCAGGCCTCCCCACTGCAACATCTGTCTGTGTTAACGAGTTGCCTCGCACTGAATGCGCTGAAATCCCACTCAGGCTGCTCTCCATCGGCGTGATTCCCAGCCTAGCAGCCACCCAGAGCCCAATAACACTTGGGCAAGCAACCACCTGCAGACTGACTAATGCCAGCCGAGGAGGAGCAGGGCATGCCAACGGTGGTGAGTAGATACACTGACATCTACACAGCTCCCCACGGATACCCAGCTCTGCCTGCCTCAGAGACTTCTATCAGACAGCCTCTCCCAGAATGCTCAGCAGGAACAAAAACTGCCTCTCTCTGCCCAAAACTTTGGCGGGCAGCACTTTTCACTCTTTGTCCGCAGGCTGAGCCTGCCAGGATAGAGCCAAACTTTTCCAACAGGAAGAGGTACCCCTCACACTCCCCACCTCTGCAGGAGGTCACAAGTCTTTTAAAGGTCCCTTCCTTGCTAATCCAGGCTCTCTGTGGACACCGGAGGCCTGAGTGTGCCGAAGTGTACATGGCAGAAGGGGCAGCATAGCGGCAGTGCTGCAAAGCTCCACCTGGCCCAATGAGCCCCACTGGAATGCATTTTGGGTGTCTCTGTGTGGCTTTGTGTTGTGCCAAGTAAACAAACACATACAGCACATTTGCAAAGATGGCTTTTTCAGCTCCGCCAGAAATGTTCAGGCACAGATTGGGTCATTAAGCAGATTTCAGCTGGACGGCCGTGCGTGAACTCTGGCGTGTTGCACATGGAAGATATGGCCTCTGCCAGGGGTTTCTCTCACAGTGGAGATGCAGTCCCACCTGTGGCAGAAAAAAGGCACTGAGCTTTCTTTTGGAGATGTGATTGCTGATGAAGACGAAAAGCAATAGAAGAAGCAGTGAAAGATCATATATTCAGAAAGAAATCTCTTTTTGGCTACCATGCCCAAGAGAAGTGCCACAAAATTGTCTTTGGGGGGCGGGGGGGCAGATGGGACAAAGGAAAGCCTGATGCAACCTGGGGTTTTGTATAAATTTGAAACAAAGCAACTACAGTGTAAAGAAGACTTCTAATAACCTCTGTTCTTCCCATTTCCTTTCTCCCCAGTTAGCCCTTAAAACATTCAGCTGCAGTCATCTTTCCAGCTGATCAGTCAGTGCTGGGTCTCCTGAACGTTTTCTTCCCAGCTATTTGATAAACTGTAATTCATCACCATATTGTGTTTATTTTTTCAGATCTACCACTAATTCAGTGGGATATACATTCAATCAGTGATTTCAAGTACTGACCTTGATTAAGTTAAAAATTTGGCATCTTCATGGTCTACATTCTCCTGTCATTTTTACCTACCTTATCTTCTAGACATTGGAGATCCAGTGTTTCCAGGAGGCAGAAAAAACATTTTTCTTCCTTCAACCATAGAAAAAGCAAAGTAGTGTCACTGAACATTTTACATTAAAAAATTAGCTTTGCATGCCCTTTCACACTCCAGAATGCCCCAGATCAGAAATACAAAATATTTAGAGCCTCATAAGTTGGCCAAATATGACTCTTTCTTACAGCAAAAGTGCACCTTGCCAGCAGGAAGGACCTCCCCCATTTAATACTTTGTTCCTGCTGTGGATGCACGGATGCACAGAAGTTCTTACTCAACATGGAAAAAACAAAGTATTAAAGCCAGACAGATTTTGAGAAATATCTGTCTTATACAAAACCTCATCAGTCCTGTCTCCTTTCCATAAAAAAAAAAAACAGAAAATAAAAAGAAAAAAAAAAAACAGAAAAAAAAAGAAAAAATATTATAATCAATTTAGGTTATGCAGAATGGAAAATTAAAACTCCAACAGTTAAAGTTTGGTAAAAGGTCTGAAAAAAGACTTATAATAGGAAGTGTCATATGAGCATAAGTGAAAGAGTTACTACCTGCCTTACCTGTAATGTCTTCATTATTTGGGCCTTAGATATTATGGCGATAGTTGCTCAGACTAATACCCCTACATTAATCTCTTTTGCTGATATTGGAAAAATGCCTGTAAGCTAATAACTGCTCAGCACATGGGAGGATCAGATTTGATATAAGTGAACTAGTTTTTTCTGGGTCTTTGGCACTTAGCTACACACTTAAGAAGTAGAAAATAGGACAAAACCAGCAAAGTAATACAAAAACATGTGATGGTGGTTTATTAAAAGACTTACAGCTGAAGAATATGAATGCTTCTTTTTTTGCCTCTATATGTGATGTATCAGCCCCTCTCCCATAGCTCTTTGAAGGCAGAGAATCCAGAAGTAACAGCTGAATTCTGAAACCAAAAAGCCAATGAACTGGAATATTTCCCTCAAAAGAGATGATGTGGTTTTATTGAAATGACTCTCTAAGAGGTGGCTGGTTCCCAGGGTGTGAGGGGGAGCCAGCCACCTCTTGGAACAGATTTGTCATAAATGGAGAATGACCCAAGGCAGTGTCCGTGCCAAACCTCTTGTCATTGGCGGTGCTGCTGAGATGTTTAATCTCAGGACTCCTGACTCCAGAAACACAGGCTTCCCTTGGGCCAGGGACTTCAGCTGATCTCATTCAGAATAAGGAATCCAGAGTAGCACAACCAGGATTTTCAAGAAGGTACTTGGCGGGGCATAATGAAAGGGAGCCTGAGCTGCAGGGAAGAGACTACAAGACAGCATTGCCAACCAGTGCTGCTGGAAACAATGCTCTTGTGACAGCATCTCCCCTGCACAAACCTCAGCCAAGCTTACCTTCCAGTAGACTGCAGGGTTATTGGAGCAAAAAAGCCATCAGACACCCAGAACGGAAGTTCTTCCTGCTCTTGCCAATCTGCCTGATGTAGGTAAGCTGCTATACCTACAGAACAGAAACGTGAAATAAATACAAATAATTGCAAAAGCATCACTATATTTACCAACTATAAATAAACACTCCTTGTTCATGAACTACTGGGGTTCCTTAGCATGCAGTGCTGTGGCTCAAGACCTCACAGAACAAAAGAAAACAGAGTGCATACAGAACCCTCATGTTTGTTTCACTGTACAATACATAAAACACAAACTTTGCATCCAAATTTACAAATAAGTTTTTATTGCTTTCCATCCTGCAAATTGCCCAGCTGAACATCAACAACTGGTTTAGTTTCAGAGAAAGTTACACATCAGAGGCGGAACTCTTTGCAAAATAAAATCAAGTGTCAATGATCGTGTCCTCACCATATGATAAAAGAATATTTCACTGAGTTTCAGGATGCAGAGTAACAGCATGGCCCCTCCTGTGATCTCGCTCAGGGAAAGGTCAGTTAGCCAGAGAAATTATATTTACTTTTGGAGCATTCAGCTACATAAGCTGCCAGCTGGGAAAAAAGCGTCAAGTGACTCAGAGGGAGATGCTTCTACACCCCCAACATGAATTGAAGTTAGGAAGGGTTAACAATGAGAAATGGTGGAAGATGGTTCAATCAACTGATCTGTGCCCACTGTTCCAAAAAGAAAGCCCTAACGTTCCCAAAGTAGGGAGGATTCTCCAAAGCATTTAAAGCCATTCTCTGTTTCACAGATGAAAAGGTGCGTACACATCCATGTTACCATGGAGAAAATGACATCTTTCCTCTCCCCTACTTGCGCCTTTCAGGCTTTGAACTTTAGATTAATACAGGTCATTTTTTTGCCTTTAGCTACCCTTCACCACAACACAGATGGTCCTGGAACTGTAAAGTAAAACCATGTTCTAATGGACCCATAGGGTTAGATTCAAACCCCAAACATTACACAAAAACTTTCAAATCTTTGGTACATTTAAACCTGGCACTGCATTTTGCATGGTAGCTATTTTTCTGGTGGATTGGATCAAATTCTGAAGCCTGACCACTTGGGCCAGACTCTGATACCTTTCACAATGAGAAGCAATTTTTTCCCCTTTAAGAGCCCCAAATTAAAAGATTTTGGATGAAGATAGACAGGAATGTGACACTTTCTAGCATTTAAAATCTCAATTCAGATCCATATTTTACAGGTTGGGTCTATCTCGCAATCCAGCTCATTTGGCAACACCTTTTCTTCTAATTGAGATACATAGTTCAACACGAAAGAAATACTTCCATACTTAAAAACGACACTAAAAAGCTTTTTTCCCCAACAGTTAATTGAAATTAATTTTAAAGTAGTAAAGTCTGATTATAGAATGATGTCACTAGCATGGACTAACTTCATTCTAACATTAGGCAAAGTCAGAGGAACAAAGGTAATGAAGGTGAGAATAGTAGCAGTGTTTTTAGCTGAAATGAATACTTTCAGCACTATATGTTAAAACAGGTAATAATCTCCTCATCTTTACTTTGATATATGGGTTATTTCTAAATATACATTAGTAGAAGGACATTAACTAACAAAATTAAAAGATAGATCTCTAAGCCAATAATTATTTTTAAAAATTGAAATATCATTGTTCCTCATGTTGTTTTCTTTAATCTCAAGTTTTGCTTTTGGAAACCTAACTTCCCCAATGCATATATTGCTCACGGTCCCCAACATTAATCTGACTGGCGCTCCCTATGGGTTTCAAAAAACTGAGAACTCTTCAAGTATAAAAGCAGTAATGAAAAAAGACGGTGCAAAAATGGTATCTTATCATTCCTCGTGCACTAAACCAGCACACTGTGATGCCCCAGCTGCTCCCAAGGGACCTCTTGGGGAGCACCACGAATGCATCACTGCCCATGGGCTCACACAAGGCTCAGGGAGGGAGGGAGGGAGGTTTCCACACCTCCCCTCCACATGTAGTCAAGGCATCACCAGGGCAGTCAGAGCCAGAATTCAGGACTCCTCCTTGGTTTCCATGGTTTAGATGCATCTACCCCCTTTCCAGACAAGAGCAGCTTCTCACCAGCACACCTGAGAAAACTCTGAGCTGAGAAAATGAGCTCACTTCTATCCCAAGTCCTGCTTTATCAGTAACATTTCCTGTTATTAGTATTGGAGTAGAAAAGATCTCATGGGTCATTGAATTTGAGGTTATCTATCACAGAAACTGCATCACAAAATCTCTTCCATAAAAGTACCAAGTGCAGTCTAATAATAAGCTAAATTGTTTGCCACCACCACTCTTCCTGGAGCACTTTTCCAGAACATCACTATTTGGATGATTGAAAACTTACTTCTATTTTCTAGCTTTAATTTATATATCCCCGAGGATATTTACTATGAGAAATGATAAGTAAACTAAAAACAGCATGGCGTAATTCTTGAAACCAACATGAGCAAAGAAGGGAAGTCACTAGGAGAAGGTACCTCTTGGGAAGTAAGCAAGTTAGAATTCAAAGGTATAAGATGAAATAAGCATCCATTGTTCTTATACTCACCACTGACAGGTCTTAATTGAATTTTCAGACCTACATAAACTTTTATCTGGTTTGGTTTTATTACAAGGAACACGGTCCTATTATTTAGAACCAGTGGAAATTGTACCTTAACTCTCCTCTCATCACCTAGACAAGAACATGCACTTCAGATTTATGGATACCAAAAAACTGAATGTTTATGAAGACTATTATAGAAAATTATAGATACATTCCAGTCTATAAAATGTTCTGACTAAAAATGTTTATAACTTATTTATAAAAGAAAGGGGTATACACCTTCACAGACGAAAAGAGCCGATTTCTAGCCAATTCTAGTTGCAAGCAGGAAATTACATAAAATCTTGAATTTAAGTTTAATTTCTGAGTTTACAAGTGACTCAGTGTGCATTCTCACACCAGTTCCTTATCCTCTTTCTGTCTCCATTTCCTCATCTTTAAAATATGGGTAATAATACTTCTGTGTCCCTGGAGTGTTTCTTAAGCTTAATTAATTCAATGCTTTACACAGTGCTTTCTGATCCAAAGATGGGAGTGCTCCACATATCCAAAGGATTCTATTTTAGTCTATTTGTAAACAAATAAAACTGTGCTTCCTAGATCTTTAATACAGAATAGGAATGACCTGGCCTCAAGTGATCTTCTCTCATAGAAAAGACATTGGAAGTCAGGTCTGTGGCCAGCGTTTTCTCCCAGGTCTGTAGCCCTCCCTTGCCCAGGGAATGTGAGAATGTGGCTGCAGGCCAGGTCCCTCATGCACAGAGGGAGGGAATTGGAGCACCAGGCCCCTGGCCAGCACTTGCCAACCAGAGCTGTGCTGTTCTCATGGAAAGCTGATGGGAAAACGCAGGCGCACGCCACGGGGTCTTGCTCAACTGAGAGCTCTGCAGCTGTCCTGCTAGGAAAGGAACGTGACACGGGGCAGTGAGCTGTGCAAGAGCTCTGGGGCCCCTTGTACCTTGGAGGAAGGGGAAGCAGAGGTCAAAAATTCTAGTTTGTCCTGAACTTCCATCAGGACTATAGCTCCATAAATCAGATAGCTTAAGGTAGAACACCGTTTTTGCAGCTGACACTCCACTGTGAGGCCGAAGATGGGGAGCCCAAGACGGGACCAAGGTTTTTCATCTGGAGTTAAAATGTTTTTATGGACCCATCTGCAAATGTGTGGAGTAGAGGAGGAACAGGAATGACTGGCCTAATACTTTTTAGACAGGAAGGGTCTAATACTCTTTAAACTGGAATTAACCAGAGCAATTAGGATGCTTTTCCTGCAATACACCTGGTAAAGTTGCTTTTGCTGTTCACATTATGGTGAAAATTAATCACAAAGTGTCTGCTGGCAATCCATGATGCATCTTTAAAGGGAAAGAATGGCTTGCCATGAAAAAGCATGGTCAAGAGGTTGAGCAGCAAGTCCAGACTTGGGAAGTCCAGGGTCCATTCCTTGTCCTACCAGAGGCATGAGAGCAGTTCTTGTATTATCTGCAGGATTCCTCCTTGGGAATGCAAAGTGCCTCGCACTATTTTAAGTCACCTCATATCTGTGTCTCAGTCCCCTGTGCATAAAATGGGAGACAATAGCAAAATAGTCTCACTGGGACTGTGAGATGCTCAAATGCTAAAGAAAGAGGCCATATGTGTTCCTAAAATAAGTAACAGCATGGATAGGACTATTTTGGGATAATAGAGCTGTGCTAGCTTTGCATGCACTGCCTCCACCACAGCAGAAAAGAAATCACAGAATTGTAGAATGGTTTGGGTTGGAAAGCACCTTTAAAGGTCATCTAGTCCAAACCTCCTTCAATGAGCAGGGACATAAGAGTTTAAAAAAAACGTATTCACACATATATATATATATTTCTGTATGTTATGTTTCTAAGGTAAATGATTTGGGGATTTAGACTGCTTAGGTGACAGTATGCAGAAATTCTGGCAGGTACTGAAATCCACTTTTCAGCGTCACAGATAATGCTGTGAGCTTCAGGTAGCTCAGGAGTTACCAGTTACCAAGAGTGACCAAGCATTATCAGTTGGTGGTTTTGAGGGTGATGTCCAGGGAAGGGAACAGTGGTTTGATGACTGCCTGGGGTGCATGGGCTGCAGGCATGGAGAGAGAGGAGAACCCCGGTGCCATATGCAGGAGTGGAGTGGTGTGGTGTGGTGAAGAAGCAGTGATGGTGGTAACACAGTCTCGTTTCTGTAAGTCTCTGGCTGAGGCTCTAAATATCAAACTTAATCACCTAATGGGCCTTGTGGTGGCTTATGCCCTTCTGCAGGTCTAACTTTTTTATACCCACCTTGGAACAATAAAAGATAAAAGCTGTGAAATATATAGCTATAAAATAAAGAGCACGTGGGGCACACACATAGCTTATGGCTTCTTGCCTTCATTAAGGTCTGCACAAACTCATTTTTCCTTGTCAGGTACATCCGTGCCCCAGACTGGGGCATAATCCGAGTAGTAGGGAGAAAAGAGGACACCAGACAGGATCACTGGAACTTATAAACAGGCTTTCAGCAATTGGAAATGTGAGCAGATCACAAGGCTTGCTGAATTCCCATCTGCACCCAGGTACCTCATCACCCAGAAATAGTTTAGGTATTTATTTACATACAGACCTAGAAATCTGGCCTGTGTTCAACACAGAGATTCAAGTCTGATCTGATCAAATAACCTAGACTTCAACTTTATAAACTAGTATTTCATGTAATCTGCATGGTGTTATTTTATGTAATAACTCATATATGATAGATTACTTATTTTTGTTTAAATTAGAAATGTCACAGTGATGTTCATGGCTTTTTAAATTCATGAACAGATGAAGAAACTAGAGGATTGTGAAAAATTAATGTTGAAAATTAGCCACGTTTCCCCAAGCCTCAAAAATACTCACATTTGTGTTAAACTGCTTTACAAATTCTAATTTATTTGAGCTTATTTATGGATAGTTCCCAGGTTTCTTTGCCAGAAAATAAAGTGTGTGAGTATGTGTACAAGCAAGATAAATTATTAGACAGAATTGCTACAATTACCATAATTTTCACTCAGGGCTCAACTCTGGAAGGTGCTGAGCACTATAGTCAGGTGCACTTGAAGACAAGAGAACGAATGTGGTTACAGAAATCAGTGTAATATACACTGAAGAGAGATATAATTGGAATGATTCACTATGCTGGGCATAACTGTAAGGTTTTGGCAGAAGGGACTGCAGCGATGACCTGTGTGGGAGATGAGGGATTGCCCTGTGCTGGTCACAGACATTTCAAGCTGGTTTTGCAACAGACAACACTGCCCCACTTGTGCATCAAGATTAGACCAATGAGAGAAGCATATGGTCCCTCTGCAAAAACATGCTTAAGAAAGGTGGCAGCCACAAAACAAGAAGAGATGCCAGGGAAGGAGGGATGCCAGAGCAGGCACAGAACAAGAAGAGGTGCCCAAGCAGGGGCAAGAGAAACACCAGTGCAGGGGAGATGCTGGAGAAAAAGGTGGAACAATAACAGCCTGATCCAGGGCAAAGCAGTAGGAGATGCTGGAGCAAGGGTGAGGAGTTTCTGGAGCAGGTACACCTCTGTGGGGACTGTGGCCCATGGAGGAACCTCATCAGAGCATTTGAGTAAGAAACATGGAGCAGTGAAAAAGAAAAGGAAAAACCAGCACTGATCGCCACCTTCTGTGATGCCCGTTGTCTCACCAAGGGGATGAAGTATGGTGTGCAGTGAGGGAAGGAAGGTTTCACAGAAAGAGTGGTATTTTCCCTGAGTGCTTTTCTTCTTTACTTCTCAAAACCAGAATAAGAATTAAAAGTTTACATTAATCACAATAAAATAAATTGCCCAACACAAATCTCCTTTTTTTCCCCCACACTTGGACAACAAATGAGTCATCTGAAACCTTTATTCCAAACCTGAAATAACTTCCTAGAGTTTAGGAAAAATGAGAACCTTTCCCCTCAGCTGTCTTTCTTCATGTTTTCACCATACTTACCCCAAGATCCAAATAAGTCTGCATTTTATGATTTGGACAATGCCCAATAACTGTGGGAATTAAAAGATAATAAAGTGCTAGAACACTGACTGCCAGATCTAGACAGACACAAGGGACAAGAAGCAATGTTTTTTCCTGATTGTCCAGCTGCTTTGAATTCAGCTGAAACACAGTCTCTCTATGAGAAACCCAGTGAAAATGGCTTGCACTGTGCGAAGCTGACCCGCCTGCTCACTCGGGAGGGACTCAGCCAACACAGGACATGGAAGAAATGACATGAGCTTTCTGAGGAGGGGGCCAGATTGCTCGCTGTTCCAAGATATGCTAAGCCCAGGAGAAGGGATGGGATGCTAGGAAGCCTGCGCTGATTCTTGGACGATGCTGGCCCTCACTCAGCCTCTCTCATCACGGGGTGCTTGAACTTGTGAGAACTGGACGGGGTCCCTGCAGGGCTGGAGCCAGTGAAGTGCCATGAGAGTGGAGCCACTCCCTCTCTCCAGCTTCATTTCCCTTGGCATGTTGAGAATTCCCCACTGCCAGACTGACCAGGCCAAAAGCGATGAGTAACTTGAGAACCAAGTTATTTAGCACTAACAACAGCTAGTTAGACCTTGGAGTTCCCCACTTTTTGCCATCCTAAATGCAGGAGTACTGCAATACTGTTGCTGAAGTCATAGTAAACTTGGATTTCAAGTGCAGTCTCTGCAACTCTTGCCCATGTATCCTATCTCTACCAAACACTCAAATATGTTATGGACAGAAGCTGGAAAGGGCCAGACGCTTTGCAGAAAGCTCCTATGGATGATTTATGGGCAAGCCATTGCTAATTCACAAAGGGTGTCCAATTTTTAAGTATGATTGCCTTTTCAGTCACTCCACAGAGCTTCAGATAAAACGAGCGCTGGGATTAGCACTTTAGGGGATGTATTATCAACAATCCACAAGGCTGAGGTATGCAGACACTATTTATCTCAATGAAACTCTTTTTACATTATGATGACCTGAATTTAATTACATCAGCTTCATCCATCAGCTGACATGCAGTCTCTACACTTACATTGTCTCTCAGATCATTGAACTCGCACCATAACCAAGAAGACATTGGCCCTTAAATCATCTTCCCTAAAGCATGGAAATAGACAAGTTCTTTTAGGTAAAAAAATATTTTTTTTCTTTAGAAGAGCCTCTTTGTTAGGCATGTTGAGTCTGGTATAACCATGTCCTGTAAAACTTTACTGGCTTATTTGTTTTGTGTAAAGTAGCACAACACAGCTGCTCTTTATGGACCGAAACTTTTACCTGGCACAGAAATGATCCTTGGCTTCATTTTATAAAGCTGTGGAAAACCTCAACCTGCGATTATTTTGTTAGCTTTAAAAATGACTTTTGTTTTCACATGCCTTTAGTACTCTCTAATTGTGCTAGGGAGTTAGCTGCATAATTTCACTGTGTTGATTTGGAAACTATTCTTTCTGCCATAAGATCCATGTGTGTGTTTGTAGCATGGAAAGTTCCAGTTTGTGATTCAAAAGCTGCCAATCAATTAGATATGGACATTTCAACTTCATTTTGGCAAAAACACTACAGTGATTTCCCAACATCACAGATGCTTTATCTGCACACAAACCCTCCAGATGCTCATGCTGTCACATACATACTGTTGAAGGCTGTCCAACAATGCTCCAAGATCCTAAAAGCATTTACAAAATCAAGCTCAACTGCACTCACCAATGGAGAAATCACCAAAATATGAAGAGAGTGCAGACATGGAGAAATCACCAAAATATGAAGAGAGTGCAGACACTGCAATGAAAGCTTTGCCACAATGGACAGGCACCAGCAGGAGCTGAGCACCTCTGGAAGATGAATTCAAGGTGAAAAGGGACCTGAAAAAGTCCCAGTTGTTTTGGTCTTAATTTTGACAACTGATCCATCATTTTGTTTTAAAGACAGGCAAGAGCAGGTTCAAAGCTTTAGGGCCTGACTCAAAGCTCCTCCTGTAATCAGAAGGAAAATGCCGTTGCTGTAGGGGTTGGTGATGTAGGTATGTGATGTGTCTTTGAGAAAACATCCATTAAAATGCTACAAAATACAATAAATCGCCCAGTTTCATGTGGAAAACTATTTTCTAAAGCTTATTTTTCATATTAGTTTTAATTTTTCTTGTAGCCCTTTTTATTTGTTTGAAATTTCGCTGCTTGTATCAATGGCCTAGACCTTAGAGCATGGAGCATCATCACACTTGGCTGCAAGGAGCATCCATCACAGACTTGCCCAAATCCACGTCTGTGGTTCTTAGGCCCCTCAGAGAAAGACTGCAGCCTTACCTCATAAGTAAAGAGGAAAAAAGTGCTTGGCATCATGACGGGAGTTCAGAGCAAGATACAAGGAAGAAAAAAATACTTATTGTCTGAAAGCATCCATGGGAAACAGGCGGTTTCCAGTGGGACTTTTCTGCAAAGAAAGTCACCACCACCACGGGGATTTCCCCTGCAGCAAGAGAAATAACTCCAAACTCTCACCACTGGGTCTGCACTTCTGTTAAAGTCATCTCCCAGTGCAGGAATGGAGCAGCCCATTGCTTCACTCAATGGCAGTGAGAGGGAGAGGAGAATTTTCACTCATTATCCTCTAAATCCTGTTTCTGTCAGAAGAAAGGACTCTGGAGCATTCTCTGGCCATAAGTAAAGGAGGGTGGGGTTTGCTGCGAAAAGGAAGCGATGAGCAAACAAAATCAGTCAAATTATGTATCACCAGAGCTTGGAGGAGTTACAGGAATTATGAGGGGCTTGTCTCGAAATTCCTTTCAATGCAATGTGTTGAGAGAGAGATAATATCTGATGGGAATACCAGTTCATAAAAACATTAAGCGTGCTATGATGTAAAGTTAAATAAAATAAAAATTAACTGAAGGCAAGTATAATCCATGAACTCCCTAAGAATCTTTTCAGTTACTTCTTTGCATGGATTTATTGCTTGCTTAACCCAGGAAACCACCATAACCAATCTATTCCCAGTTTTCTATTCTAGGGATGGACCAAAATACTTTTTTTCTCGCTCAGGAAATCATTTTAGTAAAAAAAGAAATATTCCCCACCTTCCTGCTTATGAAGAAGATGTTGTCGGGTTATACCATGGACTTCAACAGATGCTCATAATTACCAAAAGTGTTTTCCTTAATCAGAGTTTGGAAGAGAAAATGGTATATAACAGTTGAATGCTATTTATAACCTACTGAAGTAACTGGAGAAGGCCTGGCTCTGCCATGGCTGAATTTGGCTAGGCACGCACATATGTGAAGGGTTTGTTTTAAAAGTACAAGAATGCCAAAAGGACAGAATTAGTATACTGAGATATAGTCTTGTCTGAGAATGCTGTGTGCAGGCTCTGCAGTAATGAGTTTGGTAAAATCTCTCAGGTTCATCTGTGCCATCCTGTATTCTTTAGTGGCACAGGGAAAAATATCTTCTACAAGAAGAGTAATAATTTTTTGGATCTGAAAAATATTTAGCTCCCAGGACTGTAGCTATGCATGCAGATATAAAGTAGAACTGAGAAGCATGTTAATCTGTCCAACGTTGTGTTAGCCTAGGGATGGGCTTTTCCTCACTGAGGGTCAAAGAGACCTGTCTAGCCCCATTACCACTGACCTTATCTAAAAATGAAAAGAATCCCACAACATGAAATTAAGTCACAGGTCACAACCAACCAACAGCTAATCTTTCCCATCCTTGCCCTAGACAAAGCTTTGTGGAGAAGGAAACCTACCTTCTTGTCTGTAACTGAAAAGCGTATTTCACACTGTAAAAACTAGAATTTCTGTAGTGGAACACCATAGGTTCCCAAATGGCCCACCCTTTTATAAGTACTGTTCTGTCCATAGATTTGTCTACGGCATGTAAGATTCAACTACCATATGGATTTCAGAGTGAGGCAAAACTTTTTCCAGTATTCCTGATGTAATTCCTTTATTTGTGTGTTTTACAAAATAAAATGATGCTCACTCTTCCTTTCTGTTTCACTGGGATGTTATGAAGACCATACATACAGTGCTCTGAATAGGCAAAATAGTTTTTAACTGATCTTGCATTCAGTAATCAGAAAAACATGTTCCTTTTAATTCCATCTAGTTTTATTGGAAAATTATTTGCTTCAGAAAATCTGTTTCTGGCACTTTCAAAAACTGCATTGTGTGATAAGTTGGGTTTATACTCATCATTTATTGGCTTGTTAAGCCATTTCATTTAATGTTAATGATGCAAAGCATCTTGTTTAATGCTTTGATGCTGCCCAACATATTATTGCTTAGGTCTGCAGAACAGGGCACTTTTAATACCTCTCTTCTAAAAACCATTATCATTATTTAATTTTTATTACATAAGTTTAACAAAAATGCCATCTCAGAACAAGTAATTTGTAGATGAACTAATACCACAGCAGCTTTTAAAAATCACTGCAGTGTTCCAGAGCATTGGCCAAAGACATCATCGCAAGAATTTTATGAGCTCTTGTGTTTGGGACAAGTACTGCGATTTATTCACACTACAATGCCCCCTTTTAAGAGCCAAATGCAGTACAGTGCAATGCAGTGTCACCGCAGCTTCACTGCGCTGGAATGTTGTGTTTATTGACACAAGAATGTTCTAAGCAGAAGTTTTCCAAAGAAAGAGACAGCATAGTTTTGGGGGCAACTTTTATTTGAACAGAGTTCCTTGTTCTATGTCAAGAGAAAGCAGCTTTTCTGATACTTAGTAGATGCAGAAGTAAAAACACTGGCTGGAGTGAGCAGCAGTGGCAAACTGAGTTGCTTCAGGGAAATACAGCAAAGCACTTTTATGACTCAACATTGCTGATGACATTTCTACCCTGTTACTAATAGATGCAGCAGTTTTTTGCGTCTCATTCATGTTTCGAATTGTTTATAAGGTAAATATTTTAAATGTCCTCCAAGAATAGTCTGTATAGATATTCAAGAAAAAAAATACATTGAATTCTGCAAATGTAAACCAGACAGTCTGTTACGTGATCAATATACATAAAACCAGTCGACAGTGCCTGTGTAGTAAGGTCCCCAAAAAAGTAGCTTTCTATCAGCAAGGTTCTTGTTTTTCTAGATCTTATTGTAGTTTTGTATTTTTTGTTTGGATTTGTTAGAGTTTTTTAAAAAAACAGAATAAGCAATATTTAATCAGAGGGTTCAGTCTAAAGTACCTTTCACCCACCCACAAAGTAGGTTGTATGGGTTTTTTGGTGGGTTTATTTTTTAATCCCTTACCTTGCTATTACAGGTTACAAATTTTTCTTTTCCATTCCAATAGTTCCAGTAACTGAATTTTTTACTTCAAGGCTCTGTTTTTTTTCCTGCACAACACTCAATTTCTGTTGCGCCACTGTATGAAAGACATTTTTGTTTGACATTTCATAGAGGCTTATAATCCTCTTCATGCATCACCTTTGTATTTCATTTCAAGCCACTAAAAGGTAAACTCCATTCAACCCCACTGAGGTTATCTGTCTTATGCCAGGTCCACACAGGCTTGGAGAGCCCTTCCACACAACTGCTCAGACAAAGCCCTGCATTTTCCATTGCTCAGGCTGACTCCTTACCCACAGCTCAGAGTGCTTTTGACCAGTTTCTCTCATTCACTTTATGAACAGAAGTTTTTTAAATTTTTTTTAAACACAATAGACCCTCACTGGGGTTGTTTTAAATCTTACAACAGCTCTCCAATAACCCAGTGACAGACAGAAAACACTGAGATGGAAATCAGCCGAACAAGTCTATAATCAGCTTGGGAGACCACTAGGGAAAATACTCACAGCAAGCACCAAAACATATTTATAGAAATTGTTAAATGAGACAAAAAAAAAGCCTTTCTGTATCTTGCAGTTGAAATGCTGAAACTTTCTTTACCCTCCCCAAGGTGTATGCAGCTGCACTGTGGTTTCAAATTCCATAAGGTAAGATGAAATGGGAAAAGGGTCATCTTCTCACATGGTATATTACCAAAAACATTATCTCCCTTAAGTTCCCTCATTGGCCTTACAGATGTTAACCACTACACCGCTGTCTCTTCAGCTCTCAAGCACGCTAGCTCCAATGCAACAAGCATCAGTAACAACCGACACCCAGGACACAGCACAATTGCGTTTGGATAGAACTGACCCTGCTACTCCAGAAAGTGTGATTAACAGGAGAAACAATACATTTGTATTCAGGTGTCACATTTGGAAGCCTAATTTGAAGGGCACAGAAAAGAAAAATCTGGCTTAAAGTCACAGATACATAGTCACTTAATTAAGGTACCAATCCATGCTGGGGTGGTCAAACCTTCAGCCAGCAGCTCCTCCCTCACTACTAGCAGCAACGTCGATGCTCCTACAGCCACACCACGACCTGGCTCACAGAGCTGTGCTTGCTGAGGAGTGACCCTCAGCTTGAGCTTCAGCACAAGGGAGACAGCACAAATGGAGGGAGGGAACCAGGAGGTCTTCTAACAGCAGCATCAACTGAATTAAAATGTTTAATCTTGGCCTCTCACCTTGGCTGGCCTTAGATGTAAGGACAAGAGGTGCAATTCAGCCTGTGCTAATCAAATGCCACCAGGCCACCAAACCAGGGGGGACACCACTTCCCTTGCTCCCATCCACACACTCCTGCCTCTTCCCTTGCCCTCACGTTGATACTCATTTCACCTCTCAACAAGTCAGTTCGGCATCCTCAAGTTTAAGAAATCCAACTCCACAAAAGAGCTGGATCAGAATAACCACTCAGTAAACTGAGAGGAGACTCACAGCCAATGCGAAACACCATCACCCCTCTCCAAAACAAGGAGCTACAAGCTTAGCTCAGCAGTCCTCACACTAATGGTTGCAATGATTACCTTCAAAATATAGGACATACCTAAAGCACCTGGATTCTTCAAAAAGAGCTTCAACTGAGCTCAGGATGGTGATAACATAAAAGCTTAATGACAACAAATTATATTTTAAGTCTTAACTACTCCACTGTTAACCATTTTAGTAGAAACAGCAAGCTCAGGTGTTTATCTGCTGGTAGAGACTTCCCCCCTGGGTGAACTTCAATTAAATCTCTTCACCCATAGGGGGAAGAATGTAAAATTTATCTCTCTCTCACGACATCCTAAATCTCCTCAGACTGGGAGAAGATGTGCAGTTCCAGAAAGGCTGAGAAGTCATAACAGGATATTAGGTTTGTGGGGCTGCAAAACACAAAAGGTGACAGCAGAGAGGCCTCATTAACCAAAAGTATAAAAGACCACCTTTGTCCTTCTCAGCTGGAGAAGTGAGGAAAGCAAATTTCAGAAGCCAACTCTTAAACCTGCTAGCTATGGAGAAAATCAGCTTTTACCTTTCACCAAAATTAAGCCAATGCACCCCACCCTGCTGCCACCTCTGTCCATTGGTATGGACACAGACAGTTACTGCTGAGTTCTGACCTGCTGGAGAGTCACAACCCAACTTACTCTCTGACAAGTGGCTGACAGGTCTACACTCACAAGTTCAGGTTGGGCTTTGATGCTAATCTTAAGCAGTTGTGCTAGAGAAGAGATGATGCTCTTGGTAGTGCTCTTGCATTCAGAGAAGGGATAATGATCTTGCTCTTCCTTTAGCCGTTGGATGACTAAGGTACCAGCTTCAGTCTCTAACAAGAATTAGGAAGCGAGATGCTTCAAGTGTTGTCAGCTAAAGTGTGCTAATCTCTTCACAGTGCAGTTTATGAGATTTTGCAGATTGCCTGTAAGATTAAGCCTGGCATTACTGAAGGCAAGTTCCCTCATAATAAGCTAATAAATTGTAGTGAATTGCCTTCTTACCTCTTATGAAACCATATAAGCTCAAATAAGTGGGATGGAAGAGCATAACTTAAATTCTACGTTGACCTAGAAGGAAACGGCAAATGCCAGCTTCACCCTAGTTCTCACCACAAGTTTTGGTTTCCTTGTTGCGATGTCCCTCCCTTAATGGGAAGGGAGTACCCAATATTCACAGATGCTTGTGGTCAAAAGGAATGACAAAAGTCAGAGGGTCCACAAAAGTTTACAAAGTTTTATTAGTAAATTGCACACATGGCATGGAAATTGGCATGTTAGTCCCTGACCTCATAGTGTAAGGACACGGCAGTGGGTTTTGGATAAAGGGTTAAGTTGAAAGGGAAGAGATAAAGAGAGAGATGAATCAAAGAGGGGGAAAGAGAAAGAAAATAAGAGAGAAAAAGAGATCACCAGTCCTTGCTCCAGAGTCGATCCAGCTGGGGTGTCCAAGGTCCTGGGGCACATGTGTGCTGAGCTTTCTGAGGGTACTTTTTTATAGATAATTTTTCCCCACCCTGGAGGTAAGTTTCCCACTATATAAATTAGTTATCATGTGCAGTCCATTCTTCTAGACCTTTCTGGAAATGGGTTGGAGGGTTTCGGGGGTCTTGATTTTCCCCTCTGCATTCCATGCCCGCTTCTGGACCTAATTCCTGCACTTGTGCTGTACTGTCCAGGAGCTAGAACAAGAATGTTTGTCCCAGAAGAGTGCTGCCCTAGCTCTGTATGGCCCCTTCTCTAGCCACATTCTGTTCTTTCTCAGAGTGTGCTATTACCAACAACCCTTGGCTGGTCCCACAGCCATCCGGCTATTGGAGTTTGAGACACACACATTACCCCTCTGTCTTCTGGGCTCCTGCATTGGTTCTGACTCAATTTCTGTCATCCACTCTGGTGATGCTCTCATCTGCTGTTTCCCAGAAAGGCGGGGTATCAGGACAAGACAAGATGATGTAGAGGGGACACCTGAAGTGCTCCCAAGGGGTTGTGCTTCCTTTAACTTTCGGCCTTAGGATCGGAGTATAAACCCAGCGCGGCTGCAGCCGCATCTTGGACCACGAGATGGTGCCAAAGCGCTCAGGTTTAGGGATGCGCATTCCCACCTGCCGCGGCGGCTGGTCCAGTCCTCACTGCCAAAATCATTAGGAAAAGGTGAAGGAAAACGTAACGAACGAATCAACTACCATTCATATGCATCACACACACACACATCTCTTAATTCCTCTTCACAATTTCAGGGTTTCTTTCTGTCAGGGTTCATTCCTCATCAGTGCTACACCACCAACATAGAGAAGCTGCGGACCTTTAATTACATCAAATATCCTTAAAACGGTACTCACCCCCTATCTTCCATGCCATTAAAATACATTAAAAATGCATTTTGATCTAGCAAACTTAATTGAATGATAGTGATTAACAGGACTTTGAAACTACTAAAATTAAGTGGATTACAGGCCACCATCTTCCTCAGAACTGTTACATTAAAATTGCAGTCTCAGTGGGCCGCAGTGTGTCTGTAAAATACATTTTTAAAAATCATCTGTGATCACTGAAGGCAGAGAGATCACTCATGGGCTGAGAGGGCAGCAGAGGCTGAACCACAGGCCACAGAGGCGAAGTCCTCCTCATCTTCCCAATAATCCCATTACAGGAGCTCAGGTGAGTCAGTCACCTCATCAATACCCTGTTCCAGCCATTGCAAACTCCGTGGGATTGGGACTGCCTTCGACAAAACCCATGTACAGGGGCACTCTCATTCCCAGGGAGCCTGTAGCTGGCAAAGTCATAAACAAGGCCACAGTGAGATATGTTAGAAAATGTCAAGAGTCTAAAGGAGCTGCATCAAAAGAGCACAACTTTGTCACTGTGACACACCAAAAAAAAAGATGAATAGTTGTCCTTATATGATGTGCATATAGAACGTAGCAAAAAGAACCCTAAAATGGGTTTCTCCTGCATATTTGGAGGCTTTAACTGTAACTCAGTCCTACAGAGAGAAAGCTAGCAATATCCTTTGAGATGGCTATTGAGTGACAGAAGTAAAAAAGAGAAAGGCACTTTTCACAAAGAATTATGGAAGAAAAATCCACCTTTTAGAGAGGGGAGCACTCACATTTTGCTTATTATTTGAGTCTTCACAAAACTAGCTCTAATACAGCCAAAGATTTAGCCCAGTAACAAGGGGTTTGGTGCATTTTTTAAATTGTTTTTGAAGGGTTTTTTTGAGTCCTTCAGAAATTATTTGAGCTGTCTCTGATTTATTTAGCCTTGGTGTCCATATTTGCAGAGACAGCAACTGTTTCTGCTTACATGGATGGAGTCTGCAAATGGGGACAGGAGAGGGAGGACCATGAAGCAATTCATCAGCAGGGACCAACAGCTTTCCATGAGACCTGTCTGTCACTCAGCCTAAATCACCAGCTTACGCACAATTATCTCGTCTCTCACCTCCCAGGATGTCAACTGTCCCTAAACTAAACTAACTGCCCAACAGAGTCTTTCAAACTTGTCCCATTCCCCCACCACACCTGGACAGGGGTTGTCCAACTAACCCTTCTGTTTGAGCACATGTTCCATCAGTCTGCCAAGGTCAGAGAACATCACAGAAAACTGTTTTATCTGCTCAATTTTATTTTAAAAGTTTATGCTTAACTTCTATGCATAAATTTTCTGTGAGACTGTAAATCCTAGTACCAAAGGGCACATTGCTCACCCCATGTGCCTCTGGACCTGGTATACCTCTGAATGGCACCTGGCACTGGGATTTCATTCTTTCCCATAGGATATGACTGGCCCAGTGATCACAGCAAATATTTTCCAGATAAAGCACCATTTTGGAAATAATGGTGGAGACAATTACTCTGCTAGTAACTACACTAGGTTTAGTAGTGACACAATGAAATCAGATGATAACACAGCAGTCCAGTACGGACAAATGGCAGACTCTTTGACTCAGCCTCTTCCTCTTATTCCCTCTTCTACCATTATTTCACCTACAACGCTGTTAGTACAGACAGGGCTCTAGGCAAAGGCAACATCCAAGCACCACATGAGCAATCCCTGCCGAAGACATTTTTGCACAGAACACTACTAAAAGAGCCAGTGAACACTGGGATTTTGCCTACAGCTGGCACTTGGCTCTTGTGACTGCTATTAGCAGTATATGGCTTTATAAAAATTATTTCTGACCTTATGTTCATGTTGCCTCAATTTTTCACTTGCCCTGAGCAGAAGTTCAGAATGAATCCAGTTTAACAGCATAATTTTACTCCGTGTAGATTTTGTCACAAGTATTGCTTACAGGATTACAAAACTCACTCTCTTCAAAGCACAGCTGGGATCTAAATTAAGCCTAGAGAAAATAGCTAGAACTCTGCCAGCCTACAAAATGATGGTATTATTCTCTTATACTGGGTTTCACTGGCACACAGATATACCCAGTGGGCACTAAAAACCAGTGCACAGAGCTGGTGAGACTTGGCTGTTCCATAATAAAATGTATTGCTTCTATTTATTATTTTCCCAAAGAAGAAACCAAGCTGAGAACAGGAAAATATAAGATAGAGAATTCTTTAGAAACCATGTCCAGATTGTGATTTCAAGAAGAAAAGCAATTTGAGTAGCAGAAAATGCATATAAGAATATCCAAATGCAGAACTCTGATTTCTCTTCTGTTTCTAGAATTACATTATAGTATTCCTAGCACCAAGAGTTCAGAAAAAGGAAAGGGGAAGGCAAATGCTGAATTCTCAAAAATACAATACCTTCTGCAAATGTGGAAAAACTAAGATGATGTTCTTTGGTTGCAGTATGACTTACAGAGTGAATGCTTTATGGAAAACAGTGTCAAGATATTCATACAAAGTTTGATAGGATTGCTAACATGCATAGATACGAAACATGGAGATAGTAACAGTTACAAGAGAAACAACTTCTTTAAAACAGTCTTATTCACTCTAGCACCTTCTTTTCCACATAATATTTTTGTGAAGTCCTTAATTTAGATGAAGAAATTTCTTCCCTCCTATGTTCCTCTCCCTGCTCTGCACTTTCCACTGCACTCCCAGCTAAGACAGAATCACATCCACCCAATGCCCTGTAGCAGTTTTACGACCTTACTTCGAGTCACCCTCCTTGCCTCATTTCTAGGCACATTTTGGATGTAGACACAATCAGAAGGGGAGCGAGATGAAGGGGGATGATGCAGCTCTACAGCCACTTCTGTGACAAGGCAACAGAGTGTATACCCACAGCTGATGTGCCAGGATCACCTTTACTTCAGACTGCAAGGTGCAGGAACCACATTTTCCTAGATAGGTAAAACTTTGTGAAATTATGCTAAAATAGACACACCACACTTGCGAAGTCAAGTGTCCAAGAGGCAGTAAATGCTAAAAATAAGGTAACCCCCATAACCTTAGCCCAGGACCTATGGGCAAATGCGCTGTGGTAGCATTGTCAATTTACAAGACAAAATGATGATTTTTAAAATCACCCTGCCTTGCTCAGTGCACAGACAGACTGGGCTCACTGAAAAGCAATAACTCAATGTCTTTGTTGCTCAGCAATCCAGGCCTCTCCTGCCTTATGCTCTTCCAGCCCTGTTCTGAAGGGAGAAAAGCCGACCGGGAAACAACTATTTTGATCATATCTTTGCTGCAGTACTCAGGTAATCTCACAAACATTTTTTCGCATTTATTTTACAAGAGCTATTATGCAGTGCAGGTTTCATGATGCACAACACAGAGTAAAGAATGAGTATTAATCAGAAGTGCTCAAAACACATTTTTACTTACAATGCAATGGGAGGCCTTAACACCCCATGCTGTGCGACAATTCACCCTTAAAAACCTGATTTTCTTTGCCTCAGCTTGCAGAGTCTCATCAAGACCCCGGAGCCTAAAAACGTGCAAAACCCCGGAAAACACTAACGACTCGACGGGCATGGCTGCGGCAGTCACTGCCTGTCTTACTGCTGGTGTTCTCAAACTTCAGGGAAGAAAACACTGAGGCAAAGGACAAGGACAGGAGCATCGGGGGCCGCGCCGTCACGCCCTCACAGCCACGGCCCCCGCGCCACACAGGCGCGGGTGGGGCCGCGGCCCTGCTCTCTGAATGGTACGTTTGCCTGTCAATCACAGTTTCCTCCACGTCGATTGGTTGGTCCTCCTCTAAGCGACCTCGCCTACTCACTGTGCGGGGGAGAAAGAGGTGCAGGGACCCCTCGCGATCTGATTGGCCAAGTGGGAACGTCCCTCAAGCTGAGGCCCCGCCCCCTTGGCGGGAGCAGCTGATCTCTCCTCGCCGTGACTGGGAGGGGGCGGGGCTGCGCCGGCGACTGGTCAGTCCTATGAAGTCCCGCCCACCAGCTGTGAATTCCGCTCGCCGATTGGCTGCGGCGGCTGTCCGTCAGCACGGCGGGCGGGGCGGGCGGCACTGTGTCTGGATGCGGCTCATGGCGGACGCGGCGCGGTGCGGCGGGCCTGGTCTCGGCCTGGGCTTGGTGGCGCTGGTGATAGCGGCGTGTGTCGCCGGTGGGTGGGCTACAGAGCGGGGTCGGGCCGGCGTGAGCACGGTGGGGGGGCCGCTGAGGGGGGAGATTGCGGGAAAAGGGCTGGGCCGCAACGCTGGGGAAGAGGCGCTATGGCGGGGGAGGGATGTGTGTCTGTCTATCGGTGGGTCTGTAGCAGGTTCAGGAGCCAGGGGTACGTTCAAGGGGCTGTCATCGTGCTGCGGCTCGCTGTCCCCCCCCTTCTCCCACTCGCCTCCAGAGACGGTGCTGGAACACTTCCCTCTCCCTTTCTGTCCAAGGGCTGGCTTATGTTAAATAATAAATTACATGAATTTCTTGTATGTTACGTATCTAAATTTCTTCTTTGAGTACAAGAATGCGCATATTTGTTTATTATGTATTATACAGAATACAAATATATAATTATATATGATATGCTGTTTATTGAACACGGTTATATTGCATGTAAATTATATTAAAATATCGTTTTATAAGATGAGAGAGGGGAGATTCGGATCAGGCATTAGAGAAACGCTTTTTCACGCTCAGGGTGGTCAGGGACTGTAACAGGTTACCCAGGGAGGTGGTGGAGTCTCCATCCCTGGAGGTGTTCCAGAGTTGTCTGGATCTGGTGCTGGGTGATGTGGTTTAATGATTTAGGAGTTACGGTGGCAGTGCTGGGTTGGCAGTTGCATTGAATGATCTTAGAGGTCTCTTCCAACCTTGATTCCATGAAAAACACACATTGTTTTGTTGCTTTGTACTAATGTTCATGTGTTGCTGAGCTGCTTTTGTAGTCACTGTAGGGTTTCTGTTGCCTGCTGTGAGTTGGGCTTGTGACAGTGCTTCAAGGCCCTGTAAATAGTTTTCCCTCAATATTCCTGTGTTCACAAAGGCTTTTGAGAGCTTCAGGTGCAATTTTGGCAGGGTAGGAATTTGGTTAAGTATTGCACAGGGAATCTGCTTGCGTTCCCAACTTTAAATTCAGTTTTAATCATTGGAATTTTGAACAAGTCTAGCGGCGCAAATTTTATTTGATTTTATCCACCTAAGCAATCTAGCCCTAAGTAAGCCAATTTGTCCTACAGAACTTGTGACTGTCTTACTCCCTAGTGGAGAGCAACGTGTGAAATCCGGCTGATTTGTAGCCAATATTGTAAAATCCTTCTTGAAGAAATTGGTGTGGAAACATTTCTGTCCTTCAGAATTGTAATTAATTTTAGTTACCATTAAAATTGGTATCAGGCCATCCAATGAACACATCAAAAAATGCTAAAATTCATATGCATTGGTTGATTTAGCCTGTTTCTTTCCTTTTGCCTCCCTTCCCCAACCTGCATCACAATACTTTGCTCTTTACTATGTTTATCATAACATAGTTCAGATTTACTGTCAACATTTGTATGCATGATCATGACCAAGGCTTTAAAACAGCATCCTCAAGGTCACATTAGTTAAATTTAATGTTAGGGAAGGTTTTTGCTGCACAACACATCATTTTGCTCTTGCATTATTTTTGTAAATAGCCATTGGATTTGTAGATGCCCTGGAAAACTATTGTATGTAGCTGCTTGAATTGGTAATCAGTTTTCAGTGATCATATGACTAAATAGCTTTATTTTCTTTAGACAGTTATCTTATTCATGTAATTTTGAAGTATGCAGTCAGCCACGTTGTATACTTAGAACTTCAGCTTAGAGGCCTGCACATATTTATTGCTCTATTACTTGATTTTCTCATATCTTGTGTCAGATTAATTTTCTGTTGGAAACCTTCTCAGATTGGTCATTGAGGAGCATATGCCTGAAATTTTGCATTGTGTGTATCACTGCTTATATACACCAAATAAGTTTTTTAATTTATTTACGTAAATTTTTGTGTGCACAACATTGCAGCCATGCTTACGTGACTTTAAAATCAGTTGCCAGGTCTTATACCTGTGGGGTGCTTTCTGACTTTGTTACACAGTAAATTACTCTCATCATAAAACAGTTAAAAAATACGCTTTTAGTCAATTCTGCTATTCAGGGTAATGGCAAAGAGAGTGAAGGGAGTTCCCAGATAAGTGAAAACCAAACATGAGAAGTACTGCAGGTTGGGGCGTCACACAATCAGCTCAGGTCTAGCGCTGTATCCAAGGGAAGAAAAGCATCTTGTGGCATCAGGAGGAGGCAGAGCAGGGACACAGGAGCTGTTCTGCAGAATCCAGGTTGTGCTGGCAGTGCTCGGTTTAAGCCAGCACTGACAGACTCTGCTGGACTTCCTGGCTCTGGGCTCAGTGACTCAGGCTGTTGTCTGCATGAACAGAGCTGTTATGCCAAGCAGTCCTGGAAGCAAGCAAGGCTGTTGGTGCATTGTGAGCTCAACAGGATTTTGGAGTCTCCCTGGCTCCACCGAGAAGTTAGTTTACATTGTCATGCTTTTGTTAATATGGATTTATTTCTCCATAGTCATTGCTGTATAGAAACCTTATTTTGTATTCCAGGGTGCTAAAACGATTGGATTCTCATTTCTTGTTTTACATAAACTGATAGGCTTGAGAGGGAGGAAGAAGGAATGAAAGAAAGCTCTAATATGTCCTTTTTCAGTGGGCAAAGGGAATGCTTGCAAGTACTTTGACAACTTTCTATGTTTGTTTTTCAGGTGTATGTGGAGATGAATTTAGTATCTTACGATCACCTCAGTCAGTTGTTTTCAGAGATGGAAGTTGGCCCATTCCCGGCGAGCGGATCCCGGATGTAGCTGCTTTAACCATGGGCTTTTCTGTTGAAGAAGTATGTTTCAGGTCTTGATTTTGAAACACCTCTAAAACTACAGACCTACTCACTCAGCATGCAGATCTTCCCATCATGGGCTGGAATATATAAAATACCCTCCTGTTTGTGTTGAGGAATGCATGACTTGTCAGAGGTGGTTTCCAAGCACAGGGCTGTGTCTGTCATGTGAGCAGCCAGAGGCTGTGCTGCCTGGCTAGTTTGAATCATCAGCTATAGAAAAAGCCTGCAGAGGCTTTACAGAGCTGTTTCTCAGTTCTTCTGAGACCCAGCTATGTGCTGTATCCCCCTGTCCATGGCCACACACTGAGTAACCGCTTCTTGCCCACGAGGTCTCCACAGGGCTCTGCTCTCGAGGGACTGAGAAATGGCTTGGCAAGGCGGGCATTCTGTCGGGTCAGCAAACCTGTCTGCTGCGCAAAGTTAGTGAGAACAAGTAGGCTGGTTACTTAGGAAGTAATTCAAAGACTTAAGAACATGATTTATGGTAGTATTTTCCCACGTTAAGTGTTTGGATATAGCTTTAGTGACATTTAAAATGGGCCATATGAGGAGAAGCCCTTGGATTGATTCCAGTCTTGCGTACTGAATTTTTTGCTGGGCTTCAGCAGAGATGGCTGTTGAAGCAGTATGTGAAAGTGTGATAGCCAGGCATCTCTAGCAGTGTCTGTGTGCAGCCAGATACTCAAATCTGCAGGCTGAGGTATTCTCACTGTTGCTGAGGGCAGCCAGTTCCCATTTCTTCCAGTCTGCAGCTAGGGAAGAGGTCTGATAAGGCTGGTTTGAATGCAGGTCTGTTTAGCCTGTGTTTTGGAATTTGTCTGAAAATATCTTCCTTTTGATTAATTATGGGTTTTTTGTGTCATCAAACAATTAACAAACTCATAAGAGCAGTATGCCTAAGAAGTAAATTTTGATTATCAAGAAAAATCAATATATTTGATAGTATTGTGTGTGTGGCATGTAGAGACACCCAGCAGAACAGCAGGGTTTGGCCCTTTTGACCACTTGGCATACTGGTCATCCAGAGGTATGTCATGATTGTCACGGAAAAATGTGTTTCAGTACTTTGTGCCTTTGCCAAAGTGATGAGTCTGTTAGAGATAGTTCTTCTAGGATTTGAAATAATACTAAGAGAGCAGGCAGGGAAGGAATTATTTAAATTACTATTAATTAAGCCCTGAAACTAAGTTTTCAGCACTGTCACTAAGGAAGGCAGAGGTCACTGTGTGAGCACCTTCCGGCCTTTCTCTTGAGAGCACTGCAGGGTCCAGGCACTCCTTTTGCAGCTCACATCAAGGCTGTAGTCTAGGCACATAAACTGGCAGTGCAGTAGGCACGCTGTAGAGAATTAGGAATTCTTACTGCATTGCATTGGGAAGTCTCAAAAACAGGCATTCAGTATTCCTCCCCTGTTGAAGGAAAATAAAACTGAACCCCATTTTTTATCTCTGATGGTACTTTAGATGGTTTTTCTTTTGTTTCTTTGAGGTAATACAGATCATAATGTCAATGACATTTAATTCCAGTTAAATTGGTTTTCAAAAAACAAGCAGTTGTGTCTTTTACAGAAATGAAGAAATCTCTTTGCATTTATTCCAGATAGATGAATTTTTCTTTTGTGCTTGTGTAAACCAGCCAGGTAGTCTTCACTATGCTCTTGTTGATTCATAACTGTAGTAAACTACTAAGGAATCTCTTTGTTTCTGTGCAAATTTGTGAATTTTAGATTAGTAAGTTGTTGATATGATTGACACCTTCTCTTTTTATCCCCCTGTTTCCTTCTGGTACTGCAAATATCAAGATATTAGTGATTTAGTGTGCCTAAACCTCTTCCTATGGTGTTTTGTGAAAGAGCTTATGTTTGTTTGATTTACTGTTGAGAGCCGGGGGGGGGTGTGTTTGTGGGTTTTGGTTTTTTTAATTCAGCCTCCACTTATTAAATACAGACTATAATACTTATAATTTGATTATGGGAGATAACTCTTCATATGTCCATTATGTATAATGCTTTATTAATTTCAACTGCTATGAAGTTACTGGCAGCTTTTAAATTAAGGGTTTCTTCATGGTTGACTTGAGACAGCATTACTCAAGATGAAAGCAGTCTAGTATTAACTTACTTCCCCATGAAATTTCCAGTAGGTTGTTCTGCACAGAGATATTTCCTGTGAAATACAGGGTTTTTTATTATTTTGTAATAGGACCTTCCCTGGCCTGGACTTGGAGTGGGTGATCTGTTTCACAGACCACGAGCCACTGTGTTGATAACTGTGAAGGGGGTGGACAAGCTGGCGTTGCCTGTGAAAGGGTTTTCTTACCCCATTGAGAATGTGAGTACCCACATTTGCAACTGTCATGTGATTTCTGTGACTCTTGTGGTGTAATGACAAGAACATGATTCTCTACTGTAGCCCCTGGTGTTCATTTAATTTTTACTTCACTTGAAGTTCATGTATCCCCTGAAATGATGGATCAGTCTGTACAGATAAATAATCTAGGCAAAATTCTGTACAAAGTGAGAGGCCTTTCAGATCACTCAGGGTCTCCTGTGTTGAGTTCAGTAAATTGTTTGACCAAAGCATGTTCTCCTTGAAAGATGTCTAGTTTTAATATATTTGCACCAAGAGGCTGCTTTCCGTGGTAACTTACTATTTCGCAGTCAGAATTAACTTTTTTTGCTTCAGCTGAGTGTGTGCTAACATTTTATATGAGGTTGGTTCTTTCATGTACTGAATCATGCTCCTAGTGGTCTTTTGAGTTTTCCTCAAGTACTTGTCTGTGAAATACAGCACTTTGAGACACCTTTCCAATATACTGCATCAAAAAGAATTCAGCAGACAGTGTTATATTTTCCTACCTCTGTCTTTGCTAAGACCCTTCTCAGGCTTGTCACAGCACCACAATCATTTAGGTTGGAAGGGAACTCTTGAGAGTTTCTAGTCCAACCCTCTGCTCAAGCAGGATCAGCCAGAGCAGGCTGACGAGGGCTGTGTTCAGTCTGGTTTTGAGTATCACCACAAATAGAGACTCCACAACCTTTCGGGGCAACCTTTGCCAGTATTTGACCATCCTTAGAGTAAAAAACTTTGTTCTTGTGTTCAGATAAAATTTCTTGGTTTCAAATTATGCATGTTGCCTCTTCTATCATAGTATTTTTTCCAGACACCTTCTAGCGTGACACTGTAATTTACTAAATATTGGTAACTGTGCAGTGCCTACTCACTTGTCCTTTGTAATTACATTGTCTGCTGTAGTCCAGTTTGCTGCAGTATTGGATGAGGTGGTCGTGTTTAGCTGTTGCTTGTCCAGCATGAACCCACAAACCCTTGTCAAATAAGTTGGTTTTTAGGTTATTTCTACTTAGTTAGTTCTGCTGCTTCCCAACTTGGAAAACTTTGTTTTGCACCAGTTTACCATGCATAATTATCTCCTTTTAGATCATTAGGCCCTGTTCAAACCAAAAATCTAACTAGACTTTGTCTTCCAGGCCGTTCCTTTCAGTCTTGACAGTGTTGCAAATGCCATTTATACTTTATTCTCTGAGGAAACGCCTGTGGTGTTGCAGCTGGCCCCCAGTGAGGAAGTGAGTATTGCTTCGCTTCTGATTCCAGATGTTATAAATAGTTAAGCCTCTTCCCACTTGTGTGGCTGGAGCAAACCCAACTGGTTATATGAAATTTTGCATTGGAGAGTGCAAGTATGATTGATCATTAGTGTGAGACTGGAAAAACTGAGAAGGAACCTCTGTTGTCACTGAACAATGGCTGTTCTTGCAGAGGGTGTACATGGTGGGCAAGGCGAACTCCGTGTTTGAGGATCTTTCGGTGACACTGCGCCAGCTGCGGAACCGCTTATTCCAGGACAGCTCCATCCTCAGCTCTCTTCCCCTCAACTCCCTCAGCAGAAACAATGAGGTAAGAACCATTAATCAGTGGGAACTTTTATGATTTTTTCCCAATATTCTTAGTTTGTGCTTTTCTCTTTTCCCCCTTCCCCCTTTCTTTGTGTAGGAGAGCCCACTCTTAATTTTTTAATGGAATTCTAGTAATTAAGTTTTAAGGGTTTTTTGTAGGTAACGTCATTGAAAGAATGACATCCTTATAGCGTGTTCTGATACTGTAGCAGACATGACCTGTTGTAAAATACTGAGAGTTGCAACAAAACACGACTTCCCTACCTTAGGTTTCATCAAAGCAAATACCTGTCCCTTTTTGCCTCTTCCCCCAGGTTGACTTGCTTTTCCTGTCAGAACTTCAAGTCCTACGTGATATTGCAAGCCTGGTAAGGTTTTTTGAAACTTTCCCCATCTTTAATCACAAACTTCAGAGATACTTTTTAAAGGTAGAGAAGCCATAGACAGAATACTTGGCACCCAGTGATATTCTAGTGTGTCATCAGATGGTTGCATCACTTTAAAAAATGCATTCTGAAGCTGTTTTTATTAGTCCTGTCACTGTAGTTGTAAATGAGAACCTTAGGCATCTGTAGTTTCTTTTGCAATGTGCTTGGTGAGAGCAGGGGGAATTCTGAGCTGCTATTTCTTCATGCCCAAAGGCACGGGAAAGTACTCAATGAAGAATTTGCTGGGACTTCCTTTGTTTTCTTACTCGAGAAGTACTATGGTAGTCAGGAACATGTTCTTTGCCCTGTCCACCATTTAACTTCAAAAGACCATTATATCTGAAAAGACGGGGAGTGATTTCTGTACTGTGAATAGTGATGGTGATAGAAATGTTCCAGTGGAGATGTGGAGAAGCTGCTGTCTTGTTGCTGTGGTTTAGGGTTTGTTTTGGTGAGTGGATGGTGGTGCAGATTTTGTTTGGGGGTTTCTGTGTGTCCTTTAAGCTGCAGCCCTTAGCTACTCAAGTGAAAGAAAGTAGTGAAAAATTCAGAAGTTCATATTAAGTGAAGGGCTGGCAGAGAGCAATGAGACTCTTGAGAAAATGAGGTAGAACAACTTGGGTTTTTCTTGCAGACTAGAGATGCTGTAAGTTAAAGTATGTCAGAAGATAGGATTAAATTTCTTGCTGTCAGAGACTATTCTCTTGTGCTGACAAATATCAGTGCTGCATCTTCACACCTGTAGAAGTAAAAGAATGTCACTACTCTGAGATAATTTGGACTGTATTAGTTGAATTTTATGACAAGGAGATGATACTCCTTAAGTAAATTACTTTTGTGCATAGGCAGCAGCAAGGTGGAAATTGCAGCCTACTGAGTTTTGCAAGGACCAATGTCAGAGAAGGAAATGGTGGTATCTAAGTGTTGTGGTTATGTATATTTTTCTCCAAGTTTTATTTTCATGGCAATTACAGAGCAAGGATTCTGATGTCAATAAGTGTAGTATTTCTTTTTAGTATAGCTCTTCATTACATGTATGTAACCTTGTGTTAGGAAGAGACCCATAGTGATAATATTTCTTCTGTAGAATTAAAAAAAGATAAAATTGTGGACATCTTCTAGTTAAGTTGACAGGAAATTCCACTTTCTAGTCAAGATGGAATATGACTGTGGAAAGTGAGGCCGGATTAGAATGAGTAAATAGATTTTGTGAAATGTATTTTTTAAAGTAACCTGTGTATGAATTAATTTCTTTCTGCCCTCGATGCTGTGCCAAAGCTGTCTCGACACAAACACTTAGCCAAAGATCACTCTCCAGACCTGTATTCTCTGGAACTCTCTGGTTTGGAAGAGATTGGAAAAAGATATGGGGAAGACTCTCAGCAATTCAAGGATGCTTCTCAAATTCTTGTAGATTCTTTGCAAAAGGTATATTTTCTACCTAATGAACAAACTTCACGGTAATATTAAGGAAATATTTTTTTGTGTCAGTGCAAGGGAGTTATGCTTTGAATTGTCACTTCATTAGTTATGGCTTGCCTGATGTGTGGTTTTGTTGTTTGGTTTTTTAAATGCAGTTGTTCAGTTATAAAATCAAATGTTAGAATTTACCTCTCTAGAAAGTGTTGAAATTCTACAATGTGTTTAAATATTTTGCATAAAGGAGTAGGGTTGTATTGAAACCATGTATCAACATGACTGGATATGTTTGTTTTTCATAAATAAATACCTTGCATTGGAAACCACCAGTATGTCTTACAAAAACTGGCCCTGGGAAATGTGAAAATATCTTTATCCTAGGGTGCAGTGGTGAGTTTACCCTTGCCCACAAAGCTATCTAAATCTAAATTTCTGAGCCTTTAAAATAACTGCTGTTCATCTATCAGTGTGCTCAAAGTAATTATCCTGAAGGTCTTAATAAAAATTTAACTAGTGATTATGCAAGACCAGTCACTTTTGAGAGTTTCCAAAGCATGGTGGAAAAGTGTAAAAGCATCAATTTGCTAAGCCAGAAAGCAGGCACAAGCTACAGTCTGTTGAACAATGATTGAGGAGTTTGAAAGAGCTCTTGTAAACCAGGGGAAAGCTGGCACTTTCTTAGTGTAAGTTCTAAAATAGTGTCAACTTTTACACCTTTCCATGATAATTCCTGAAGCTGACATTTTTTACTACAAAAACTCTGCTTAATTCCTGGCTACAGTGTAGGCTTTTAATTAAATCACCTTTGCTTTTCCAGTTTGCAGATGAGATGTTTAATCTGTATGGTGGGAATGCAGTCGTAGAAGTGGTGGCTGTCAAGGAGTTTAATTCCCCCCTCATAAGGAAGACTCGCTCCATTCTCCAGTCTTCACAGGTAGTAGAGGCACATTTTTCCATATCTCATTTGTTAAAAGTGATCCAAATTGCATCAGTTCTTCACTTGAGCATAACTTTTTGTTAAGGACTAAAATACTGACTGTGATTTAGGCGTGGGTGCAAAAAGGTCAGTTTACTTACCTGTCTTGGTCTTCATTTAATCATAGAGTAACTTGAGAGGGCTCTGGAGGTCATCTAGTCCAACCTCCTGCTCAGAGCAGGACTGATTTAGGAGTTAGATGAGACTGTCCAGCCAAGTTCTTGAAAAGTCCTTGGCTAGAGGTTGTACAGTCTCTCTGGACAGCTTAATCCAAAGCCATAACCACTTTCACTGTGAGAACTTTTTCCCTTAGGCCTTGTTAGAATTTGCCTTTCTGCGTTTTCTCCCCAGTGCAGCAGTGCATGTGAGTCCTGCCTCCCAGGTATGGGAAAACATGTTTTCCTTGGCTTGTTGGCAGGACTCCAGACACAGTGTAGGATGCAGTTGCCCTCTTCAGGTTGCTCAGACTTTCCATGGAGTCAGAATGTTTTGTGTGCAAGCTCACTTTGAAGTAATACACATTTTCTTTATTACAGAGCGAGAAGGAAAATCCGTATAACCTTGCCTATCCGTACAACTACAACTACTCTGTAATCTTCAACATTATTCTGTGGATGATGATAGGTCTTGCTTTAGCTGTGATAGTTATCTCCTACAACCTCTGGAACATGGATCCTGGGTATGACAGCATTATCTATAGGATGACAAATCAGAAGATAAGAATGGATTGAACTGTGCCGTATTTCAGCACAAGAAGATAATTAGAGGAGTAAGGTCTCCTTTAAACTGTATGGAGTACAAATACTCTGACATGGTTAATTGTGGAAATTTTTAAAAGGTGTATTTATTTCCTAAGTATTTTTTCCCTCTCAAGAATATTTTAAATGTTAGTAGTAGCACCAGATGGGATTTAGAAATTGAAATCTGCTTGTTTAAAAAAAAACGCAAACAAGAATCCTCAAAATAATTGTTATCAAAGTAACATCATTCCATTTTTTTTAATTATGTAACATGAGTTTTTGAAAAGCCTGTACTGCCTGTGACTGTGTGCAAAACAGAGAAATTGAAATTATGATAGCAACGTGTTGTTTGAAACTTTTACACTGGAAGATTAGAAATTATAGCTAAATTGTTGTGTTGTATATTATGAACCAGCTGTAAATGTTTGATGTAAATATTTGTAATTGTTATGTGTAACTTCAGAGAGGACAGTAAATATTCTTTAGTAAAATTCTAAATATAGAAGTATTTCTGGAAGACAACTCCAGTGGCACAAATGGCATTTTGATCTCATGTTGGTGGCTCAGAGGTGAGCTCTACGCAGAAGGATCCTTTCCCTGGAAATTAAATGATTTGGAGGTAAATAACACTAGTGTGGCTGGTCTATACAGTGGAGTCTATAAATACTGAAGTAGGACCAATCTGGTCTAACGTCACATACAGTTGAAAGTTCCCTATTATGATGGTTCATGTTCTTTCCACTTGTATTGATGTTATTATAAAAAAAAAAATTGATTCTTTTTGTTGATAAGAGTGGACCAACACTTGATTTAATTATACCTGGATTATAGTCCTGCTTCAGCCATTCAATAAAGCGAAGAACACTTGTTCTTGAGTGCATTTCTTCTTTGTGTCTTCAGAGGTGTGGCTAGTTCTGCTTAGTATTTTTTCAGCTGAGTAGAGCAGGTTCCAGCAGCACTCAATGTGTGACAGTGGCCCTAAGTCTGTAGCAGTTTAGTTTTAATGTCTTTCAAAGGAAAGATCATCTTCCATGGATTTTCCTAAACTAAGCAGTGAGTGTAGTTAAAACAAGTTGTTGATCTCTGGCTTGAATCTTCTGTAGAACTACCTAGTTTTTAGAAACTCATTTGCTCTTGTGGTAAAAGATCTTCCAGATACAGCAACATGAATGGAAACTGCTGTTTTCTTCTTGTCCTCTAATGTGCTCAGCTTTCCTTACTGTTAGGAGATGTTTGTTCCACTTCCAGAAAAGATCTGATCATCAAATTACCCTCCTTTTCTGGGAATGTCTGAATTGCTGGCCTTGAAGTTGTCATGTCTTAGAGATCCTGGACAGTGATTCACGTTGAATTGAGCAATACTCTGCAGATTTGTCCAGGAAATCCAGTTCAGTATATGTTACAATTATTTGAAATTACTTTTAATGGCATTTAAAGTTAATCTGGGTGATTTATATCAGTAGATAGAAGGGAAGAGTTGCACTGCCAGTTTCTCTGACAAGAATATGTGCTGTAATTACTGAACATTCGGTAATGTGCTGCTGCAAGAGTAGTCAAGGGAAGACTCTCAGCCAGGTGTGAGAAGTCAGACACAGGGATTATGTGGATGATTATGGTCAGATTCATTGCTAGTACATTATCTAAATATTGCCAGTGCCTATCAAAGTAACAATGGGTTATAGTATCCTCAGGTCATGATCAGGTGCTGTTGAGTCACAAGCTTCAGTGAGACCCTCTCCTTGCTTTCTAAACTTCTCAGGAAGTCTCAGTGTCACTAGGTCCATGCAGGTTCAGATTTGGTCAACAGCTTATGTCTGAAGGGTTACAATATCAGCAGGTTCTGCTAGAAACGTGTATGTTTACATTCTTTGGCCTTGTAGAACTGCCAACCAACACAGTGTCTGTGGAGGTACTTTAGGATTTTATGTCCATATTTGGCTGGATCTTGGTGCTTTTACTCACCCATCCAAAAGTGAGTGTTCCCAGTCTTTGGGATGGATATGCCTTGGGCTTGGGCTTGTGAGAGGAGTGGGATCCCCAGGATCCATGTGGAAGCTGCCTGCAAGATCAGGAAACCTTCTGTTGGCTCCACTCTCTCTGCTGGTTGATGGGCATCAAAATCAATTGCAAACATCACAGCTCCCCCTCTCTGGAATACACAAGTTATGCAAGCATCCAGACATAATCAGCCTTTGCACATTCCTCAACTCTCCAGAATTCTCCGGGGCAGGTATGACAACTTTCAGAGTTCTTCCAGCTGTAGCAAGGCACAGGCAAGGGCAGCCTAAAGCAGACCTGAAATGTGTAAATGTTACGTTCATTTTTAAAACAAGGAAGGGGAAGTGAGGAAACCACCTTGAAATGCAAATGTTGAGCGCCCTGACAAGTGAAGTGGTTGCTGGGATTTATAGGTCGGACTTAATGGATCTGACAAGGACACTGCCAGAGTGTAACTTAAGGAGATAAGCATCTGTCTCAAAACTAAACAACCACCCCCCCCACCAACAACAATGGCATTTTGGATCCTATACTGACATAATTTCTGGCTATGGTGGAGTGGGTGCTTTGAGCTAAAATTCACAAATGATCTCAAAAAAAATTAAATTTTTCCCCAAATAAGGGTGGGGGACTGTCCTGCCTTTTTTACTTCCTCTTCTGCAAGCCCTGAACCATATTCTTAAGAATTTTTGTCTTTATAGAGAGGGAAGGGGATATCCACACAAGTACTGCAGGACAGAAAGGTAGGCAAATCAAGGAAGACAGAAGTGGTTCTATAGGATTTTAGCAGAAAAAATGAAACTGGAAAATAATGGGAAACCCAGAAGTTTTTCCTGTCCTGTTCTGCCGCTAATGCAAGGTGTAGCTATGGAGGAACTGAATTGTGAAGGGCTTCTACAGCTCACAGTGTGAAGGATGGAAGAGCAATGAGTGGAAGCAAGCCAGAGTGGGGCCAGGACTCCTCTGTGTCACTGGATCAAAGAGACTCCGGCAATGCCCCTTGTGCAGTGGTGGCACAGACGGTGCCACCTGCATTGTCCTGGTCCAGTGACAAATTTGAGTCAGTCAGCCCTGGCACAAAGCAACAACAGTGAAATCACCACGCTGGTCTTTCTACTCAGATTGTGCAACACCTGTCCTGCCTGGCCAGTGCTGAGGTTCAGGGTGCAGGAAGCCCAGATGGCCACGTCCCTCTCAGACAAACAGAGCAGAAACTGGCGGGTGGCATGAAGCCAAGCATCCAAAGAGCCTGCTCCACTGTGCTCTCCTACCTGAACTGCTGGGAAAGCAGCTGCTACAAACCCAGTCTGTATGTGACAGGCAGGAGGTGGGGCTGTCCAAAACAAGGAATGGATGGGTGGTGCTCTGAAAGTGTAGAGATTCTGAGAGCTGTCTGTTACAAAATGATAAGGAATTATTTTCTAGAATAGGTCAAAAAACATGCTAAACTGCATATGCATTCTATCGTGGTCAAGGACAGCATTTGCAATATAAATCCCATCCTTAAACAGAAGCTTGCCTTGCTAGTGTGCTTTCAGAGCTTAAAGAGATTCTTCTGTTGCTGAAGAGTGGACCCTGGCAGTCAAATTTAGTATTGCCATTGATGTCACCCATCACCAAAAATACAGAGCTGAATTCTTGGCATGAATGCACATCATAAAATATTTAGAATGTTTCATAAGGGAAACAAAATTCACTGTTACAGGAAATTATAAAGGCAGTCAAATTCCACTTAATTATGCTTCAGTGCATGAATTTATGATGACAAATTTGCATGCCCTCAGTCTAGTGAGCATATGCTTTCATTAGGCCATGGGGATAGAGCAGTGGCTAAGATTAATTCACAATAATTTAGCTGGTATCTTAGAGCCAGCATAGCAAAGTCACTGACAAACAATTTCAGTGCTGCCAACCTACTGATCAACCCCTGTGTTTTAAGTCTTTCTTTACAATGTCATGGTCAAAGTACCCAAGCAATTGATATAAAAAAGTCTGCTGCAATGCCTCAGTGATCAATGAGAGCATTTTGAACACTGCAGATCTAAATGGGAGCTCCAACCACACCCCACAGTAAGTGATCAATCAAAATCTTATCAGCTTGGAAAGAAAAAAGCAGCTCTCAATTTCTGTGACTTTTAGTCTCTGCTTTAACAAAACAAAACAAAAAGAGGAAGAAATACATAAAACCAGCTGTACCAATTATTTTACATGGACCTATCCCAATATTTCTGCTGGCTGACAGAGCCAAGGGGAGGCAGCCACACTCCACTGCCAGTGCTTCCTGTAGTGGAGCTGCAAACTCTGGAGCAGCTCTGACTGGGGCAGCCAACCCCAGGAAAATCAACAGCTCTGCAAGCAGGTGAGTCTGTATAACCTCTGCCACACTGGTGAGTCTGTATAACCTCTGCCACACTGGTGAATGTGCAGTTTTCCCCTCTGGAAATCTCTGGGGGGCTGTGCCCCAGGTTATGATGAATGCCCTTGGGAGCAGGGAGGTGCTGCTTCATGGCTGAATGTGCTTGTATTTTCCAGGGAAACTGGCCGTGTGGTCATAGCTCTGGGTAACCTGACAGGAAAATATGCTGGAAAAAGGAAGTGCAATCAGCTGTCAGTCATGCACAGAAGCAGGTGGGGTGAGGAGGCTTCACTGGAAACAGCAAAAAGTAAGACAAGCTCTCTCTATATATGAGTCAGTCTTGATGTCTTTCCTGCACATTTGAACGCACACATGCAGTGTTATATTGGTGTTTACAAATGAAACTTTGGAAGGAGTTTCCTCCCCCCATTAAAAACATTGCTTTTAATAAAAAGTGAAAATATTTTAAAATTCTTTCCATATTTTAAAGGAGATTAAAAAAAAGTATGCCAAATATTTTGTAAAAAAATGAGGATTTATAAACTCAGAAGATGAATAGGAATACATCTGCCTAAAAAAATGTTCAGTAAATTCATCGTCAGGAAAACTGTCTATACCACTGACATCCCAAAGGTGATGCTGACTAGCAGAAGTTGGCTTTGATGTGTGTTACTTCTGGAGAAAAATAATCCATAAAAAATGAGGACAAGCTAATTAGGAAAATAAGCAGCATGAGCACAAATAACACTTTTGGAGCATAATGGCCCCAGTGTCCACCTGCAGCACAGTGGTCACTTTGACTTTGCCTTTGTCCCTTTATTCCTGTCATTTATCCAAGGGAATGCAAGAGGCAGAACTAAAGGGAATACAGAGAGAGCCACAGGGCCCAGGCACAAGGCTAAAAGAAATGGCAGCCCCCAGCCCAGCGCTGCCTCCTCGCACTGCCCCGTGTCCCAAACGGCAGTGGAGAACCTGAAACTTTACAAAGTGGTTTCAAGGCAATGCTCACTCCAAGCCTGTCGCTCCTGCAGAGCCAGAGCCTCCTGTGGAGCAGCCAAACTGCCGAACTGCTCCATCCAGGAACGTGGCTTGGGAAAGCTGCCTCTGACATGTTGCAATGGGAGTCATGGTCGTGTCATGAGACTGGCTTCCTGTCTTGAGCAGACTGTCCAGATTCAACCACCACAAACAGCCATTCTGCATTTCAGTTCCTTTAGTTCGTTAGAGTTCTCTGCTTTTTTTCTTCCTTTTCTTTTTTCAATTGATCTTTCCCCCCCGTTAACCCAGAGGCTCCCAGGCATTCATCAACACAGGAATCACCTTTATTTCTTCTTTCCACCCTGTGTCTGACCACTTCCGTGCCACAGACCTGATCCTTAACAAATTATGCAGCTGCTGAAATATTCAGATTGTTGGCATAATTTCCAGTCTTGCGTAGAAGTCATTGGTTACTGTGGCCTAAAGTAACTATTTGGCAGAGGAGTAAAAGCATCTAAAAAGCTGAAGTCTTTTAAATACTATTGCCTGCCAAATTCCTTCATGAATTTCCCTGTGGCAGGCAGCATAATCTTAGCTGGAAAATAAATACATTTGCAGTCTTAACTTCATTTTTTTTCCCCTCCTCAAGATCTTCTTCTCTGGTCTCTGTTAAAATTTGGTTTTGGTCATGTTTCTATTTTTCAAAGCACTGTAGCCTCTGCACTCCTGTGCTTCAAAAAGTTCTTTATGAACTGCATCTCTTGCAAGCACTGGAGTAGCACAAACAGACAAGAATTTTCTGGAGGAACAATAAATTACCACATAAAGTGCTTTATTTTCCTGATACCTGATGTCAAGTGAGAAACTGTGTGTTCCTAAGCCAGAAATAAACATTTCTGGTCTTGGATTCTCACATGAACTGCAAAAAGTGAAAAATAATTATTTTAAAAGCTGCAAATCAGAGTAGGGATCTCTGAAAAACAAAGATACAGGGGATACCTGAAACAATCAGGTTACAGAGATGACAGGTTGTTTAAAACCTCCCAGTGTAAAAATCCACTTAGGCTGTGACTGGTCATCTCCGAGACATTTCCATGGTCAGTGTTTCACCACAGGCTGCTGTGACAGCAGAGGCTGGGGGAGATGTTGGGTGTTGTGTGAAAGATTCAGTTGTTTCTCAGCCCATCAAAATCAGACCAACTGCACAACTACCCTGCTTTGCCACAGCACTGTCACAGCTGCCCATGCCACGAATTATTCATCATCTCACTTAGAATCATAGAATCATTTAGGTTGGAAAAGACCTTTGAGATCACCAAGTCCAGCTGTTAACCCAGTGCTGGTGAATCCACCACTAAACTACATTCCCAAGCATCACATCTACACATCTTTTAAATACCCCAGGGATGGTGATTCCACCACTTCCCAACATGTTCCAGTGCTCGACAAACCTTTCCATGAAGAAAATTTTCCTAATATCCTGAAACCCACCCTGGTGCAATTTGAGGTCGTTTCCTCTTGTTGCTTGGTAGACAGGACCAACCCACACCTGGCTACAACCTTTCATGTAGCTGCAGAGAGCAACAGGTCTCCCCTGAGCCCCCTTTTCTCCAGGCTAAACACCCCCAGCTCCTCATGCTGCTCCTCATGGCACTTGTGTTCCAAGCTCCATTGCCTTTCTCTAGACACGCTCCAGCACCTTGGTTTTGTAGTTTCCATCTGTAATTGAATGTACCATTGCATGTGGAATCCCCCAACCAGAAGACAGGGGCAATCTCAGCTGGCCTTGCCCCAGTTTTTGGCTGTGTCCACCCCCAGCACCTGCCCCAGGACAGCTTGAACGCTCCCCTGGCAGCTCCCCTGCCGCCTGCACTCCCAGGAATGGTGGGAGCGAAGCTGCTGAGCCTTGTTAGTGAATACGGACTAGAATAAATTGCCATCTGATGCTCAGGATGGAGAGAAAATAATTTCCCAAGATTGCAAAGTTTTCTTTTATACCACGGTGTGGAAAAACAGCTGCATAATCAAGTTGTCCTTGAGAGCAGCGAGGCTGCCAGGAGGAACAGGAGTGACCTGCTCCAACCTGGGAAACTCCCACTACCAGGCAATTCCTGGGAGCAGGATAAGCCCATGCAATGGGTACGTGCTGGGGGGCAGTGCTGGACCACATCTCCGTGTTCCACGTGAGTTCCAGCAGAGAGACACTAAAATCTCTGCTGTATCCAACACGGGAACATTGGAAGGATTTTTTTCATGCTGAGAATATCATGAAAATTATTTTCCATGTCAGAAATAAATTTATAAAGATAATTTCTGAAATGCAACAAAGGCTCTCAGATCGAAGTCTATGAAATGCCAAGTTTTGGGAAAGGAGCACCGATGGCCAGGACAGGAAAGGATGGAGGAAGGACCATGCACAGGGTGGACACCCTCAGAGCAGACAAGGAGAGTAGAAGCAGAAAACTCCTCCCATATGAAACACTGGCTTTGAAATACTGAAGATATTCCATATGAAGGGATACTTCTGTGTCCCTGTGGAGTATACACAGTGCCAGAGAGAAGTAACTGTGATATATAAAATAGTTACAGGGAAAAATATTTATTTTAATTTTCTTATGGATCCAGCCATGTCCCAAGTAACTATGAGGTTAAAAGTACTCATAGAAATTGAAAACCTACAACAAATTTTAGGAAAATACTTATAATGCAGAGAAAGCTAGGCTAGAGGATATTTTCCCCCCAGAAAAATCAACACGTCATTTAAAGAACATTTCCACTGTCATAAGAACTGCAGTTTAAAGCAACAACAAGAAGAAAACAAAAAAAACCCCCACTTGCTAAAGGTAAAATTAGATTTGTTCTATCAAATAATCTGTGGTAATAGAAGGGTGGAGGAGGAGGAGAAAATGCCACATTTGCTAAAAGCTTGTTTTTAACTCCTGATCTATGGAGGAAAACAACCCAGAGCTGCGCAGGGAGCAGGGCTGGAGGAAGCTGTGAGCCAGACAATAGCACCGACCACTAAAACCAGAGTCTTATTTAGAGCTGGAAAACGGAGTTTTGATGGCACAGTTTTTGTAATTGCATATCCAAAATTAGGGGTCAGAGATTACCAACATGGGCAGTGTCGGTACAACTGGGCCCCTTTTTGCTTCTAAGGCTCCCATGTCAGCTTCTGCCAAAAGGCTTCCAGGTGCAAGAATGAAATACAGGCAAGGGAAAAGAAATAATGACCAAAATTCTCTGTTCAAAACATTATCAAAGCAGACAAACACAGCCACATTTGGGATAGGGCTGCAATGTCCAGCAGGTGGGTTCACCTAAAGTAAAAATTGTATGTGTGTGTGTGGGGGTATGTGCGTATCCTTAAGTACCCTTCTACTGCTGAAAACTAAAGGGTTAAACACATCTTCCCTTCCCCTTGAGTACAAAGACACATTTTTATTTAAAAAAAAATAAATATATATAATCTTTCCCACAGTCAAAGTGTTTACTGTGTTCCAGAGGACTCTGTCCAGCCCTGCATCCAGACCTGTTCTTGCCAAGACAGGTCTCCTCTGCTCCTTCAGGAACCAGCCAGGAACAGGCTCCTCAGGACATCTCTCACTCCAGGGCTGCAGGTTCCTGCACAGCTCACATGATTTGCATTTCATCAGCTTTAACCTGCCCTCTGCCAACCCATGAACCAGGCTGAGTTCCCATGTTTTAGCACCTGGAACAGCCTGGCAAAAATTTGGGATGGGATGGGATGGAATGGGATGGGATGGGGTGGAGGAGGATACTTTTATTTATGTATTTATTTACTTATTTGAATGCCTGTGCAACTCAAATGGGGAGGAAAATTTGGAAAAGCAAAGAGAAACAGAGTAAAATTTGGATCTCTTTCCTTAAAAATTACGGTATGGAAAGCACTAAAGCAAAGCAATGATACAGGGAGAACATTTCTGTTCCCTCCCAGTTGCAGGTTGCAGGGGGGGTGTCCCAGCACCTCGTCTGGGAGAGAGACCATGGCTAACAGAGGGAAGAAGCTGCCAGGGACTGCCCCTCTATCCATCCTGCAGGATGCTGAGCACCGCTGGGTCAGTCTGTGCTGCACTTCTCCATCCAGTTCCCCCCACTCCTCCCTGACTTCAGGACTGGTCTTTGAAAGAGCTGTGGCTGGGTGGGTTTTGTTGCTCTTTTTGCAAAAGAAAGAAGCAAGATGCTTTTAAAACCACAGCTTAAGAGCTATTGCCTGACTGTGGTCCCCAAAGGGACCGGAGCCCAGAAACGTGATGGGAAAAGGGCATTTTTTTCCCTGGATGCATACAAATATCACCTCATGGTCACACCTCTCTGCAGCTGCCATAATCTCTGCAGTGCACCCCAAAGCTCAGAGCGAGGATCTCCAAGAGCCTCCCTCCCTGGGGGTACTGGGAGGACTTGTGAGTTTAGGCAAAAGCACGTAACCTTAAGGCACAACCAGCCAAATTTATAAGCAGCGTTTTACGGCGTGATTGCCTACAATGGGTCTGGGTTTGGAGGCACAGGAGGGCACTGCCAGGCCTGCATTTCTCATGGAATGCAAAGCAGAATCCTTTGTTTCACTTCTTTTATAGCTGTACAAGCAGTGGCATCTTCTGCAACACACACGGTGGATCTCAGGTGTCCCTCCCTTGGGCCATGAGGAAGAAGAAACACTCATTTTTGTAGGACACATCAGTTCACTGAGGTCTCCAATCCCCCGAGGAGAAGGTGAAGGGCTGCAGCAGTGCCACTGCAGAGCTCAGCACTGGTACTGCTGCCCACAAATACCCTGCACAGTACTATGTGTTATTAAAGAAAAGAGGACTCTCTGAAATACTCTGGTCAGGATGATCTCCGTGACTTTCTGCTGATGTCTGCCTCTGAGGCAGTCCTAAAAGACAAAAAGATGGAGGAGCACTGCTGCGCTTCACGAAACTGGTCCAAAAAATGTCATCTGCCCACGGGCCAGGTGAATCTGCACAGCAAAACCCACAGGGCTGGTGGGTCACCTTGGGCTTCAGCTGCAAACTCTGTGTGGAGTCACTGCCCAGCTGTGAATGCCTCTGATGTTGCAAGGTCGTATCATCTGAAGTAAACGAAACAAACTGGAATCTTCCTTTTCCAGGTTGCCTAGGATGTGATATTTGCATGCTGCAAACAACAGCATGTTCAAATGAAAGGTTTGATTCCTTCAGACTTCAGTCTTTCCCTGTCTGAGCAGGTGACTCTTTGGTAAGAGTTGCACACGGGTGGCACCATGCTGGGCTAAGCTGTGCCGCAAGCAAGAGGTGGGCCCTGTGTGGGCAAACTTTGTCTTTTTAAAGCACCCACCCGCAACAAAACAAAGCAGAAAAACGAGTGCAGAACTGTGCAGAGAAAAGCAACTTAAAAAACTGATTCCAGGACTACCAAAGATGCTTTCAAACCTAAGACAAACTAAAGCTGACTGTGGCCAACTATGGATCGACCTGGTCACCTGGAGCATAGAACAGAATTCATTTATTTCTAAAGCTTGCCCTGGTCCCTATCTGAGATACCATGAAAGGAAAGGCTCTACCCAGCACAACAGCTGCTCCCACGGTAAATTCCAGCCCACAGAACTCAAAAGGAATGTATTGTTTCCAAGCATCCAGAGCTACACCAAATGTGCATATCATGCCTGTGCATTCAGCATGGAGCTCCGTGGAGGTGAGGAGCTGCACCTACACTGTGCCATGAGAGGGACAGGACCCAGCCTGGGCCCTCAGGACAAACAGAGCCCTGAGATCAGCTCAGCTGGTTAGAGCATGGTGCTAATAACACCAACTTTTTGATTTGATCCTTCTATGGGTCATTCACTTAAGAGAAGGACTTGATGATCTTTGTGGGTCCCTTCCAACTCAGAATGTTCTGTGTGTGATCCCCGACTGACTCAGCCCATACACCTCTACAGCCCTGAGCCAATTCAGCTTGTGGAGAGCTCTATGAGAGACTGAAATGTTAATGGTTAGTGACTCAAAACAATCGCCCAGTTGTGGAGCCAGAAAGTGCTTTGCTGGGGCCAGGTTTTCACCCCTCGAGTAGGAGGAGATGAGTTTTTGGGTGTGTGATGGGAAAGCCTCTGGTCCACATAGTCCACGGATGGGGTGAACACCCACCATGGGAGGCTAGAAGCTGGGCTTTGGGCCAGTTGAGAAGCAGATCCTGCAGAGACAGCATGGTGCTTTTTATCATGCAAGTTGTCCTCCCTTACACCTCCCACTCTGGGGAAGGTCATGTTCAAACAGGACATTCATATTCACACACATGGCAGAAGATGTTCATCCCTTCTGATGGGGCATGACTGGTTCAACTACACTGATCTCAGAGGCAACTGTCATGTTCTAGAAGGCATCATAAACCATCAAAGACCCCCAAAGTGCCCCCAGGCTCATTTCTGGGGCCTTCCACCTGAGGAATGCTCACGGCCCAAAGTGTTGCAACAGATCCCACTGTGTAAAACTCCTCGAGGAGAGTGCTGGAGTGCTTGGGTGTTCCCACCTGAACCTGAACATGTATTAACTTTGTGTTTCATGGGCTTCCCTCATCCCCAGTGGATCAAGACCATCACTTCAACCAACAGACATCAAAATTGCAACAGTCAAGTCTTGTCAGGAGGTCCACGGCTGGTGATATCTTTCTACTCTTATCCTTTCTTTCCCTTGCTTTCTTTCTTTTCCCTTACATATATATATTTATGCTTTTATATATTACAATGAGTAATAACCCAAATGGCTACATACCACTTTTCCATTGCAACCGAATTGTTCTAAAATAAACCCTACATATAAACACTGATCATCCAGTGTCATTTCACTCTAATTCACCCCAAGGGTTCTATTAACAGGAACCCGGGCTACGCTTGCCTTCAGGGGAGGGCTTAACAAGCTCAGTGAACGATGTCCTGACACCTTAGCTGAGAGCTCAACTAGAAAACCTGAACTCAAGAGTGCAGAGTAGAAGCAAAGGATAGAGCTGGATTCAAAATACAGGGTAGGTCTCAGCTAGGAGCTGGCAGCTCTCCTCTGGGCACTGAGGTGGCAGCTGAGCAGGACTCGTGACTGAGCTGAGCTCAACCTGCTGCTTCAGTGACAGGGAGGATGTCTTAGTAGCAATTGAAGTTACACTTCAGTTTTCACACAGTATTGTTATTAAAATAGCTATCTTTAATGTAACGAAGTCCCTAGGAATCAGTCAGCTTTGTAGGCTGTCCAAATAGGCATACAACCATTTTACCTTCTTTGTCTTCAAGCTCCCTGATAACATGTATATACAAACACCTCCTTTCTTGCATTTTCCTTGTCCTTCTTTTGCTGGGAGGATGGAGGATAAGTGGAATTAAATGAGATGTAGTCTGTCCTTCTTGCTGATGTTTCCACAGATAAGCAAGTCAAAGTGTTGGCTCTTACTTCACAGCACCAGTGTGTGATAAATCACAGTGTGGTTCAGAGTTGTGGGATAGCTTCTGTGGGGTACATACACAGTGAACAATGAGGCTTCTCAGCTGTGCATGGAAATCACAACATGTTCCCAGATTACACTACATCAAAAAGAGAGGCCTGATGATGAGTGTAAAGGGGGAGAGGAGTGGTTGGAGGGCAGCCCTGCAGAATGGGATCCGGGGGTGCTGGTTGGCAGCAGCTCATGATGGATCATCAGTGCATGCTCTGACAGCCAGGAGGGCAAACCCCAACCCAGACACAGCATAGCCAGAGGGTCAGCAGTGATTATCCCACTGTGCTCTGTGTCGGGCCCCACCATCTAAGGATGTTGAAGTCCCTGAGTATGTCCAGAGGAGGGCAACAAAGCTGGTGGAAAGACTGGAAGGAATGTCTTGTGAGGAGTGGCTGAGGAGTCGTCTCCTTTGGAGGAGGCTGAGGTGACCTCATTGCTCCCTGCAGCTTCCTGAGGAGGGGATGTGGAGAGGGAGGTGCTAATCTCTTTTCCCTGGAATCCAGTGACAGGATGTATGGGAACAATTCAAAGCTGCATCATCAAGAGATGTTTAGATTGGACACTAGCAAGCATTTCTTTACTGAGAAAGTAAGAGAAGTCAAACATTGGAACAGACTTCCTGAGGAGGTGGTTGATGCCCCAAGCCTGTCAGTGTTTAAGAGGCTTTTGGACCGTGCCCTTAACAACATGGTTTAACTTTTGGTCAGCCCTGAACTGGTCAGGTACTTGGACTAGGTGATCCTTGTAGGCACTCTCTAACTGAAATAGTCTATCCTATCCCATCCCTTCCCACTTCGAGGAGTAAGGCAGGAGCTCACATGCAGGGCAGCACCAGAGACACCACTGGCAGCTCCCAGCCCTGTTCCAGGCTGGCTCTGCCCCTGCTTTACAGGATGGACATTGCAGAGATTGTTCCAGAAGCACAGCAGGACCCAGACTGGCCTGCAGCCTCCCAGCCATCCCCTCCCTCCCTCTGCTTCAACATCAGCTTCAAAGGAAGGGAGTGCTTTTCTCCCTGAAATGCTGCTTTGCCAGCTGCTTTCAACACTGTGTTCATCGGGGAGGAAGCCTCAAAAACAAAGATGCAGAAAGGACCATGCTGCCAACATGGGAGCCCCAAGAGGGCCCTGGGCAGGCTGGTCCTGCCTCTGGGGGGCTGTGGGTGAGAGCTGGGGGTTTGGTGCTGGGCTTCCCCATCCATTATGCATCAGGTCCTGGCAAAGTGATGATACAAGCGCTTCACGGTCACAGGGCAGGTTTCAGGAGGGTGTGGTAGGACATCTCGTTTATTTTTGATCAGCTGCAGAGACTTTGAGAGGGGTTAGACATCCACAAGGGAGGCACATCCCCAGGCATTGCAGAGTAGAGGGAAGGAACCCCTTCTTGCCTGAGCCTGCTCTGCCCTGGGGGCTGCCTGCCCTAAAACAGGGGATGGATGTTAGCAAAACCCTTCCCCGCCTCGAGGCAACCCATTCACCCCCCTGCTATTTTTGTAGTTTCTGACAAGCTCCCCCTTCAGACTCTGCTGTCCAAAAGAGAGCCCCAGGTGCAATGAAACCCCCTCTGCTCCAGTAGTTTCAGCCTTGACAATGGCCTTCCAAAGCCACGCATGGTGGTGGGGATCATAGGAGGAGTAAAACCAGTCCACAAGCCTAAATATGACTTTTCCCCCTTTGTGGAGTCATATTCCACACAGAAAGGACGTTTTCCCGCAGCACCTGCTGCTGGTGGTCACTCCTCGCTGCGCATCCAGCAAAGTGTGAGGGGATGGTCCTCACACCTCCCAGAGGGCTCTGCCTCCACCACCTTCAGAGTCCCCTCTGAACCCCATTTCTAGGGGCAGGAATTCAAGCTGTCCTGGCTCAAGCTGCCAGAGCTTTTTGTATCCGTGCTGCTCTGCACAGCCTCCAGCCAACAGGAGCATAACCTTTCCCCATTCACCACCTCTTATCTTCCAGAGCAGCAGCCGGACGTTTCCTGTCCTATTAAGCGAGGTCATTTCCCAAAGAAGTTAATTACTGCTCTGGAAGGACGTGAGGGGCCAGGAGTACACGGGGACAGCGTCACGCAGTGAGGGGGCAGCACAGCACCTGCTTCCCAGGCGTGCAATGCTGCTGGAGCCAAAGTTAAGTCTTAAAAACGTTCCCCAAAAATAATGATCAGCCTGCTGAACGCCAAACCACCAGCAGCTGTTGGAGCATCTCCGGAAAAGAAGTCAAGGTGATTTAATCTAAATGTGAAAGTCTCAATTATATTGGTATTATGGGGTTACAAAGAGTCACACCTTTCTAATTAGAGCCCACGTGCTATGTACAGTTAATACAATTCAGTTGCAAGTTAGTTTATTGAAATACATTCTTACCTTAAAAACATTGGAAATTCTGTGGTAGATGGAAAATTTGGGCCAGGGGAACAACTATAACCACTTGAGCTGAAATAAGCAGTGTAGCACACCTTCTGAAGTGACAACTTTAACAGATTAATCGTAAATCTGACCCAAATATTCTCCCAGTAGTCTATTTTTCATACGGAAGATATTGCTTTAGAATGCCTGCTAACCACTTTCAACAGACAGATGAAACTGTTAGAGACAAACTGCAGCTCGTAAAGGAAAACAGCTTCTGGTTTTAGGAAGCTTTGTTTTGTCTCAGCAGTTTATTATCAGAACTTGTTTCCTGAAGCCTTTGCAAACTCTGTTAAAATATTTGCAGTCTAAAAGGCAACTTGTGGGACACTCAAACGTGAAAGGATAACAAGTAATTTAAACTTAGTTTCAAACCAACCCTGCTCCCCCCAACTTCACCTTGATTCAGTTCTTTGAGTGTTCGCAGGGCTCAAAAAGTCTTCTCCCCTCTTTTCCATACTGAGGAAACCTTTAACAGGATCAGTATTTATTACCTGGAAAGCCTGTGGTTGCCATCTGGGATGGCTTTTTGGATACCTGAAATGTGTTCCCATCTGGCTAACTGTCCACATGCCAGAGCCGTGGATCAGTTCAGAACTGCTATTTTCACTCTGTATAATTCAATTGTCTCATCATTGTCTCACAGGTGGGTTGATGAGAAACCCAGAAAATACTCTGCAAATCCTGCAGGATGTGGAGCCACTGCAGCACATTTAGTGAAATAAATAGACAAACAAATCTCCCGTAAGGATGGCAATTTACAAACAGTCCCAATGCAGCAGGTGGGTACATCATCTGGCCACCCAAAAAATGGACTGAACACATGGAAAATTAAACTTAAAACTGCAGTTGTAAATACACCCAGTCATCGCCTTGGAACGAATAAGTATCTCTGGTCAGTGGGAAATGCTTCCTTTCACTAGCAGCATTGTACTTAAGAATTTATTTGGGAGAAAGGTTTAGAATGTGGGTCTATTACGAGTGGTGTGTATAACATAAAATAAAATCTGATCTTCCCATCCCCTCAGGTTTGGAGTGTCAGTCCATAATCCCGTCAGCACAAATATGTTTTGTTTTCTCTGCCCTGTGGGGAGGCCTCTCCCCTCCCTTTTACTTTCAAGCTCTTGGCACAGGGGAGCCTTTGGCCACCACCACACTCCCTGCCCCTCAGCACAAAGGGCAGCAGGTACTTTTCTGTGTATCAAAAATCTGCTTTTAGGCACAGGAATGCTCGGATTGTGAATCCAGACCAGTGGCCAGCATAACAACCAGTCTTTTTTCAGACAAGAAAGTATCACCTGTTAATTTTAAAACATTTGTTTAGTTGTGAAAAGACAGAAATACAGATTCTTTCCAACTGAGCAGCATCAGGAGCATTTAAAAACTGCAGGTTTTCACTCCAGGGGATGTTTTGTATTTCAGAAGCAGAAACTACATAACCATCCGTTAAATACGCATGGATTAGAACCAGTGATACAGAATCTACACAGGTTCAAGGCTGAAATCTAAAGCGGGCACCAATGAAAAGATGCTTTCTAATGGCAAGAGCTTTGAAAGAGACTCACTCATTCACAGAGAAAAAAGCACTGTGACAATTGTAGGGGAATGGGGAGCCTCACAGACAGCAAGGCAGGCTGGAATACATCCATCAGAAGATATTTAAAATTAGTTTAAAGCACCCTTCAGCTGAGCAGGGAGCTGACAGAGCTCTGCAGAAGGAGTGAAGCACCACAGCAGAAAGCCACTCTTGCAGGAAGTCAGGAAATCAACTTGAACTCAATACAAATTTGAGAATACTGATGCATGAGGACACATGGTTAAATGACAGAGTAATTTCTAAATATGGAAATTGTATTCAGTTAAAGAGCTTTCAGTGATTACTGACAAAGTTATCTATATACATCCAACTAAAAAAGTTAAATGTTGTTTCTTTTTTGGATCAGCCTCTCCAATTTTGTGGTATGCAGTTCCAGCTCCTACCCCACCTGCCTCTACAAATAAGAATCTGTTATTACAGATTCCACGACAGATGAAAAAAGGTTCTTTCTTCTACTCAACTTTGCTTTTGGGACAGAACAGACGTAGTTCCTTGTGACTGTAAGAAATGAAGCACTGAAGTAATTACTGATTATTTGTACAGCCAGGAAAATGAACAAACTCTGTTCTACTCTGACTTGGAACAAATCAAATCTACAGAATAAATAAATAAGGGTTTGTTTGGGTTTTTAAGTTAGCATCACGTGTGTGTGGAAGCAAGATCACATACAATCAAGTAAGTGTGAACACAAGAGATTTGGCCAGTGGCTACAGTGGAGAGGAATAAGTCTTAAGATTATACAACATCCAGCTTAAGATTTTTTTAATCCAGTTTATTAAATATTGCTTTTTGGGGACATGTTTACAACAAGCCCAAATAAATTGTTTAAGGATTCAAAGCAGTCATATTAAAATACAGTTTCAATATAAAGTTTGTCACAGTTTTACAGTATTCAAAAATGACAGACCTGCCTTAAAAAAAGACTATTACACCAAAACATAAGAAAAACAGAAAAACAAACAAGTTTGGCATTTTCATAATCTTTATAGTATAAAACAGAATATTAAATCTATTACCAGCAAGCTGATACTTCCATCTATTACCTAGTCTGAAGTGTCTCCCATTAAAACACACTATACAACAGCACTATACAAAAGTCATGGTGATACTCATGTGATGAAAGTGCATCCCTGAAAGTTTGCCAGTTTATATTTAGCTCTTAGAAAAAAAAGGTAAAATTAAAATGTCCTCTTTTAACCGAAGGCTTTATTTTAATTTTTTTAAATTTTTTTTTTTTTTTTTTTTTTTTTTTTCTCACTCTCAGCCTTCTTTTAAAAGTGTCTAGGGACGCCCCCCAGGGGGCAGCGTAAGATTAACCATCAAATCACGAACGGCTGCAAATATTGTGCATTCACCTGGAACAGGGAAAAGAGACAGGTTAGCACCGCGCCCCGCACAGCCCTTCCTCACTCTGGAACAGGGAAAAGAGACAGGTTAGCACCGCGCCCCGCACAGCCCTTCCTCACTCTGGAACAGGGAAAAGAGACAGGTTAGCCCCGCGCCCCGACAGCCCTTCCTCATCCTGACACCCCCCGGGACCCCGCGGGGCAGGGGCTGAGGGTGCACCACACACAGTGACTGCAATTCCCAAATCCCAGCGACCTCCAAGGATGCTGGGATTTGCAAGTTATTAGCTGAAGTAGCTCCGGCTTTCCCAGCAGGACTGCTCTTGTTGGTCATGAAATTTCCATAAGCTCTGAACTTGTCATTGCTTTTGAATATCAGATCGAATCTACACTAGAATTTATCACGGTTCGAATTTTTCTGTATGTCATTAATCAAAAGCACCACATCTTGTAAAGAAAACAATCCAACTTTTTCAAGTTTTATTTCTATTGATTATGAGCAGTAACCAAACATTTCAAAAGGCTCAAGTCTGAAACAGCTGGAAGATGTTTTCTGTCCTCAGCCTAGTCTTGCAAACATATCTAATTTCGAGACTGGGCAAAAGTCAGAAATCTGTTTCTTTCAACTAAATTGCTCTGGCTCTACCCTACAAAGCAAGTGGACTGTTGTTTCCAACAGCTGAGATCTAATACAGAGAGGAAAAACCAGCCACAGCCACCTCAAGTTTTGAACACCAACACTTGACAAAAATCACACACATTCTGAATAGCTTAAAGAAGTTAAAACTGACAGAAGCAGAAGGGTTTAATTAGAACCTCAAAAAGTGAAGTATCAGGCAGCTGTAATTTCCATCTACTGCCTCCTGGTAAGAGAATACAGTTAATAGCCACTATCATACCCTGGTCACTGTGGGTTGAAATTTTCCCGCATATTTCAAGACACATCACTTAGAAAACACTGAATTTTGCTGCTGAAGGAACAACAGTGCGAGCAAAGAGATAAGAGCAGAGCCTGTTGGGATGCATTAATCTTAAATGCCAAACTAAGGATTCCCAGGATTATTTTGCGTAAGTCATTATCATATCAAAGCTACAAATCTGGGCTAAACAGCATCCACTGAATCAATGAAAATCAGACACTGAAAAATGTTTAGTCGTGAAGTGCTTCAAGAAACACCACGAGTCCCTTGGGCTTCTCCAGCACCCTTAGGGACTTTCAGTTCCTTACCAGATTGTTTAAAGTTTAAAACCATTATTCCAGGGCATTGATTTCATCTCAGTTCATACAATTATTTTCCCAAAGTATTTTTTCCCACAGAGGCATAGGTATAGTGATCTCAGAAAGACAGTGTACTCACAAAGAGTCAACATTTTACTGTTAAACACAGCAGAATGTGTTTGCCCACAGATCTGAAAAGAAAACTCTTCCAAGAGAACTTACTTTTCAGGCACTACCATTTTATTAAGAGGAAAATTAAGCTGAATACAAAATACTTTCTCACAAAGAGAGAAAGGTAAAAAAGATACAGCCAGAATGAGGCAACACTGATTCCAGATTACAACAAAAGTGCCAGTAATATTGTACGTGCATGCTGAGAGGCCCTGGTCCTTCCTGACTCCAACAGTGAAAAATTCCCTTAACCAAGCAGATTGCAATCAGTGCAGCAGAAGAGCTAACAGGTAGGAAAATCCTGGGTACAGCACAATAGGATCAGAAGAGAAGGCATATGCATCTGGGATCTCCCATGTACTGCTGTTCTAAAAGAAGTCTCCCAGCTATCTACTTTCATCTGTTGGCTCCTCTATCAGCTTTCAACGGCCAGGAAAAGAAGATATCTTGTTCCCTTTTATCAGTTATAATCATGTATGTTTTGACAATAAGAACACAGGAAATTGCATTTCAAGTGTCCTTATGGAAGATCCTACTTTGGCTGGGTGGTAGTGGACAAGTAAATAAATCCATACAGACTCATTCTTTCTTTTAGAAGTCAGATGAAGGACTACTAGAAATGTCCTCTGCTCAACCAGTTACATTCTTACTTTCCTGGGTAAGGTCCTGCTTAGGGCCACAAGCTCCTTTCCTATCCGATTTTTATCTCTGTCTATACCCTGCTCCCTGTACTGCACTCCCAAACTACTTCAAAACTTGCATGACAAACAAAAATTATCCACTCTTATCTATCTAATGATCATCAGAAAACATCTCACCTGGGATCTCAAGAGCAGCTTTGACAGTTACTCACTATGCTGCGGTATTTTGTGGAGGGTTTACTTTAAAACACAACTTAGTGCAAAAACAAACAGCAAAGCAACTATCTACCCTGCACCGTGCCAGCGGAACTCGATGGGGAAGCACCTTCCAAAAGCAACACCTGAAGTTTAGTTAATGTATTTTGAAATAAAAATGCTATACAAACAACAGCTCTGTACCACAGACAGAACTCCTACAGGGAACCTCACATGCCCTCAAGGCTATTTTCTCTCCTATTTACCTACGCTATTACTACGTTAAACAGAAAAAACATGTTAATTTAAGTCCCATCACAATTTTCAGAAATGTATGCATACCCACACCAATTTAAGATAAACACTGCTCGTGTTTTAGCAATCAAAATACTCCATCAAGCAGAGTTAAAGTTACCACATAATGACAATATGAATAATCATACAGAACAAAAGTAAGAGTCAACCTCTGGATTCACAGCTTCAACCTATTCACTGGGTTATTGGAAAAATTTTGTTCTTCAGCAGAACTGAAAGTTATTGTTCTTATGAGCCATCTGTGTAATAGGACCCCAACCCACTGCTTACAGACAACATGCTGCCCAAAGAACCTGATACTGTTGTTGAAGGTTTCAGATACTAAAAAAAATAAACAGCATGACAAAGAAGAGGGAAAGCAAAGCACAACGTTGCTCACAGTGCACTACCTACAGGCCAATGAACATTCAGAACAACCTAGCTCAAACACTTCACAGCACGTCTGGTGGGACAGAACTGTATGCGCCTCTGTTAGTGGACACACTGACAAAGGAGTATACAATCACTCCAATTACTTTTTAATCATTCACAGCACGTGGACAAGTTCTGATAACTATTTTAACATCCCTCTATATTCTACTGTTAAGCTGAATAACTGCATAATTAACCATGAAAACTGACACTTGGCCATAGCATATTTCTTGTGACTCACTCTGGGCCCATTTGTTAAAAAGTGTGACTCCTATTGAGCAACGTCAGGCCAACAAGAGGTGCATTCTATCACTTGGGCAGAACAGCAAAACCCAGCCTGAATCATCACTGCAACCTTCTGCTGTGCTGCCAGTACTTGCTATTAAGTTATGTATCGCCTGTCACATCACGAGTTTGTAATCACTAAAGGAGTAAGAGAGAAACCAAGAAGTCAGACTTAAGAGAGGTTTAGTTTTACACTGGAGATTTGTCACAGATGTCTGGGTGAAGAGAATATATCTACTGGACATGTACAGTACCTGGTCGTGGTGAATTCAGTTCAGCAAACCTCTTTAGAATATTGCTAACCAGCATTGGAGCAGCAACAGAAGAGTTCTGCTGCCTGGGAATGTCAGCCTGTTGCGTGGTACCCGATGCCATATCATAAATTATTGGGACAATAATACTAACAGCTTCCTGTGGGACTGTTGTTTTCTGTGTTAGCTGGAGCTGTGGGGAAAGAAACAAAAAAAATGTGTGAAGTTGAATGACCATGTACTTCAATGCAGCTTCTGATACAGTTAAATATTCCAGGCCTACAGACAGAATGTATTTTCAACCCTCACTTTTCAGACATCCATTCTGTAACAGAGAAATTATCAATCAGGTGGAGACTACTTTCTTCTCAAAAGCACCATACAGCGAGCACTGCCTCAGAAACAACACTAATACAGATTTGTTCTAAATATCTAATTCCTGCTCTCCTCTCCCAGCACCACTAATGTGCACATCACCTCATCTAGGTGGTTAGTGCCTCACAGAAGAATGAAACACCCAGAAGTTGAGCATTTGAAGATGCAACCCAGAGGGAGCTGAACTTTATATAATGTCAACATCTCCCCAAGAACACAAAACATGAGGAGTTGCTGTGCTTTCATAGAATAGGAATACGAACCAAACTATTACAAGAGATGCACATAAATCTATGCTTCCAAGCAGCAGAACACTTTCAGCTATTACAGCTGTCAGATGCAGCAGGCTTGTGTTTTGCTACGAACCCGTGACGATTTCAGAGACATGCAGGCCACAGAAGCTTAAAACAGGTATCTCTACTTACAAAAAACAACATTTTGGATTTCAGCACAACGGCAGGTGTTCCTGGAGGTGCAATTGGTGGAGCACTGGGAGGAATTGTTAAACAAAACTGCACATTCCATTTCAGCTGACTTGCCTGGTCAGGGAACTGTTCAGAAAGAGCAGCACAGGGAAAGAACAGCAGAGGTCTCATGTCAGTGACACACATGCCTATGAACTAGGGAAACATTATAAAGCAGAATGTGCCTCTTTGGCTAAACTTGCAGATGTTGCCAGGTTTGGCAGTCAGAATAACTCTGAAAGAACTGAGCATGGAGCAAACAAGAATACAATCAGAAAGATTCCTGTCAGCCTATGCACATGCCTGTTGTGCAGTGACATGGCTGCAGATTCTCAAAATCATCAGTTTAAGGGAGAAATTTTTTGAATTTCCAGGAGAGTTAGTAGAAAAATGAAAACTTCTTTAATAATATTAAATAACATATATATATAAATTTAGGGTAATTCATGTGTTTGTGGACAATGATACAACACCTTTTTAAAAAAGAACAAGTTTGGTGAACTAAGCTAACTTACCAGCTCCAGTTTCATGATGTGTACACAATCCCTCAGGATATGAGTGGGAGCCCCTAGTAATTTTGTGAAGGCTATCAGGGTGTTTGCTTTAAAAGGTGGTCCTGCAACCTAAAGAAAAACACTGTTTAGTAGTGCCTATTTAGATAATAGCTATATAATTTCCTATGTAACTAGCATGCACAGCTGTTAATTTTATGTTTTGCACATGCCAATGATCAGCACTACCACTAAACACCACTAAAGATTAAAAGCAGTGCACAAAAATTTAAACCTTCATGATTTGAGTACATACCCTTGTTTCAAAGAACTTCTCCAACACTTGTAACTCCTCTGATTTCCACTGTCCTGTATTTTCAGGCGTTACTTTCAGTTGCAGGGTCTGGTTGGTTTTAGGATTGAGAGCAACCCTGCACTTCAGTGCCTCTGTCTTAAACATAATTACACCTGGTTCATTGGAGTTTATTAACTGTAGCTGCATAAAAAGAAGAATCACAGTCAATTAGTCACTTATTAAATAGCATGAACTCACACATACACATACACACACTCTCTCACTCCCTCCCCGGAGTGCAGTGATCAACCTCTCTTTCCAGAAAGAAACACATGATATTTGTATACAGGGAAAATTGCCTGGAGAATCAAGCTTATGCAAGATTTGGCTTCTTCCTCTGTCACTGAATCCATGCCAAAGAAGTGAAGAGGCACACATTGTCTGTCCCAAATCCTACAGGAACATTCCTGACTGAGTAGTTCAGTTAATGTCAACTAGTAACTGATGTCTTGGGCAATCCTGCCAAGCAGTGGCTTCCATAGTAACCCTATGGCTCTTCTAGTTAACTCCCAGTGGACATGCTAGACTCACAGAAGCTCTGGCATCTGCTCATTGTCTTGCCATCGTATCAGTTACCAAATTTCACCTCGCCGAACAGGTTTTCCACTTCTAATTTGTGTGGAAAAGAAGCAGAACTAAATTATTTTTCTAAATGTTGACCCTTTACATGGCAAAATTCAGAAGTATAGCTAGAGTCTAACAGGAAACAGTTATTACATTTGATGGATTTCAGTTGCACCAGATTTGAAAGAGACAGAGTACAGAAACATGAAAAAGAACAGTTGGGAAGTCACAGTCACAGGTTAGTACTAAACTTAAACAGTACCGTTTCCTGTTGTATGATCCTCTGAAGATGCCTCCTCATAATAACTGATCCAAGGAATCGCTCAAGAGGGGAGCAAAGATAGCTGCCAGCTAGTCCCGGCACAAGCCCAGGGGTAGGAGAGGGCAACAGCAGAATATTCAAGGCACTGTGGGTGAGGATTGTAGGAATGGATGCAGCCCAAGAACGCTGAGGTAGTTTCCGAGGTGGAGGCATGCTAGTCGGCAAGGCTTGGGAACCTGCTGGTGCATAAAAAGTACTTGCAGTAAACTGACACACAAGACATGTGTTCACTTAAATTGGTGTCACTATACATCAGAGAGTTCTCTGGGCCAAAGCTGAATTGTTTAAGAATTTGGCTGCCTAGTGACAGGCATCAGATAGACAAAGAGTTAGTTTTGCCCCTCCACCCATGCAAAGAATCTCAGTAGCACTAAAACCCTACTGCCCTTTCCTCTCTCTGCAGCATGCCAGCATACAGCAGGTTGGCACAACAAACTCATTGAGAAGTAAAGATGGCTAAATCAGTCGTGCAAGAGCAGCATTACAAATCTATGGTGTGAAAAGTTAGTATTTGGGTGGGAAAATGTGCCTTATCATTGCTTTCATTCTGAAGAGTTTTCTTTCAGTCACAGAGTTCCATAGTTCCAGACTGATCTCTGCACTGCAACAAGAGGCTTAACTTTCCTTGGATATTTTACTGCACAAGGGACTATTATGCTGACACACAACTACCAAAAGGAACAAAAATAGAAACGTTCAACATGAGTGTTTCATGGTTATAACACTGATAAAGAAGCCTACTTGTTCCAGCTCGTGGGGAATGAGAGGCATCAGGGACAGGTGAATGAAGGGAAGGGTTGGCTGGTGACATTCCAGGCATCCGTGCTGCTGGTGATGGACCAGAGACCTGGGGAGATCCTGGCCAATTCCCTGCACGCTGACTGGGTGACATCATGGTGTATGGTGAGCTTGGGTCTATGGTACCTACAGATGTTACAAGACCATTATTACTTCTTTAAAAAGTAAAATAGAGAAATCTAAAAAAGTTCTTAACAAAATTTGTGAAATATGAAAGTGCCTGCAAGCTTTTAGACTACCTTTTACAACCACATAAAAAACATCAGTGGGGGAAGGGAGTAAAAATCCAGATAGAGATTCAAGTGTTTTCTGTTGTGTTTTTTTTTTTTAAAAGTAAAATACAATTGAATCTTATAGAAAATAGTCCTGTTCAACACATAACAGGTTCTAAACCAAAAGGAGCTCTTGCCTACAGACTTGGACTTCTGCTGCTCCTTAGCAAATGGAAGCCTCAGTTAGACTGTTCCTCATTTATTCAGTATCTTGCAGTTATCTCTGCAAAAGTATCTTTGGTTTTGTTTTCTGCTATAGAGAATGATCAGAACAAGCTCCTTAAATAGTCTGTTGTAAATCTATCTCACTTTGTTCATCTTAACAGTTAAATTGGTGTGCCAAAATTACCATCTGAACTGTTCATTTATTGTGATCTATAGAACAGTTTCCAATGCACCATGACTACACAAACAATTGTTTTGGCAGCTTTCCAAAAAAACAACTTAATTAATAAAGGAAACAACCGAAAGGCATGTTGCTCACATACATGTATGTCAAACCAGTCAGACTCTGTCAACGTTTTCAAATTACAAGTATTTAAATTTCTAACCTGTTCCAGTTATTTTCCAGGAAACGTAAGCAGTGAAAATCCATTAACTAATCTAACATGAGATAATGCTCATTAAAAGCTGCAGCCACTGCTCTGCTACAAGACCACATGGAATTTCCCCACATTAGTAAGCAGAAAGGAGTGACTGATAAGTCAATTTTTAAACGTTAGGAACACCTCAACATGCCATGCAGCTTCTTTTGACTACTCTTAAGAGTTACACCCACATATATGAAAAGAGCTATTTGAGCCAATTACAAAACATGAACTTCTCTCAAATAACTTAAATTTGCCTGAGATTTCAAGAAGCAAGTGTGCCCTCCCTGTAGCTACATATACACCAGTTAGTAAAGAACTCACCATGTGGGCTTGCAAAGTTAGCTGTTTGTCCCATTGTGATTCCAAGAGAGGAAGGTGAAGGAGTTGGACCAAAGGATGCTGGTGATGGTGCTCTTAAAGCCCCGCTAGGCGAGCTTGCAGCATGCAAATTTCCTGATCAAAGACATCATGTCATTTGACATATACATTTCCCACCTTTCTCTTCTAATTTTTTCTATCAACTGCTCCCTCCATTTTAGGGAGACAGCAAACAAGATTCAAGAGAATTTGTTTTTGCAAAGGTTTTATTCTGTACATGCACGAGTGTTATATTTTTCTGACTGATTTACCACACAAAGGAAACTTCCCAAAATGGCATTATCCCCCTGCCCAGGCCTTCCCCAAATTTAAATATTTTTCAACTGTTATGCTACAACAGCTGGGAGCAGAAAGCAAAGCTTTGGTGATGAAAAGCTTTTCTGAAGAAGCAGGTATTGAAAATTAACACGTTTTTGCCTTAGGAGGTTATAAGCTGTAAGAACGGAACAGTCCCAAGTGTTACACAGCTAAAGAGCACAGTTTCACTGTGGGGTTTTTTAGGCTCAAAATGTACTTTCCAGAACATGCATGGCAGGACTTGGGTTGTTGGGTTTTTTTTTGTACAGTGTAAGGTGCATTCTCTTGGCTACCTTGGGACTAAACACAGCACAAATAAATAGAAAAAACATGCATGCACGAAGATCTGCAGGTGTATTTGTAGCACATGACTAGCACACAAACTCCCAGCCATCCTACCTGGTGACTGGGTGTGCATCATGGACGGGGACGGCGTCACTGTGTTGTGGTAGGAGGTGGGTGGGGACGTGAGAGGATACGCTCCTGATGCTCCTGCCTGTTTTGCAAATGGCTGAAATTGTCAACACAGGACAATGAAAATTTTTGATCATTTTGTACTAAAACTGAAGTTAAGCATGTGCCGGAGAAGACTAATGAGAGTTGGTTCTTATAGGTCTATCAACATAGTTTGATTTTCTATATCAACGTGTTCGATGCTTGCTATTATTTACACCTCTGCACCTCAGTCCTTTTATCTACTACCCCTTAACAGCAAAGCCCCCTGACTCACCCTCCCATCTTTTATCTTAGACAGCTGTTTTCCCTCCCTCAGTCCTTTGCTTCTAGGCAGCAAGTCTCATGTGACCTTCCAAAGCTGCTGTTCATATGCTATGGGCTGTTTACACTGGAATGAGAAATGGCAAAATAAATTAATATGTTTTGCCTGAAGGGGAATTCCACAGCAGATCAGGTTTGTAGTCTCCCTTTCCATTCTGTTACTGCTAATCCTTTTAGACCAAAAAGTTCCTGGAAACGTACCATTGTGGAAGACAATAGACATTCATTTTGCCTGAAGGGTACCTGTTGCTGTGGTTGCTGTGGTGGCTGCTGGGGTTGAAGTTGTGATATCAAAGAATCCATCATGTCTCCTCCGATAGGAGAAGGTGGGTTATCATCTTCATTTACAGATCGCCTCCGTGCATCCTGATTGCTGTCCACAAACATGTTCAGGAATGTCTGTGGAAAAGGCAGTTTTGTTAGCAATTTCCCTGTTTAAAATTTATTACATAAATGAACACAGTATTTGCTGAGCTTTAACAGTATCTTTATTAGGTACAGCATATAAGAGACAGGCAGGTCTCTGGAACTAACTGCTAGAGGGCATTCATCAATTACAGTACAATTAGTTTGCAAAATATATCAATTCATAAACAGACACACCTTGCTCATTAACATGAATTATCTCCAGTAAATAGAAATACTAATATTTTTCTTTTCTCCTTAAAAGTAAGGAAGGGCCTACACCTGCAGATAGCTTTTCCAGAACAACTCAGAACCTTCTGTATCACACCTACAACTGCCCTGTTCGGGTAAGAACACACAGGTCACCTCCTCCACAGCATTCTTTTTACCCACAGGAACTTGCCAACTCCCTTGAATTACTCCTCCTCTACCTTCCCAATTTAATTCTCTTATACATCCCACTGGTGTCTACAATCCCCTTCCTCTTCCCATTATCTTTCCACTTGGAATTCATGAGAGACCGATGTTCAGGACCAGTTAAATGTGGTGCCAAAGAATAAGCATGCAGTTGCAATTGTCAGAGGAAAAAATTAGCAAAATAACCTGTTTCTCAATGTGTGCCACTTTCCAATATAACAAGCACTGGTACAAACTGCCCTCAGGTATTTTGTCAGTGTGCACAGACTCATTTTTCAGGAAGAGCAGACCAGCACTGTATTTAGAAGCAAAGCCAGAGGCTCCTGCCACACACTGACTGGAACTATTTTAAAAAGGAAGTTTCTGCCTAGAATCACCGGTCATGGAGCATTGTCTCATCTGCAGATACTAGCACTGTACTGCCACACATCACAGTCTGTGATGAACAGCTGTTGGTAATCCTGGAGAACATACAGAGCCTGGTCACAAAGCTTCAGCAAGTTTTAACAAAAGGATGCTTGAAGCAGCTTCTAAGTTATTTTATTACACAGATAAGAAAAAAACCCCAAATCGTAGCACTTGATGTTAGTTTTCTGAAAGGAAATGTTTTAATTCAAACTAATTAATGAATCTACTGATAAATCAGAAAGTTCCTTCTGTAGTCAGAATTTTGGACGGACTGCAGCTCTTCATAAAACAAGCTCCACGAAGTTCTTCACATCAGACCCATACTTGAAGTTAGAAACTCATATATTTACAACATGTCAGAAAACAGAGAAACAGTCACCTTTAGTCCAGGTGCAGGGTAAAAGCCTTCAACTATTTTGCTGTTGTCAAAGAGACTGTAGGCCCCGTCCCGTATGGCCACCACGCCGCGGCTCCGGCAGTAGATGTCAATGCAGTACATGTTCCTAAAAGCCAGTCTGATGTGTGTGGGTGACTGTGGCAGGATGGAGAAACACTGATAGGCAGTGTTGGTGCGTTGAGTCAGTCCCAGCATGGGCACAGTTGGAAGTTTGTTGATGGCATTTAATGGAGCCTGAGTGTCAAACAAAACCTGAGGGAGAACAGACATTGAGAGATCAAGTAGCTTTACCTAAAAGTAAAGGTCAGGGAAAACAATCTTCCCCAAGACACCTTCTGGCAATGAGATCCAGAAACAATCATAACACTTAAGCAATTTTGAAGAGAACAGTTTAATCAGAACTCAGCTCTTAAATATCTTGCAATTTGCTTAGGAAAAGATTTTTAGAACATTACCTGTAACAACTGCACCACGTTTGGCATTTTATTAAACATCTCCTGGAGCTGATGCAGAATTGTGTTGTGACAGTTACTGCAACCTGAGTTTGGGCCAACAGTTCCCAGTGAAATGTGGAACTTCTGGAGTATGGAGTTCCACTGAATGCTGATCTGCAATGTCATGAACATAAAATGGTCTTGGGAGCTAGAACAACTAGGTTGCAATAACAAGAGGTTACAACAAGAGATTGTAACAAGAAAGCTGGTCTGATTTAATTATTTCCCCCATTTTTCATCAAACCTCAACGGATTCCTAATTCACCTTCCTTAAAAGTTGCTGAGGTTGTGAAGATAAAAAAACACCATATTGTTAGCTTTAACACTCATTTAGCCACCTGGATTGTTGGTAACCACAGAATTGGGCAATTACATTAGCAAGTCAACCAAAACAAAAAAAAAAACAAGTCTTTTCTGCCAAAGCTGAGATGGAGAAAATAAAACTCAAGAGATTCACACTGCAGAGAACTGATTATTGAGTTGCTGGAGGTGGACTGGTCTTCTTAAATCATATCACACAAAAATTACAATTGGGCATACTATTACGTAAGGAAGCTACCTGCAAAATCCACACTGCTGCTCTGGTTACTTAGATATATATGTGTCTGTGTGTGTATATATATATATATATATATACACATACACACACACATATACTTCCCAGTAAAATTCACATTAAAAAATCAGCTTAGAACATGAACACAAAAACCTTCCAGGAAGCAAATTACAAATGCATCAGCTAGTTTGCATCAGTTGCACACCAAACGAGTCTGTAATAAATGTACACTTACTTCCTCCTCTGCCCTGCAATCAAGGCAAGGGCGTGAGCAAGTAGTCAGTTATCAAAGTAATTAATAATCTGTAAATTCAAATACTACAGAGGAAGCTAGATTTCTGAACACAGGAACAGCACTGCTACAAAAATAATTAAAGACCATCTCATTTGAAAGCACAGTACTGAATTTAAAACTTTGTTAGAGTCCTCTCTCCTCAAGCAGAACTAGGCACTCAGCTTACACATATCCATATATCTCAGTAAAGCAGTGCCCAGTAGCAACAATAAGTCTGCCAGAAAAAGCTGCCACAGCAGTTTTCACAATAAGAAGCAGATAACTGTCCCTCCAGCAATATATAGCATCTTACAGAAATTCTCAAAAATTATGAACTTCTAGCAACCCAGCAAATTAACAATGCAACATCTTCTGTCTTCGTTCATCTATATTAATTCCACAATTACTTAATACAAGGGAATACTCTGTAGCAAAATTCTGAGAAGTCTAAGCCTACTCATGCTGTTTTCAAACATATATTTAAAGTGCATTTAGGAGTTACTTACTGAGCTCCCCTTGGTAGTTCCATAACAAAGGATAAGTTTTCGGTAATTGTAGATACGAACTTCTGAAAAAATGTTTAAGTGGTTGGGTATGTCTTTGAAGAGAGGAGGGAAAACAGAGTGAGAAAACCACAGTAATCTGTAAACTATCATTTTAACAAAAAGAAGATGATTTCTGTACCTGGTAAGGACCGTGCAAACTCCAGGACACATTCGTACAGCCGAGCAATGCTGTTCCAGTCATTAAGGAACATCTCAACGACTTTGCGACCTCCAACTGGTTCAGACAATTGGTTTTCATATGTCAGGTAAACGTGACGGGTTGGCCCTGCAGTGTTAGGAGATGGTAAATACTGATCAAACTAGCGGTTCCTGAACTGTGGCTTACAGGCTATGAGTGAACTGTAGCTAGTAACCATGGAGCACACCTAAATGACAAAAATGCATCAACTCAGCAGTCAAAATTCTGATTCAGGTACACTGTGGTTTATTAGAAATCTTAGGAGCAGACAGCTGTCTAGGAACTCCAAGATGTTAAAACTACTGGAATAGACAACGCAAAGCACAAAGAAACAAAAATAATCAGAATTCCTAAATAAAACTTGCCTTGCTCCCTGGATGAAGTGCTATTAAGCGGGCAGTTTGCAAACACCAGCTCAGCCACCCATGTGCGATTATTTCTACCTTGTAATCGGAAAGTGCAATCAAGAAGAGATCGGTCCAGAGCCTTCTGTGTTTCCTCGTTTACCCCTTTACAGGGAGGAATTCTATGCAAGATAAAAACCAAAACCTCCGTTATACACAGTACAGTTCCAAAAGTAACAATTGTACCTTCTAATATTTCCTAACGGACCTTAAAGTCTGGACATGAAAGAATGAACAAATCAACAGCAAAGACAACTGGACTGCTCAGTGAGATATCCTATTCCTCTTCAAGGACTGTAGTGTGTCACAAAAGTACTCTGAGTTAAGACCAATTTTTATATGGATTCAACACCTACAAATTATAAACTGTTAAGGGATCTGCTGAACTGCCCTTAGCTCCTGGTGAACTAATAACCCACCAATATGAAGCTCTTATACAGAGAAACAAGGCAAAAAAGATGAAAATCTGTAAGTCCTGTGGCAATTCAAATGTGAATTCATTAGCCTTGCAGAACAAGCTTGTTCTAAATGCAATGAACAACCTGGCAGTTCTCTTAGTACTCACTAATTTATTCATATTCCAATGCGTGAATTGAGCTCAGGGGACAGACTTAAGTAAAGCTTAAGTAAAAACATGCCAAACTCTTTTTTCAAATCCCCTGAGGATCTCTCCAGGAATTCCATGTGCCAGCCTTAACTTCAGCTCACAAGTTCTCTGCTGCTATGCAGAGTTAAAAAGGGAGGGCCTGATGCATTTAGAGACTGATGCCTTTATGTCGCTATACATGTCTGCAGCATAAAAGGAGTTATGAAGGTTTTACTCTAGAAAGTGTCTTTTGGGTTTGTGGTTTTTTGTTTTAAACTGATTTGTTGCAGGTCTCATTCGTGGCTGGCACTTCTCAGCATTAAAAGAGGCCAATAATATTGGCCTACTACTAGAAATTCCAATATAACAATTTCAATAGCCTACAAAGGAATAGCAAGTTTGCAGATGATGTGAAGGGAGCTGGAGGACAGGCCATCCAAATGACCCATGGAGGTTGGGAAATGCAGGTGATCAGCTCTGCTTTGAGCAGGTTGGAGCAGATATCCTCCAAAGTCCCTTCCACTCTTATATTACCGTAAGATTCTTAGATGTTTCCTCTACAAGTTCTTTACCATGGAATTGTCTTTTCTGGGATTCCATGCATTTTTCTCTGCAGTATCACATAATTGTCAAATAACATATGGAGTATGTAGGCCTCTGATCTGATCTAAAATTGCATGTTCATGAATCATCACTGTATCTTCCTTAGCACTGCTAGGATTTTAGGACTGAGGACTGTCATACTGTTTTCAGAGCTCCCCAGTTTAGGCTAATGAAAGAAGCAATTACAGTAGACTCTCTGTCCAAAAACTCTGCCCCAGTTCTCATACTTTTAGGGTTACTCTCCAAGCAAGCCTTTTTTTCTCTCAAGTGTGTGTACAGTAATAAAACGAAACACAGGGGGATATCCTCTTACTTTAATAAACGTATTGCATGGCTGAAGCCATCTCCTTCTACTTGTACTCCCTGGTGAGGAATGTCCATATTAGATAACTAGGAAAGAACAAGAAAAATGTTATCTCAGCAAAAAGTCAAGCAAAAGGAACTGCAACTTGTTTAATGATTCCACCCCCCACCCCCCCCAGCAGCAAGGATGACAGATGTTTCACATCCTCAAGCACAGGACAGTCAAAAAAACAGTCTGTATAAATCTGGTACAAAGCTGTCTCCCAACCCCATCTACAAGTGTGACTTTCATCCTCATTTTCATTTTTCTCTCGAGTTTTCAAGGTTTTTGCAGTGCTTGGTATTAAGAGAACCAGCTCTAACAAGACTAGAGCAATCCAGTGTAGAACACTGAGTCACCCAGGCTCAGCTGGCAGGGGAATTCCAGAGTGAGCACATGACCACAAGTCAGTCAAATTGTCACATCGAGACACAAGAATCAGGAGCAGTAGAGGGGAGGAAGGAAACACAGTATTTTTTAACACATACCTCTATCCGAAGCCCTATAAACGGCATGTTTGTGTCACACATGGCTACAATATGAGCTAGCACTTTATTGAAGGCACACATTTCTCCCGACCGTTTTGGTTTCTTGGGTTCTATGGAACAAGGATCTCCAGATAACTAGAATTAAAATAAAGACAAATGCACTCGCATATCTGGAGTAAACACTTAGAAGAGACATCAGAGAACAATCTCATTCATCTAAGTTAAAAATAATCACCCTCTGAGCAGAAACTCCTGAAAGGACCTGGTCCACTTCAGGACTGAAGCAATTCAGCTAAAGATTGTCCTTAAAATGGTACTTACTTATCATGAAGCCATTTCAGCCTGGCCCCAAGAAGCAAAAGTAACTCTTATCAGTCCCTGCAAATCTTCCAAAGACTACACATGGTACAAAGTGTATTCCACTCTGCCACAGTAGCTGCCTCGGCGCAGAGCTCTGCCTTAGCTCAGTAGAGCAGCAGAGAATTAAAAGCATGAAATAAAAGACAATCGCTGCAAAAGTTTCCCAGCACTGCCCTGTGGAAGAAGTTCAGGGAACCAATACAAGTCAGCCACACAAACTTTGAAAACAATGCTGCTAAAAGCTTCCATGCACCTTCACTATGCCAATGGCTTTTGAAGCACGTACCTTGCGCTTGACACCACTTTTCATTTGTTTCCCACTTTTTGCGTCTAGTACCAACTCTTCAATGTTTGGTTTGAACTGCTGTAGTAAAAGTGCAGTAGCAGGGCTGTCATCTCCTTCAGCATAGCTCACAGACAGGAAATGGTACCTGTACTCCAGCTCTGTGGGGTTGCCAGGAACGTCAAACATCTCTACAACCTACATTTAAACGAAACAACAAATTGAGACGATTCTCAAGATAATAGTATGACTAATTCCATTCCTATCCTCTCCCCCAAAGAAAAGACATTAGTCTTTTTCAATATATTAGTACCATGGCTAGGAAAGGGACTAACCCACTGAATGGGAGAAAGGAGGGAGAAGGGAGAGTCGACAATGACATCAATCACTTGGCTCCTAAATTAAGAGTTAGCAGTACAACAAACTGTCTGAGACAACCATGACTGGGAACAAAAGACAGAAGCAATTTTCAGTTACTTACAATGTAGTACTGTGGAAGGCGAGTGAGTTTGATAAACAGTTTGTGTTTGGAAAGGTTTCCCACGGGATGGCTGGCATAATTAGCTAGTTGAAGAGTTTCACTGCTCACTGTAGGCAGATGTTTTATAGACTGTTTGCAACGTTGCTGTCCAAGCCAGAACCTTGCATTGAAATAAAGGTATTAGTACCCTGAGACTGGTTTACATTATTTTAGTACAGTGTAGAGTATTAGCATCAAATTCAGTGTCAGTCATATTCTAAGTCAACATCTATCATTGCTGCACAAGTTATATAGAGGAAATTACATAGAAAATTTCATTACTTTATATTTCCTTATTACCATCTTTGCATCTTGTCTTCAGCTTAACAGACAGCTGTTAATTTAAGAAGAAAAGCCCTGAAATTATTCACTGAATAGATGTTTATATACTACAATATGAAATTACAACATAAAACAAGGAAGGGAAACATTAAAAAGCATGCAGATTACAGTTATTTTACAATCTGGAATCTTCAATTACATTTTGGTACAGAAAAGAAAATGTTTGCTCCCATGTGCTGGTAAGCATTCCAGGAAAAAAAGTCACCAAAGCCAGATGTCACTCTGGATTATGTTACAAACATACTTGATCACCTGAATAAATTTGGACATGAAGAATCACGTGCAAGATACTGAATTTATTCGCATGTTTGAAATTAAAACTCTGTCCTGCTCCGAAGTATTTTGGCTATGGTAGCAAAGCCAGAAAGACTAGCTAGGTTTGAAAGGGGCTCAGAAACGCATGGCTTGGTTTTTTGGTCAAACTCCCACTAACAACAGCAGCAGAAAGTGTGGGTGCTCAGCACCTCTCCATCACAACATACCACATTTATCCTCACAGACATGTCAGATACAGTTGTTCTAAGAGACATTTTGTGGACTGCCAACCTTCCTCCAAAACCGCAGCACTACCCAAGCCATTATCTCAAGTACATTATTTATAACTAAGGGAGGTTGATTAGTTTCTCCAGGGTGCCAGTGCTTCATGCATCACCAAGCTTCTTTTAGAAGCAGAATTCCTCAAAGAGAGATTTCATCCTGCAATTAATTCAGAGTACTGGGAATTTCCAAAACGACGAGCAGGTGGAACTCAGTTTTCACGCAGATGCAAACTGCATTTGTATTATTTGCCACAAACTCTTACGGGAGTTAAATGTATCTTGCGCTTAAATCCCACAGCTTTATGGAAGGAAGATTAGAGGCTTAAACCAGCAAGGGCTGAAGTGTTAGAAGATAAACAGGTATTATTTAAACCATCCCAGGCCACTTCCTGGTTTTCCCTCTGTATTGCAATAAGGGAGATCATTCTTGCTGAGAAACAAGCACAGTTCATAGAAACAGAGTGGAATAAAGTGGAAAATGAACCTGAAGACCAAATGAGATTCTCAGGAAGCAAGTGGTCTGCTGCTGACTAAACATGAAAAGACTTCATGCAGAGTGTGCACACAGCAAAGCATGGGGCTACAAGGGGGAAAACTGAAGCAGGACTAAGGAATCAATTCCAAGCAAAACCTGAATTTCTTCCACCATTTAGAGGAGATGGCAAATACTCACAGTTGCTTAGAACAGTGAGAAGTATAATCCCCACTGTGGTAAAACACAAAGCTATGCAAGTGCGATCATTCAAAATACAAATGTGGTGATTCATTCTGTGCAAACTAAGTGAATCATTCAAGTCACTTACTTGAGCTGCTGGAGCCAAGGAATGATACGCTTCATATCGTCATTAACAGATTTCTCTATGTCATCGAGTGTCAGTTGATCTGCAAGAACATTAAGGGAGTGAATGGTCTTAACCTCTGTCCTTCAAACAAAATGTCAAACTTCCACTGAAAGTGCCTCATCTGATTAATCTCAGAGTCATATAACAGCCAATAGTGGGGTTCAAAATGGGACCTTGAAAGATCATCTGGTTCGACCTTTTGTGGGAAAGGGAGCATAGATGAGACTACCTAACACCCTGTCCAACTGCATCTTGAAAACCTCCAGTGATGGAGACTCCACCAAATCTCTGAGGGGGTTGTTCCAGGGATTGACTGTTTTCACTGTAAAAAGTTGCTTTCTTATATTGAGATGAAACTTTTCTTGGTGCAACTTCTAATTGTTGCCCCTTGTCTTCTCCATGAGGCTCATTGCGAAGAGAGAAATTAAGGTACACAATAGATGATCCATAATACTCGTAAGACCACAGCAGTATGTTATTAAGCAAATAAACTAAGAGAACTCTCTTTCTTTTCTTAAGTAATCTGAAACCTGAAGTTCAGAGTTGAACAGTAGTAACTCAAGATGTAAAAGGTCACATAATACAACAGTCAATTAGGTCCATATGAAATGACCACATCCATTAAACAGCATAAGCCAGGAATCAAGAGTTGTAAAGAATATACACTGCATTGACCTTTAACAGTAATTAGTCTGTTGTCCTCTTTAAATATACCTAACTCAACCGTGATACTGAAGAACAAGGATCCTCTTCTACATTCCTCACTCAAATACCTCAAGTGTGGTGTTCATTTGCACACAGAACTTTGCAGATTTGATAGACTTGTTCACAGAAAAACAACTCATAATGCACGATTCTTTCAAGGTGTTAAACACAGCTTGGTTTTGCATCTACTTACCAACACCATACAGCATCAGTTGAAACATTCCAGAGTGGAGATCAACAAATACATGCAGGCACTCTGATCGACCACATGGTTCCAAAATTGGAATTACAAGAGTTGGAAGAGCTGTCTCAATGAATGCTAAAGAAAAATTGGTGTTGTTAATTTCACAGAAAATTCAAGCTTATCACGTTAAAACTTAGCCCATTATAATCACAAAACCTGTATGCTTTTATAGAAGCAATCTTCACTTGCACATTAATATACTGTTAACATAAAGAGGAAACCGAATATAATTTCTCTGTGAAAACAGTGACAAACCAATGAGAGAAGACAAATCAAATTTGAAGGAGATAATCCTTGAATACCTTTTAACTCACTGCTTCACAATTATAAGCTCACTTCAAATCCCCAAACTTTCACCAGCAGTTTAAGGGAAGTCTCGTTCAGAACTAGTTCAAAACTGTGAAAAATTTGCTTTCAAATCTGAATATGTGCAAGTTTTCAGCACAAATTTTAACCCTTCAACCCAGTCCATAATGCTCTATCAGCTTCACCTATTATACTGCATTTAGACCTATGAGTATTTTACAATTATCAACACAGAATAATTTAAAGCTAAGTTTAGTTAATTCTGAAAACATTTCCCATTATTTTTAAATCATTTTTGACTTAAGTTATCGAAAAAAAAAAGAAACACCAAGAAAAAGGAAACCATTCCTAGACACAAATGGAAATTAACTTGAAAAATTTCATCAGAAAACACATACAATTGTCATTAACATTGTAGCTCTTCAGAATGGCTTTCAGCTCCTGGAGTTTTTGATGCGATCTTGCATGGACACTGTCTATTAGGAGTTTTTCTATTGATAGGTGGTCAATCTGTAAAAAAGGAATTTAGTTGAGCAAGCTCATATTTGATGCATAGACTTTCTGCATTAGCATACTGGAACAAAATTACTTAATAAAACAAGCACTTCAGAAATAATTCGCTTAGAACTGTGGTGAGCCAAATGAACTATTAACTTGAGTATTTGGATGACTATAAAATACAGAAGACTAACATAAGCTTCTGACTGTGCAGCAAGCAGTGGTAGGGGTTTTCAGCTAGGATTAGAAGAAGATGTAAAAGAAGTTTCACAAACTATGCTGTTACCACTCCCTGTGCAGACCTACTTGTTCTGGACCAGGAATGGAGCATTTACAGCTTAGCTTGCAGCCATTTCTAACTTGCTTAAGCCAAGGGGAAAAAAAACCCAAAACCAAACAAAATCTACCCTCAAACTGACACTTTGCCAAGACATGGTTGACTCTACACAAACATGTATGCAGCTGTCACATGAAATCCAACAAACTAGTTTGAGTCCTGCCAACAGGGTAGCAATCCAGTGGCAGACACTGAAGAGGAGCAACCCTACTGAACTCAGGAGTATCTAGAGGCTTGCATCTACATCCTGTTGCACTGCTGGTGCTGAAGCTCATTCCACTATTTATGTTCACGGTAACTTACTTGTGCAATCTAAATTACAGCATTTGCATATATACCCACTCACAGCCATATTATTTACGTATTTTGCATAAACAAAGCTACAGATTACTGCAAAATTTTTTTCCAGTTAACCTCACATTGTTCTGAAAACTGTTCAAGCTGAATTAAAGTCAAATTTTAGTCTAGCATAAGAGATAAACACAGAAGAGGTTCGTACCAGCACAGCATTATACTGAATCTCAGTATGTGCCTGCATATATACCAGAATGACCTTCCCCTAAAGACTGGCTTTCCAAGACAAGGCCTTAAAAATCAAGTGTTTATCCATCCACAAGTGCATTTCAACTCAGCAGCTGCAATGGGTTAAATCTTCCTCACTAAGTAACTACAAGTTCTATAGCTCCATTCCAATTTTCAGTAGGTTAATGCAGAATAACCTGCTTAGACAAACATATTTGTTTGTGCCACTGTTTTATAAAGTATCTTATACAAACAGAAACATAGTGTGCCATCTACGTCACTACAGCTGAGATCACCATTCAAACACTTGAACAGCAGTGTATATACGATAGCTGATGATTTTTTTAAGCGCAGATCAAGTAGCTACAAAAGGAATCAGCATTAACTTTGATAAATTTCAAATTTACAGTGGCCTTGTATCTTAATCTACAGACTGTAGACTTGATCCAGTGAGCTTAGACAGCACCAGCTCCAGTGGATCTTCAGTAGATGTGCTACATAAAGAGCATTTTCCTGGTATCTTCACTAAATGCTACAATATCTTCATGAAATTAACTGTATATTTAGTAGCTTAAATATGCTGATTTAGGCTATTAAACAAGCAAATGTAGTATATATTTACTATACTAGTAGAATTTCTATTCTAGAAGCAGAGTAGAAGGCTACTATGCTTCACTAGGTTTCCCACATTACTCTGTAGTTAAAACATAGGTAGTTCTTGACATTCACCACACAGACTTGTCTGTCAGCCTTGCTACTTAAGAACGGCCAGAAGGCTCAAATACAAAGTCAGCACAGAAGGTGAAGGCTTCCAGCAGCAGAAATTTCTGTGAGACAGGTGAGAATCTGAGCTGGGGAGTTTTCCCTCTGCAGAAAAACTGTACTGAAAGTGTGACAACTACACCATTCACTCCAGGTTATTAACTCTTAAACCCAAACACTGTAAAAAATAATGAACAGGCATCCTGATAATATATCACAGCCAGACTTGCTGAGGACAGAGGAGTTACAAAACCCAGAACTCAGCTTCTCTTAGCCATCATTAAGATCTAGAATTATCACCAGTGAAGCCTTATCTAAGTCGGAAGTTGACTGCAGTGACTCATCCTGGATCACGTCAACAAACCTACTTTTAAAATATAAGAACTTGAACATTCAAATAGGCCATGATATAATCTGGTTAGTGATAATGGAGAGAGAAGAACTGTCTCTCTACAACACATTTCAAGTCAAACCCTAGTGAGTGAAACTTTGCTGTTGTTTCTCCGCAGCCTCAGAATTCTGTCTCAGAAGTGGTATACAGTGCACTGTGAAGCAGGTGTAATTTTTAGTGAAGGCAAGGACAATAATTTGTAAAAACTATTTGAGGTCCCAACATAAACACAACACTACTAGAAATAACACAGCTGCTCACTAGAAATCTTAGAAACGGTTCTTTAAATAGAATCGAAGTGAAAAAAATGACAACACAAAGCACTTCAGCTTTTGATGCCTGCTGCAAAGCAAACCTTTACCTTCATGGCTCTTTCCATCAGTTTTGAATCACAGGCTGGCAGTGGAGGCTCATGAGATATTTGTAAGGGTTTTGAGACATCAGTTTCATCAATCTTAATAGTGACCTTATGAACAGACGCGGTCCCTGTTTTCCTGCCAAGCACCTGTTGACTTAAAATAAAGAGCATAATTAAACCATGCAACTGGAATAGCAGAAAATCTGTTTTTCAGTAGATAATCCTTGATTCTGAATGTTTTGATTAAAAATAACAATATGTCAGCTGAAAAAACCGTTTATTTTAGTTTTCATTTTAACACAGAACTGTTGGTAAACTGTAACTACATTAAGAAGTTTTAGATGACTGCAAATTCAACACAATCAGAAAAGCATTTGGATTGCTTTAAAAAATTTCACCTAGCACAAGACAAGAAATAAGTATAGTAAAAGACTGACAAAGAACTAATTAATTTTTAGATATCTGTGCAAATACAAACTGATTTGTAACTGTGTCCGCTGCTCTCCTGTAACAGTAATGTACAAGCCTTAATGGTTTGCATATCAAGAAACACGACTATGTACTTAATGATAAGAATTTACGAGTTTTACATCAAAAAGCATGCACAATTTTGAAAACTATGGCTCAAGCTTGGTAAATACAGCCCATCCTGTTATTTCATTTATTGTTAATGGTCCTTTTGAAATTAACTTACTTCCAAACAGAGAGTGAGAGACATTTCCCTGCATGGTATCGCTCTACTTGCACAAGGTCACCCCAGCGCTCTCGAATCAGCATTAGTGTTTGTGAATGCAAGACTTCCAGCTGAAGGGCTAAGCAGAAGGAGTCTAATCCATGGAGTTAAGAAAATATAAGATCTCTAAAAAGTCTGTACCCTATATAAACCCATTTCTGCATGCTACATAAATCCATTTCTCACCTAAGTCAAACAAGATGCCATCTGAAAACACACTAATGTACTAATCCAGAGATAAAGACACATAAGGCCAAATATTTCTCAAAGGGTTTTTTTTTTCTTTTTTTAAACTCTTATCTAGGGCAGGTGGTTAGACGAGAGAGTCACAATAGCTTTGTTTTACAGATTTTTAGCTGTCATCATCTTTTAGTGAAAAGATGACTACTAACAAAGAAATTCAACTCACCCTACAGTCATCATAAAACCCATCTCCCGCGTTCTCACTAAAATAACAAGATTCTCCTTGTTTCTGCAGAAATTGTTTCACTGAAAACCATTTCACACTGTCAGATGATTTGCCCTTTGCAAGTAGAAAAATCACCGCACATGCTGTACCTCTTCTTGTTATTCACACAGGTACAATACAATTAACACACCCCCATCAACTGTATTTTACTGAACCTCTTGGTAAACAAGAAACTGTCAGCTCCCAGAGCTTCCAAGTCAGCTCCGTATTCCATCTCCAAAATTAGCACGTGCAGCCAGCTGCTGCTGCACTGACTTACCCCACAACCTGCTGTCTTGAGTACCTCACCTTTACCTTTGCTGATTTCATGTGTACAATCCCATTTTACATGCAGGCACCAGAGAATTACTATTTCCAAGACCAACATTTTTACTGCATATGCAGACATTTCCCCCAAGCTTAACAGGGAATCCACCTTTCTTGGCCTCCGGCTACTAGGAAGAGCAAGGCCACACTAAACAGTTTATTCAAAAACAACTTTCAGAAGGATACGCAGACAGTTGTACATGTCCTGAAGTGGCTTTTCATCAGCAAACAGCCGGGACTGGACCAGCTGATGGATGAAGTTGATCTGCATGCTGTGAACCAAGGCCCGACCATCTTTTGAAAATGGAAAATAATGAACATTACACATCAGGAAACGAAGTATTTAAACTAATTAATTTATACATTAAAAGTAAAAAGCTACAACTGTACTGAGCAATTTCCATACCAAATTTTCTAAAAAAACCAACAAAATCCTTGGTTTACTCTGGAAATTTCAGTCAGTCTATTACACTGTATCACAGCATAGCATTGTTAAGGTATTAAAAGCACATAAAGCAAGGCCAAAACAGGACGAGTCTATAGAACTTTATTCTCTTAAGTCGTGATATGCAAAAGACCCAGTATAAACAAGACTATACAGGGTCAGAGGCAAACATTGTGTTAAAAACAAAGTGTAAAGGTTTCAATTTTTTTCTTTACCACCAGTTTCCTTGTCTTCAACCAAAATTTCCAGCTTGAGAAGGCGCCAGGGAATGTCAGGGTCATCACCCATCACTGTCAAGGTGGCCTCAAACTCACCCTCAACTCGGAATTTCACACGGCCATTGGCTAAGGAAGACAAGAATGTTTTATTTCACTCAATCTCCTAAAATGCCTCAAAACATCAGTGTGGTAGCCCCTGGCACTCAAAATGGATTATCTCCCTAATGTTTCTGCTCTGTTGCACATGTTTCTGTGCAACTCTGAAGATTTCCCGGTTGCTTCTCAACACTCAGTGTCAATAAGCAGTGTGGTCAGAGGTACCAAACTGTCCAAAGTTTACTTGTTAACTCTGATAACTTTTTAACACTCATGCTACTATAATACAGAGTAACACTGAGCTGATTACCAGCCTGACAAACAAAATACCTGGCTGAATTTCCCCTATTCTTTGCTATTATCAACAATGAATGCTTGCAACAATATTTAAAAGTCATTCAGAACATGGATCTCAGCCCAGGCTGAAATTTAGCCCTGGAAACTTATCTCACTGCAAAGTATTTGTTTAATTATTAAAATATTTTAACTCCATTTTCATGTGAGGAAGACAATCTTTGCTTGTGTGCTTATAGATAAATCATACAAAATATTATGCACCCTATTTAATAAATTGACATATAAATCCTTGCACCTTTGTGAACACTGGTATCAGGTCCAAGAACTGGGAGCTAGCAAGGACATAAAGAAACTGAGTGACAGCGCAAACACAGTTCAGTCCAAGTCCTTACTATAACCCAGGGGTCAATCTACCTCTTAATCACTTAAACTATGCCATACACATTTGCAATTACAGACATAAAAAAATACTCCTATAAAAATTTTAACTGTTTGATCCATTAAGTTTCATTTTCAAAAACACCCCAGCCATGTGCTTAAAACAAACCACACTCCAAACCAGAAACTGATTGTCCTTGAAATGTTTAATTAACTGAAAAATGTCAAGAGCTCAGGTATAAATCCATTTATACTTCTGTTAGACTAAAAATGGCTCTAATACTGATACTTGCAAGCATTCACACAGGGACTAGAGAAAACTAGTACTAAGATTTTTCAGAAACATTTTTGATCTATGTCTGTGGGGTAGGGTTATACATGGCTAACTCCCTCTGAGTTAAAAGCATGAACTAAGTCCATTCCAACCCTATTCTCTATGATTCTGCAATAACCTAGTCCAGTTCATAGCCATCCTTCCCGTTGCCTTAATGTTTACCACTGCTTGGGCTAAATGAAAATAGAGATCTCAAAACAGACCAAGAGATCTGGCACTGCAGTGGCCACAGAACAAAAGGCACATATAAACATGAACAAATTCTATGCTTGAACATGAATACCAAAACATTAGAGTGTCTTGTTTAAACTAAAGTGAGTTTCTGCAGAGACACTTAACAGTTTAATTAACTTGCATTTTAAAGTTAAATTAAGATAAAGTAGTCCTAAAGACTTCTTTGTAACACATTTGCTGAAAGAGCAAGACAATGTCTACAACCCTTTGCCATTACCTGCACATGATTTCTTCTTGAAAGTAAATATTTCAGGAGTATTACCACTGCCTTAATTTTAAAAAAAGGGAAAAACACATACTTTGATGTCAGAGACAGGATCCCAGTCTGAATGGATGAAGAATCCCTAATGGTCTCACTTTAGCTATCTTTTAACTTTGCTTTAGCACTAAACCAACAATTTTAAATTAGCCCGCAATAACGTATTCTACAAAAAAGCAATTCCAGTTCTTACCAACTGTAAGATTTGCCAGCTGTGGAGGGAGATCTGTAGTCACTAGTCGATGGCGAAGAATCTGGTTTAGCTGATGAAGTGTGGTTTGCTTCTCACTCTTTGTTATTGGGTCAGGAGGGATTATTTTATCCTGTTAAAATAAATACAAATAAGTCTGTGTATCTCAAGCACGTATAACACTTTGACAGCAACAATTGTGAAAACTAACCAGACCAGAAGTCTGAAAATGTAAATACTACAGGCCATTACACAGCAGAGTGTTACACCTTGCACTCAGATTTGTTTTCTGGTTGACTACATTTTACCCAACACTGACCACTGAATAAAATCACTAAATTTGGCTCAATAAAATAAATGGAGGGAACATTTTACCAGGGAAAATGTAATTTGTTCAAATAGGAAGTGTTCCGCATGAGAAACTGACACTACAGAGACTGGGCACTAGGCCTGTATTGAACTACAGTTCCATTTGCACATAGACAATTAGTTTCATTAAGGTGCATTCCATGCTGGACAGGGGATTCCTCCCACCACACCTCCCCCATGGCAGCCTTATTTACCCTAATGCAGGTGGGCAGCCGTGGGTATGATCCAGTTGTCAGAACATCAATAGCATATGGGATAGCAAAACTGGGCAGCCGGGCATGAACCAAAGCATCTCTAGCTAGTGATGCCAGACGATCAGCCGTGTCCACAAACAGAATGGCCTGCTGATCTAAAAAACTGGATATCATCTGCAGAGGACAAGGAGGAAGAGAAAAAAAAAGAAGTATGTGTTCAAAGCATGCACAAACCAATGCCCCCTTATAGTCAGTTTATCTGTCACCTCCAGTTCAAGTGGCTACATTTACAAAACAAAGAAAGAATGAATATTCTGGCCATGTCTCACATTCACATGCAAGGACACTTCAAATCCACATGCCATTCCTGCTGCTGTGGGGGATCTGTACAGCCTCAGAGTTCTTTATCTGCTGATCACCACTGGAATGCAACCATACTTGTTTGTGATCACCAGGAGGTTATTTTTTTTTCAACATTCTGGACTTTATTCTTATTTAACCAAGTCTGGGATGAAAGGGATAATAAGAACTAACACACTGAGATCACCATCTTCCCTGTCCTGTTACCTTATCCCAAAGCATTCCTGAAACTATGTGAAGCCAAGCCTTTCATTTTTTGCCACTGCTGTGTTTTTGGAAATGTGAACAGTTAAAAGAAAAGATTGTCCAATTTCTAAATAGGAAGAAATTGGTTATAATTGAATATTCATTTGTCTATGAAATGGATTTTTTAAAAAATCTCTATAGTAAGAAGAAGTCAGGGTGAATCAAGATCCCATATCCCTTAGAGGTTGTTTCATACCAAACTGTCACTAACTTACCGCACACTTTTCCACCTTTCCAGCATTATTAGCCCATTTGACTAATGCTAACAAACGAACAAAGAGCTGACGAGTCCGACTTGCAAACTGCACTATTTCTATTTTTCTGGAAAAAAACACAAAAAAGGTACATTAAGCCAGTCCTCAAACGTATAATAAAGCTGTGATTTAACTAGGTGCCTATAAAAAAAAAAAAAGAAAAAAAAAGCTGTAATGATAACTTCTAATTTTGTTAATGGAGGCATCAGTATTATGTGTCTTGTTTGATTAAAACATGGCGGGGAAACCGCTCACTATTGTGAATATCTAAATGCTAAGCAACACACATGGATTCTAACCAGGCAAGACTGTCTGGAGAAAGAAAGAAACATATTCATATGAATTCATCACTGATTTTAAGATAAACAATTCCACAGTGAACTTTTTATACCTTTTACAGGATTTCCCCAGCACCTATGATTAAGTTTAAAGTAGGCAACACACCCAATGGTTATGGGACCCGACAGTAACATTACTGACATTCACTATTAATAAATAAATAAATCTGATGCTAAACACAAAGTCACTCTGGCAATTTTACATCTTCACACCTGTATGTTACAATATGCTACCATACTGCCAGGAAATTGGGTGGTGGTGGTAAGACCACAAAAACCCCCCACCCTTTAACTTTCCTCTCCATTCCTGCCTTGCAAAGAAATTGAGATAAGAACTTACTGTCAGTATTTCTCCCACTGTTCTTTATATGAGATAAGCAAAATGAAGGAGTGTATGCTTGCAAGACTTGAGAGTTGTTTTTTTAAGGAGAACATAATAGGGGCACACAGATTTTCACCACATTGTAGATGCATTAGATTTACAACATAAATTTGTAATACTGTACACGCTGAAATACCATTTCATTTACCAATTATAGATGGTTTTCTCCCTTTCTACATGTTCAATTTACTGATTTCACCACGGTTTTCTAGTTACTCTGAAAAAAACCCCCAAACCTAAGCTGTTTTCCTGATAGTTTTCTAAGGTAACAAGAGCATTTGGACAAAAAGAACATTAATCAGTGCAACAGATACTGATCTCGACCAAACAGAAGTTGGAAATCCTTCTGATCCCAATCTCTAAAACACATAATATAGTTAGAATTTATAATATAGATAGAGCCTATTTCTGCCTAAAGTGCTGGAGTAGTGAGGTTAACTCTTCTGTGCAAGAAGCATAATCTGCTTGTAGTAGATGAACATGTAAACCCAGAATCACAACCAATACCATCTGGTCCTGTTCCTTCCATCACACACTACGAACCTCATTCAAAAACTTGGGCATTAAGCCAAGAACGTCTCTGTGTTCTAGAGCCTATGTTTTTGGAGTGGCATTCAGCCTGATATTAATATTTCAAGTGGTGAACAAGCTACTGTACATAGACACTGCTCTAACAGTAATCACACTATCAGAACAAGACATTGAGAATTTTGAAAGATTCATAAAAACTTCATGAGATTTGAAAGATGACTACAGTGAGACTTTAGAAAACCAGTAATCTCTCAGACAAACTCCATATAGCAGTTGCTCAAATCTCTAAGTTATGTCAAACATCTGTGGTGAAAACAGCATGATAGCAAGAAAAATTCAAATTGATGTTCTGTGGCCAAAAAAGCAAAGGTAGACAAACCCATCCAAAAAACCCACCAAAACAACCCCTGAAAAAGCAGAGCAATTTAGTAATGAAAATTATTGCTAAATCTACATGCAGTATTCCAATAATTTTTCCATTAATATAACATGCATGAAGTGATAGAGAAGACCTGTTATTTCTATTTGACAGAACCCTGCTTCCAGAACCACGACCATCATCCCTGAATGACAACTGTGTTGGGAATCTACTTCTCTAGAAAACCCAAAGGCTTTCTGATTTGCTGCATTCCCTTCTCCTTCATTAGAAGTACCAGACCTTATGCTGGGCTGCACAAAAAAAAAGTCACTCAAGGAAGATGAAACTTAAGGAAAGAGTTTATGTACAAGGCCTGTAACAACCAGCCACAATACATTAAAAATCTTTCCAACACCCACAGTACTCAGTGCATTCTTTACCCTGGTCTTCACTGCTAAGGTTGGATCTTGAGTTTCAGATCCTTCAGACTAGTGGCTGAGTCTGGGGGAGTGAAGAATTAGCTACAGTAGAATAAAATCAAGCTAAGGAGCACCTAAAGCAAGCCTGATGTACAAAAGTACGTTGGAACGGATGGGATCCAAGGGTGTTGGGGAAGCAGGATCCAACTGTGAAGTTGCTCTCTCTCATTTTCAAAAGGACCTATTGATCAAAGGTCTTGATGACAGCAAAAAGGCAAACATCATGTCCTTCTTCAAGAAGGCCAAGAAGGATCTATGGACCTACAGGTCAGCTGGCCTAAGTTCAGCTAAGAATTCACAGAACTAATCTTTCCACAGGTTATGTCCAGCTAAATGATGAGTATGAAAGTAGCCTGGAAAAAAACAGCACAAATTTGCCAAGGACAAACCCTCCCTGATCAACAAACTGCCTTCTACAGGATAACTATCTGTGATCAATGGGAGATTAGAAGATGAATTTACACTGACTTTTGCACAGCTTTCATCAAGATTGGCCACAAGGCAACTTGATGAGACATGGCATGGGTAGGTGGACTATGAAGGAGGTGGAAAAACTGCCAGGAATAGACGGTTATAGTATAAATAATGCTGGCTACCAGTGGTGTCCCTTAGGGGTCAATACTGGTACCAATACAATTTAGCACCTCCATTAACAACAGAATGATGAGAAGAATGCACTCTGGAAGTTTGCCAGCGATGCAAAACTAGTGGGGGCAAGCAGAGGGACCTCAGCTGGTTGGAGGAACTGGATGACAGGAACTTAAATTTTTATGTCAACTTTATTAGAGGATAATATCATCACATCTTCACCAAAGTATACACACCATATCAACAGGCTCTTGCTTTTTAAGACAGATCTTAAAGCCCAACTACTGCTGCCACTGTGGCTCTAAAAGCTAGAAAAAATACGGGTAATTAAACTAAATTCCTTAATGATTTCCTCCAAGAGCTGGAAATCCGTTTTACCAAGAAGAGTTGCAAGTCAAAGCTAATAAGGATGTGAACATTTAATTTCAAGACAATTTCAATTGTAGGACATCTTCTGTAACCATTTAAGGCAATCTTATTTTCTTTTATCTATAATCCATTAGGACTTAAGTTGTTGCTCCAGATCCATGTGCACCACAAAATAGATTCCAGCCCTACCAAGCAATGCCAAACATCGAGATGGAAAAAGCCTGCCCCAACATTACAAAGGAGTTCTGGACCTAAACTGAATGTAATTTCCTCAGTACATAGTACTGAGTACATAATTAAAAAAACAACAAAACAAAACCCAATCAAACCCCACATTTTTTCTCTTAATAATATATTATGCAAAAGAAAAAGGGGCTTAAGGAATCATTCCAGATTATGATTCACTGAAAATGGGATTAATTCCACAATACGTTATGAGAGTTTGGGAGGATTTGAGGTAACAATTAATGATCATCCTGGTACACAGAGTTCTTTATTAACATTCTTAGGAATACTATAGCTGCTCTAAGGCTCTAAAGAAATTTAGGTCAATTAACATGTCAACACAAATAAAGGGAACAATTTTCTGGCAACTTTCATAAAATTTGTTCAGAGAAATAAAAAAATAGATTTTTTTTATCGTGGCAAGGGGGCTGTTCTGGTCTCTTAGATTTGTTCTCTAATAATCTTCACTTTGAAAACACGTAGAACAGGAATAGAAAACAGTGCTCATGATAGGAAAGATCAGGTAAACATGGAAGAAGGCAGAAAAGAGGTTTTTACCTTGTTTTCACTGTTGAACTGCTTCTTCTGAACAAAACATTTCTCTATCACATTAACTAGAATCTATTTAAATTCTCCAGTTCCCTTTCACATCAGCTTTACTGTCACTTCATTGCTTCAAGATTCATGAAGAGAAAAATGCCCTTAAGAGTTCACCTACTTTAACAGCAACTAAAAAAAAGCCCGAACACCAACAAAACTCAATATTGTCATTGACACCGAGAAAAAACTTGAAACTATATAATGACAGCAAGACAGACATAGCTTAATTTCTTGCATAAAATCTAAAATTAGGAGGAAAACGTTTTATTTAAACAGTTGAATATTCATCTTAACATCCTAAATAAAGTTCTGTATTTTAACATACATTACCGATTCTCTTATCATAACTCACCTTTCCATATCAGGCTTTCTTGGTAACCTATATGAAAGAGGAGGGGGGAAAAAAAGCATGTTATATATTGTTCTATTACATTTCAGACAACTAGAATTTTGTTATCAACCTTCAAGTACCAGAACCTCTACACACTTAAAAACCATAAAATGAATAGCACCACAGGTCTCCTGCCACTACTCTGTACAAGGTAAACTGGAATTGGTCGAATGAATTTAAATGCTTGATGAAGGGTGGTGAAATCCCAAAATTTCTGCTAATCTAGTGATCCACACTGTATCAATGCCTGTGCTTTGTAATTGCTGACTCTTGCTAAGCATCCATGACTAGAGACAATTAATTCGTAACAGCAATCCCAGAACATCTGCAGCAGGTACTAAAATTGGCTGTTTCCTGACTTGCCTGAAATGAGTTTCTCTTTCCTTTTTACTCAGTTTAAAAGTGGAGAAATGCCATATTACAGAGCTTTATCAATTACCTGTATGCCAGACATTGCTGCAGAGAGGGCCCTGTATTTCTCTAATGTTATACAGGTATCACAGGCATCTCATTAAAAAAAGTTGGTTTTTTTTAATTCTAGGAGTAGACTGGTGCTGGTAAAAGAACAAGATGCAATTTTATTGGAGGGAAGGAGGAGAATGCTTTCCAGCTGGGTTTTCGACTAGCCAAATTCATACTTTATGGTGAAAATACAGTGGAAAATCTAACTCGCTGCTCTTGGAGGGGACATCACACAGCTTATAATCTACTTGGAATCACTGAGTGCTGAAAGCATTGCCTGTGTGATGTTCACATCACCCATTTTGTTTTGTACATTAATTATGCACTTAGGTGAAAAGGACCTGCTCTACACCTTAAAAAAAAAGAATAAAAGTCATTACAGCACATGCTGCTACAAGAACACAGCGTCAATTACTGTCTACACACCTTAAACATATAGGAAAAGACTTCTTAACTGACACTTTGGAAGTTCTTCTAAAGCAACCTAAAACCCTAAAATTCCATTTCCTTTCCAGAGTCTGAACAGTCTTAACCCCAAGTCAAGCAAACCTCTTTTCGCACATTCACCAGACACAGTACTGTACAAGACCTATACCTATTTTTTCCCATTTGTTCTGTATGTCACTTCTTAAAACACATCAGCTTCCCCACAAGAACCAATACGGTTAAATAAAGTAAAGGGGAAACAGGTTTATTCAGAGCCCAAATGTTTGCAGGAAAGTTTTTCTTGTTCCAAGAACATTCCTTTGTTTTGCCACTTCAAAGACAACATCAGCAGAGCGGACCATAAAGTAAATGTAAATAACACTTTTCAAAAAAATAATCAAAGGGTATATTAAAAAGTACAGAGGTAATCAAGGAGTTGTAGCATCTGAAAGTATCTGTTTGACATGTTTCAGTTTCATGTATTTTGACATCAGTACCAACCACAGTTGGGTTTTTCTGGCAGTAACTTGGGAGCAAACTGAAGCATTTGGGGAGCCGACCTGCAGCTGCTCCCACTTCTCACGGTCATTTTCTCCCTTTATGATGGATCACTCGGCAGCTTTCACTGCACCCCCGGACACAGCCCGATGCAGAGGCCAACCTGAGTGCACAGGCATTTCCCGGGGATGGGAGAAGGGGAAGGACTACGTACAAGAGCGCGCAGTGACAGGGAAAGGGGACCGGGTTCAAATTAACAGAGTATGTTTAGATTAGATATTAGGAAATAACTATTTACTGTGAGGGTGCTGAGGCCCTGGCACAGGTTGCCCAGAGAAGCTGTGGATGCCCCATCGCCGGGAGTGCCTATGGCCAGGTTGGATGGGGCTTGGAGCAACCTGGGATAGTGGAAGGTGTCTCTGCCCGTGTCAGGCGGGTTGGAACTGGTTGATCTTCAAGCTCCCTTCCAACCCAAACCATTCTACGATCCTCTGACTGGGAAAGACCAACCACCACCCTTCACTCCAGCCCCGAGGGATCTCCGGGACGGGCCCCCGGCCAGGGCTCCCCATCCCGCCGGGATGCCCCCGGCAGAAGGTGCGGGGCTTGCGGCACTCACAGGTCGGCCAGCACGGTGAGCTCGGCGTAGGTGCGGTGCAGGAGGAAGTCGATGAGGGTGCTGAGGCGGTACCCGGGGCTGGCGGCGGCTGTCACGGCGCCGGGGGCCGGCGGGGCCGGCGCTGACGCGGGGCCGGCCGGCACCAGCTGGGCGCTCTCCAGCTGCACCGGCGCCATGGCGGCGGCGGCAGCGGCGGCGGGGGAGGCGCCTCNGGGGGAGTGGGAGGGACGTGTGGGGAACGCGGGGACGGGGGCGCCGTGAGGGGAATGCGGGGAGGAGAGAGCGGTGTGCGGAACACGGTGTGTGGGGAACACGGTGTGTGGAGCGCCATGAGGGGAGAGCCTTGACGGGAACGCGGTGTGGGGAGCGGAGTATGAGGGGAACGCCGCGAGGGAAGCAAGGAGAGGGGAGCGCGGTGTGGGGAACACGGTGTGTGGAGCGCCGTGAGGGGAACGTGGCCTCGGAAGCCGCGCCGGACACAGGGGAGCGGGAGTGTCGTGAATCTGCTGTCACACATCCTCTGTCATCCCACAGCACAGGGCACAGCATGGCGTCCAGGCGGTTCTGGAGTGCCCCCGCTGAGGGAGACTCCGCACACTCTCTGGGCAGCCCGTCCCAGTGCTCGGGCACTGCACGGGAGAGAAGTTCTTCCTTATGTTCGTGTGGAACTTTCTGGGTATCAGTTTGTGCCGGTTGTTTCTTGTCCCATTGCTGGGCACCACCGAGCAGAGCCTGGTCCATCCCCTGACCCCTCCCTGCAGGCGCTGGCAGGCTTTGATGGGTTACCCTCGCTGTGTCTCTTCTCAAGGCTGAACAGGCACAGCTCCTTCAGCCTTTCTTCATTACTGAGGTGCTCCAGTCCCTTGACCATCTTTGTCACCCTCCACTGGACCCGCTTCAGAAGCTCCACGTCTCTCTTGTCCTGAGGAACTCAGAATTAGACACAGCTCTCCAGGCGATCCTCACTGGGGCTGAGGGGCAGGATCAGCTCCCTGCCCCTGTGCCTGTCCACGTTACTGGAATCCAGGGTGAAGGACAACCAGGTTACAGTTCTTCAGTCTGTCAGGGAAAAGGGGCTGTGTTGGGAGCTGAGCTGGGTAATCCCATCCTAATGACTTGGGAAATGCGAGTCATTTGCGCAGGATGCACAAACTTGGTTACCCAGATGTACATCCTACTTCAAGGTTAAAGCGAGAAAAGGGAGTGATGAGTAGCAGAGTGGTCAGTAGGACTGGGTGATAAACACAAAACTTTGAGAACTTTTTCATAGTTTCATCTTCCAGATTAACTGACAGCTCTGAACGGAGAGAGGGAGAGGGAAGGTCTCTAAACAGCTGAAGATGGATGTTCTGCATGCTGATTTCCAAAGGGGACTCTGTAAGGAAACTATAAATCCTGGGTGTTTTGTATCATGATTCACTCAAGTGTTAAATCATAAATTCTTTCCTTATGATTCCAGAGAAATCCCTGAAATAGACACGTTGCAGACAATAAACACCCAACTCAAAGTTTAATGAAAAGAAGGAAAGGACCTATTCATTTTTTATAAAGTGCAGACTTTTAAAAACCTCTTCTCTTACTCATATCTTTCCAAGGGGAAAGTAAAAAAATAAAAGTAAACATTTTTCAACCTGACAAGTGTGTAATTAGTTTAATAATAATAACAAATATAACAACCCATCCAGGTAGGAAGGGCAGTATTGCTGCAGCTGTGAGCCATGCCAGCTCTCAGATTTGTGGTCTGCTTCAGCAACAGTAAAGAGAACTTGTGAGCCTTAAGAGCAGAGGGTGAATGATGATGGTTGGCTGGGAATTTTTTACTGCTAAAAGCACCAAAATGTGCTTATACCTAAGTTTTGCTCACCCTTAACCTGCTGCCTCCTTTCAGGTTAATGGAGGGTTTTTTTCCTGTATGGGTGAAAGAAATATGTACTTTGTGCTGTTTATGAAAATTAACCCAAAAAGGATAGAATGATATCTACTGTCTGGATCATATTGTGATATATTAGCCTAATGTATTGTGAATTCTTGCCTCCCCTTTGCAAAGATGTTTTTTTCACAATGTATGAAAATCTTTTTTCAGTCTAGACACATGAATAAATGCAATGTACTTATTTTATGCCCAACTAGTTGCACTGTTGAAGAAAATACATTCACAAGAATCTGCTTAGGCTATCTATGAGAACTATAAGTTAAAAATATGGGCTTTTTAGTTATTGTTTTCCCTTCTTACCATCTCTTCTCTTCTGATTTAGTCCATAGTAAATGGATTGTCATGCCATTGGGAGACTTGGTAAGTTTAGTTGTTTTAACAGTGAGTTGGAGAAAAGCGTTAGGAGTTCAAAAACCAGATGACTGTCCTATATAATACTCAAAAAGAAATATTAAAGGTTCCTACTTCTTGTTGCCTTTCTGAGGTTGGCAGTGCTACCATTCTTTGATACAACAGCTTCTAGGAAGGATGAGCACCATGCCAAGTTCAAGTCCCCAGCTTGCAGGAAATAGAAGTAGGTTCCAGAAGACTCTCGGGGTGGCAAAGGGAAAACTATGTAAGGGCCAGTGGGGTTGGTAGAAAGTAACAGGACTTCTGTGGGAGAGAGGGCTCCCTGCACATGCTACTGGGTTTTCATTTGTATTGATTCTCTTCATTCAGCAGGTTTCAATCTTCTGCCATTTAAACCTGATGACAAATTTTCTAGTAGCAGTGGGAAGAGAACAGGCCTGGTAAGGGCCATGCATCCAGTTGGTTCCTGCCTCAGGCTTTCCTGCGGGCAGGTGGTCCCTCACAAAGACACTCAGTGTGGCATTGGGACCCTGTCCAGCTGAGTGACCTGATGTGTGGGCACAGAATGGCCTGGACTGGAAGGGACCTTAAAGACCATCCAGATCCAACCTTCCTGCTGTGGGCAGGGACAACTTTCACTAGACCCGGTTGCTGAGAGCCTCATCCAGCTTGGCCCTGAACACTTCCAGGGATGAGGCATCCACAACAACTTTGGGCACCCTGTGCCAGGGCCTCCCCACCCTCACAGTAACGCATCCAGCTCCATGCCCAGCTCTACCCGGCTCACCTTGTCAAGGAGCGTGGACAATGTCTTAGAGCCACAGGGGAAGCAGGGCAGTGCCTGGCAGGAGGATGTGGTAGGCACACAGGGGATTGGGGTGATGGCCTTGCGAGGGCTGCCCAGCATTGCAGCTGGTCTTGGCTCAGCCTGGCCAGCTCCTGCTCTGTGCAGTGTGTGCCCCATGAGGATGGTGAAGGGCCTGAAGGGGAAGCGTGTGAGTAGCGGCTGAGGGCACTTGGTCTGTTCCGCTGGAGAAGAGGAGACTGAGGGGAGACCTCATTCAGTTTACAACTTCCTTGTGAGAGGAAGAGGAGGAGCAGGCACTGATCTCTTTTCTGTGGTGACCAGTGACAGGACACAAGGGTATGGCCTGAAGCTGAGTCAGTGAAGGTTAAGGTTGGATATGAGGAAATAGTTCTTCACCCAGAGGGTGGTTGGGTGCTGGAACAGGCTCTCTTGGGCAGTGGTCACAGCACCAAGCTTGACAGAGTTCAAGAAGTGTTTGGACAATGCTCTCAGGAACATGGTGTGACTCCTGGGGTGTCCTGTGTAGGGCCACGAGTTGGACTCAGTGATCCTTGTGGGTCCCTTCAAACTCAGCATATTCTATGATCCTGTGGTTCTGGTCACTGCACCCCTCTGTATGTGAAAAACCCTAATGGGAAGCCCAGAAGCCTGACTTCAGGTAGGGATTTGTTGGTCGATCAAAACCTGTTGCTATTTAGCCATGGAGCTGACAGGGTTATAGAGCTAATGGGAAGGACAGCAGATGACTTTCTGTTTCCAGAGAAGTTAAACATTTACTGCCCTTTGGAACCGTGGGAGGAATATTCAGTGGGAGGAAGGCAGACTATATCACACTCTCCAAGGCAGCCTCCTGCCTGTCCTGTGTTTGTGTGTTTTAGAGCGCTGTCATTCCATTTCCCCATCAGGTTTTTTAATCAGAGAAACATTTAGTCACACAGGTACCTCCTGGGCTTGACATTTAAGCATTTTTTTAATAATAAAAAATAATAACACACAAATATAGTGCAAAGATTTCTTGTTAATCACTTGATTCAGACAGTGTTGCAACATTTAGCAATATTATATCCAAATGCCTACACAAATGATGAGTAATAAGAGTTTGATATCTTCCATTCTTTTCAGAAGACATAAGAGAATTGGATATAGTGTGGGAGAGTTCCCATATATAATATTAGTAATTGCAGTGCTGTGTCTTATAAACTTAAAAAGCTTACAATTCAATAAAAACCAAGATATGTAAGTTCTAAGGAGATATCATGCATCAGTATTAGATCAAATACATACCAGTACAAAAAAAAAGATTAGACTTTTGCATTGTAGCATTTGCATAAATACAAGACTTCTATAACATTATGCTGAAGGTCCAGTGGAAAAGTATCAATGACGTTTTAATCATGAACGATTTTATGTCCTGCATCTTTATTAGTAATTATTTGTTGACAGTTCAGTACTTCAAGACATAAATCCCTAGTTTGTGAATTGTACAGGGCTATTGCACCCAAAATAGAGCATTCTTTGCAAAATTGTGCGTGTGTGTTAGAGGAAGAGGCTTTGTAGCTGGTTACTGCACACGTGCTCTGCTTTTTTCTGTTCATTAAAAGGGCAAAGGGAACCAATTAAAGAAGCTTCAACCTAAATCCTTTAAAATTACAAATCTTTTTTTTTGATCTGCTTTTTTCATAGGATTAAGTTTGGCAACTACTTTTTTGAATGGTAGAAAACCTGTAGTAACAGATTGAGAGTTCTCTGTCAGTCACTCTGGTTTATGAAACTGTGCCACCGTGAGACAGAGAATTGCTTGTGTGGCACGTAGTAAAGTACACCACAGTTCCAATTATATGTTGTGAACAACTTAAGAAAAGAAACATTCTCTGAGTCATAAAATAGAATCTTTTATTTGAATTTACAAAAGTCCCCTTTCTTATAATAATGCAAAATGGTGGGTTTTTTCTTTAATACTGAACATAGCTGTATTAGTCTGAGCTTCTTTTTGGGCTTCCTTACTAACAATGTTGCTATCCACTAAAGTTTAGATTGATTTATCTCTGTCAGATTGGAACTGGAACTAGCTAAAGGCCTTGCTATCTTAAGAGGCTGTGTGTTCATTATTATTATAATCAAGTTAATTACAACTTAATTTACTATTTTAACCATACAAGCTACATTTTTTCTGTGTGTAAAAAATTGGTTTGTTTGCAAGTAGTTCTGAAATGTGAGCAAAACAGTGACGTCCTTTCTGAACCTCGCATCTCTGAAAAGCTAACAAAGGAGAAAGAGCCCCTGATCTGGCACATGGCAGTGAAGTGATGAATTGCACTGTTCAGTCATTGACTTGAACAACTTGACAACACCATCTATACCCCGTGATTTCTCCCTGTCTAACTGTCCCTGGGTGTTACTCAGAATTTGAAAAAATACACGTATGGTGAAAAAAACCCTCAGAGCGAGCCCTTATTTCAACATGAAAGTACTCTTGTCTGAAAGGATTTATCTGTGCAAACACCTAAAGAGATGGAGAGAATATCAGGGAAGTAGATCTGATTAGTCATACCCAGTGGGAGAAGGACTGCGGCTGTGAAGTATTCTGTCCTGACCTTAGGAACAGACAGCTCAATTGTGTTTAGCTGCTGCCAGGTAATACATTCAGACTCTGCAAACTCTCATGCTCCTCTAAAGACAAGGGTGGGTACCAGAACATGCTTAATTGCAAACTCTCTGTAGATCTCAGCTGTGGTCAGTTAATGTTTAAATGCTGACCCTCAGAACTATGGACACACAGAATTGTGCTTGAGCCGCCTTTCTCCACCCAGACTTTGGATGTGAAGGAAGGTGCTATCCAAGAAATGTCCTTCTTGCACAGCTTCTAGATTGGGATAATATTTTTTTTTTCCCAGAAGTGATAAACCAGCATTTTTTGTAGCATTTAGGAGAAACTTCCCTAAATTCTGCCTGCATCACAAAGCTGCAAGATGTCAGCTCTGGCAATAGGGAATGCCAGAACAGGTTTGATTCCAGGGCTGAGGAGCTGATTACATGTTTAGCTGCGTGACTGCAAACTTGGTTGACTTGGTGAACTCCAGCAACTACTCACTGTCCCTTAAACTTGAAGTGCAGTGACAAGGCAGAATGTCACATCTGTAGCAGTGCAGGATTACTGGTACCTAGTGAATTATTGGATATTTTGCTTATGGGCAAGAGGAGCAGTTTGCTGTCAGATGTCATAGAGGCATCCACACAGGCAGCAGCTCCACCCAATGCCAGTTTTGGAAGGTCAGAAAATGCAGGTTGAGGGTGGAATCACCTCTCTGCAAGAACTGTGTTTCTTCTGGAAGCACAAACGTCTTACACATAACTAAATACAGCCAGAGTGACATGAAGTGCTTTGTGTGGGGCCAGGCAGTGCCTGGCTGAGCAGTCGTTTAGAGATTTCAGTGGGGCACAGACCACATCCTGAGATCTGCATGTAGCCCACAGTTCGTGCAGTTAACAGTTTAGCTTAGAAGAAGGTTCCCGACCTCAATGATTGCAGAGGTAAGTAACAACCTGTGGCTTGTTGCACTGCTGTGCAAAATGCTGGAAATTGTTACCTTTCTGCACAGCTGTGGAATGCAGAAGACACAATAGAATGTCAGTAAATCCTAGCGACGTTTTATTTTCAGCCGAGGTTCAGCCAGCAAAGCTGTAGCCCCTTCTGTCCATTGTTTGGTTGGTTTACGGAAAATGACCTGATCATGAAAATGGGCACTTCTTGTGAAAATGCCCTTTCGCCAGAAAGCACAGCACTGCCCAGTGGTGCTGTAGTGCACACTGAATAAATCAGATGGGGAAATGACTGAGCTTCACCTCTGTACATCACTTATTGAAACTGGTGCCTTCAGGCTTGAGGGCAAGAGTGGAAAGAAGAGCAACAGCACAGCAATCTCTCTCCCTCTAGTGCCTACAGAGCCAGACTTCTCAGAGTATGACAGCTCAAAGACTGAAAGATATTAAAAAAAAAAAAAAAAAAAGCTGTCTTTTTGTAGTGCATTTAGGACAAGCAAAAGCACATTCACAGCTAATTTTAAGCAGCCTTCAGAATGGCAGTACAACACCTTATTAACTCACTTGTACTTAATCCTTGCATTCTGGTATTTTTAGAAGCCATCATGCAATTCAGCAGGAGTTTCAACCCATGTCCCCTTTGTAATGGATGACACCACCCTATTTCCCATTTTAATTTAGAATTAGCTTTCTGACAATAAGCCTTGCTCACACAGCATATACTGATTTAACTAATTTAATTTAGAAATGGAATTAGTTACATGCATACTCTTCTTTCTCCCCCTGCCTAAGGTGGCCTTCTCACTCTGGCTAAGGAGTGCCCCTTTTCTCACTGTAGGTGGAACTGGTAAAGGTCTCACTTCACCGCTTGTGCCTCTGATCCTCTGCAGCGGGGGGAGAGTTTGGTCACGTTGAACTTATTGCAATCTGAAACTGCAGAAGGGTAAAGTCACCTTCATAGATTTAGGGTGTTTTGCCAGAGGGCTGCCCCTCTTGGCCAGTTTCATAGCGCAAGAACCCTCCGCAAGAACTGATCTGCAGCAATTTGAATGGATGGGGTTTGAGGCTTTTGAAGACAGTGCCTCTTCCTTTGGTGGCTTATTATTTTTTGATCATGTGGGAACTCAGGCTATGGCTGCATCAAGTGTAAACAGTCCTATTTTGTGTGTGTCTGGTTTTATCTTGCTCCAGTATCTCCCAGCCAGGAGGCTTAGGTTAGCTCTGGGCTGCCTCTAATGAGCTGCAAATGAAAACAAAGTCCTGTAACCCATGGTTCCTCTCGGTTATGTGTTATCTAATCAGGGCTCTCCTGAACAGCCCTTTGGAAACCTGTTCTCTGCACAAGCATACAAACTAGACTTATTAGTAATTTGTGTTAAGGTTGCTGTGGAGCAGAGAGAAATTTATAGAGGTATTTTTGTATTTTTTTCCCCTAAATGTATAGTATGTTTTCTTACAAAGACATATGCAAAAAATCCTTCTCTTTAGCATCTTGTAGAGCACTAGTCAGAGGTACTGTACATAAAATACCAGTACTACAAGAGATAAGAACTCAACATTTTCTGGATGAAAACAGAGAATGAAAACAAAAACAAATTCCTCGTCCTTTGATTTGTTGGAATGTAGATAAAAAGAAAACTAAAATGCTTCTGGAAATCAATGAAGATATATACTTAAAAGCAACAACTTTCCATGCATAGATCCTTTCATACTGTACAGAAGGTGTCCTTGTGCAATTCAGATTAGTCTGTTTCTAAAAGGTGAAAAGAGACCAAGTGGTCCTGTAGTGCAAAATATCTGCTTCAGAATAGCTGGTCAGACCCCTTTATCCAAGCAAAGAAGTTCTATCTTAATTGCAGTTAATGCAGTCAGAAAAAAACCAACAATAAATCTCCATGCAGAAGGGGTATTTATCAGTCTAAAATGTGACAAGAAAGCCAGGAAAATTTCTCGAGAGGTTGCTGAGTCTGAGCTCTCATTTGGAGCTTTTTATCTCAAAGTTTGTTGAAGAGATTCACAACTTGTGTTTGTATTATGTCACTTCTGTTTTGGTAACATTACATTGCATGAGGAAGTTGTTTCTAGCACTGTGCTGGTGAACTGTATACCCACATCCTGGAGAGGGAAGTGTCATGACAAGTGTTTGTCAACTGTAAGTACTTTATTTGGGTGCCTGAGAAAGGGGGCACTTGGCCTCCACATGCTCTAAACTGCATCTACCCTTGGAGCCAAAGGAGTCAATGTGAAGAAAGCCCAGGCAGATGTTGTGGAGGTGTGAGTTTGTGTTCACAGCACACAGCAACAGGTAGAGCTGAACCTGACCAGGGCATTACTCTCTCTTATGATAAGAGTCATAGATCATAATATTCAGAATGTGCAGAAGTAGCAAAGAGCACTGAAGATGGGGGCTGACATCCTTCCTGCCCTCCCCAAGCAGAAAAGCCTACCTTCTAACCCACAAGAATTTCACTCCATAGTCTGTTTAGTCCTTCCTTTCAGAGCACTGTTTCATTTTCAAACACAAAACTCTCAAAGTATGTTGAAATCTTGAAATGTTTAACACCTCTAAGCAGAGCAACCTGCAAATATTTCTCTCCTCTGACTCCAGTATCTCAGTATGTCAGAAGGCTTTCCCTGCTCTCCTAATTTTTTGAGGAGTCATGTGTGCCCTTTCTTTTAAGGACTGACAATCTTCTACAACCTAAAAATAACTGTTCTTAAAACGGGTCTTTCTCTGGACAGATGTGGTTTTCCTTAATGTGTGTGATGCTGCACCAGGAAACCAACTTGCCATGAAACCAAAGTCATTATTTGCAGTAGTTCTGGACCATGAGTAGAAGTGTATGACAAATTTCAACTCAGAAAAAAAGACATATTAGCCATAGGCAAAAGGGAGAATGTTAGAGAAATGAAGAAACCATAGGAATCCAGAGGAAGCTTTTAAATCGAGGTAGGAGAAATGTGATCCATGACTTGTCATGAATGATGGGAATGAGAGCTAACTAGGATACTGATTAGACCACTGGAGGACTCTGAGGCAAGGAGTGTTATGAAAAGGTGCTTATTGATAGGGCAGGCACCTACCTCTTCAATATTTGTAGTTTAGACTATATTTATCTTCAAGCATTCTGAATGTACAAAGTTATAAAGAAGATGGAAAACAAATGTATTTCTGCTTAACTGATGAAGAGAGGCCAGGAGCCTTGCTAAAATAAAGTATCACCCACAAATTTTGCAATCAGAATAGAGATTAGACTTTGAGGGACTTGAAGGTCTTCACATGGTATGTAGTCTTGCACCCTTTGGCGTGTTCACTCTGCATGTGCTTCCCTCACAGCCTGAGCATGAAAGGTCAGGGCAGTACCTAATCCCTAATGTCATGGGAGAAGCAGAAATGACAAAAGGCTTTCCAGAACATCACTAGGAGAATACTGAGATGCCACATGTACAGTCAAATATTACTTCTCTAAACAGAGACCATACCTGCAACTTCTGAAATTGCTGGTTTGATGCTCATGTTCACATATCAAAAGAAAAGGAACTCTGCTTCTGTTAGGATAAGGATGGTGGTATCAGTAGGGATAAACTAGTAATCCAAGGTGAAGGACATAGGAAGAAGTCCTTTTTAACTTGGAAGAACGATAGAAATTGGTTGTGTCCATTAACTAAAAACTCTTGCTTTAGTATCTTTTTTCCCCTTTTGTGTAATTGGTGCTTTGCAGATTTATGGAATATAAGATTATCTCCTTTGACCTCCTGGATGTTACAGAACCCTCAGTTTCATGGAACCAACCCTATTACCGAGCACAACATCTACAATGAAGGTGTTATGTACCTCATCTTCGGCATAGTGTGTCTTGAAGAAAGTGCCCAGGCTGAAGACATCAAAAGATGGAGCAGCCAAGGTTCCATTTCATTGCCACAGTTTGACCTTCGCAGTTTGACAGCTGTTGCTCTTAGCTGCCCTTGTGTGCTTCTCCATTAGACATCGCAACAGGGCAGGTCAGAGTTGATAATTAATGGTTTTTCAAATATTTGGGAAACATCTCCAGGGACAGATTGGCTAAGCAGTACAGAGCTGCTGTGCTTGAAGGGGCTCTCTATAACACTCTCAGGCTATGAATTGTGGTAGAACACACCAGCTGAGCAGAGAAAGGAAAGAAAATGAAATATAAATTCATTACTGCAGAGCTAGACCAAGGATAAATTCCTTCTATTTCCAGGCATCTACTTTATATTTCCAACTAAAGACACCATTAGCAGAGACAAACTGAGCTCTTTTGATCACTTTCTGCTGTGAAAAGGGTCAATTCTCCTTGCTCTTCTCACTCCCTCCTACATGATCCTGACTCACCCTTGGGCTGACTTTCATATTCACTGAGCCGATGCAGCTCATTAACCCATCAGAAAACTGTCCTTTTTTCACTTCCCTGGAATTATTTTCTGTTAGTTCAGTGAGCTGAATCAGCTCAGCATGGGGTCAGGTGAGTGCCAAAAGTACTGTAAGGAAGCATGGGTGGAAAACAGAGATGGAATTAGGGGGAAGAACAGGAAAAAGACAGGAAAAAGCAAGCAAGGTGAAGGAACAAGACTGCTTCTTTCAATGACAGAAAGCCTTAAGATCAGCAGGTCTCACCTTGTCTGATTATACCTTTAGGAAAATTATTTCCTTAAGAGTTCCTGTGGGGTCAGTGTAGAAAAGGGAGTTTCTTTAGAGGGTGGCTAAAGAGGAAATAAAGGGAAGTAATCTTAATTTAGACACATAGGTTAGGCAATGTAAATAGGCCTGTTCTTTACTGCAAAGACCCCTGTGGATTAAAGCTTTAAAACACAGTTAATTAGTAAACGACTAGATGGCTGGAATACCAAAACAAGGGTCTCTAAATGCAGAAGTAGTCTTCAGAGGGCTCTAAAAGGCCTCGAGTACAATCAGAAACACCAAACAAGCCCAGGGAGCAGAGAGTGAGCACCAGGTGAAAGAGCTGTGTGAAGTCAGTGTGGAGCAGAGGCTGGTGAAGTTGATGTCACATGGAATTTGCTCAGGATCTGCCTGAGGAGAAAAGCAGGAGCAGTCCTCTAGCATATATCTTATTTTCAGTAGAGCAGAGTTTCCCCTGCCATTCCCTGTGTGCCACCAGCTCTCTCCCTAACTGTGTTTCTCCCTTCCTTTTCACTTCCGCCATTATTTGTAAAACCACTACTGAAAATGACCTACATAAATAAATAAATCGAATGAATAAATCATGAGGGAGAGAATGAATGTGTGAGTGTGTGTAGGTGGATGACACAGAGAACCAGGCTGGTGGGAGCAGCAGGAGCCATCAGCTCATTTGCTGTCTGGCAGAGCCCCAGGGAGGGTAAGGGCATTAAGTACCTGATTGGGCAAGGTGCGAGTGCCTTCATCTTCTGTAATTTTTGGAGAGAATCACAAGCATTTCCAAACCTTGCCAGTAGAGGCTGGAAGAAAAGAAGAAGGCAGAAGCCAAAACCTGTGATTTTCAGTGTTTTTGTTGTTTTGTTGTTTTTTAAGGTCCCTAAGCATTTCTCCCCCCTAATGAATGTTTTCATAATTGTCTTTCATGGAGCCTTTTATAATAATCAATGGACCAACTGGAATTCAACTGTTTGCAGAAAGACATTTGCGTTATTTAGTGGATAAATATAGGGGGGAAAAAAGTGGTTTAGTTATTAATGGGTTTTCAATAAGTACTTAGTAATCCTGACACTGCAGCAGTCCTCTCTCCTTTTTTTTCTGAAGTAGAATATAAAGTTGTGTTATTGTACCAGGTAGATTGAGCAGCTTCTTAAAGAACGCTTGGAAATATGTGTCCATACCTGTACATTTTGTGTGTGTACAATTTCTTCTCACCTTTCCTAAGTATGTGGCTCTTTAGCACTCATCATACAAGTTTAGGTATGACTCACAAATGGTATATAGTAGGGTTAGAACCGAAGAAATTGTACTGAATTTCCCTTCAAAACAAATGTAGTTTGTTCCTGTTCAATACTGGAAGATCCAGTTGTTGCCCTGACACAAACTCTCTCTTTGGAGTTGTCCACTGGAGCTGTTGTGGGAGATCCAAATGCAGCCAGCCCTTGGATAGATTATGCAATCCCCTGGAGAGCACTGGAATGGAAAATAGGATTTTTCACTTTTTTTCACTGTTCAGGGTACCAGCAGTGGTGAGAATCGGATGTAAAAGATTAGGTATTGTTGGTTGCAGGCTGTGCCTCTCAGAGGTGACGTTCTGAATCGATTTTCCCTTTAAACTTGGCAATTAGATATGCAGGAATAGAGAATTACAATAACAAAGTATGGAATTCATAAATACTGTTATAACTCTGGTCAAGTACAAATCCCTCAGGTGGTAAGAAAGGGGCACAGCCTGCCTATCAGTCACAGGTAGGACAGTCTGCACATATTGCTCTGCAGAGATTGCTCTTAATCAACTGTTTATTCAGCTGCGAGATGCTGTTCACATATAAAGTAGGCCAGGCTGTCATCTGACTGTTATTGACAGCCAGTCCAGTGGCTGAGTCTAGAGCTTGTTGCAGCTGTGTGTGTAAGCCCAAGCCTAAGTTCATGCAAGAAGAAGAAGAGAATTAGAAGGAAAATTGCTTTTAAAAGGCAGTTGCACCAGGAAACTCATTGTCATGAATCAGGGAGACTCCAGACAGACTTGTGAACATCCCTGTCAGGTCAAACATCATTGCCCTCCACTCCTGCAGAAAATACTGCTTTCTGTAGGACCTGATGGGTCAACATCACTGGCAAACTGTATGAGCTTGCTCTGTGCCAGGGCTGTGCAGCAGCGTGGTCAGCCCTTCCACGTGGAGCCACCTGTGGGCCATGGCCAGGACTGATGCAGGAACTGTGCTCTTTGCTGCCCTGGACGTGCCACCACCTTTCTGTATCTTTCCTTGCCTTGGACATCTTCTGTCCTTCCTCACAGCATCAAGTCTTGAAGCAATGGATGAGAAAGGGAGTCTTGGCCATGGGCTGATGTGGACAGCCATACAAGTGTTGCCCTGTCAGAGATTCTGCACCGTATCTTCAATTTGATCTCTTTTTCAGGTGGCTGAAAGCAATAGATATCAAAAAAAGCTATTTACGTGATGCAGAAGCCTCCATCCCATTTTCAGAAGGAACTGAGCCACACAAGTACATAAGACCTGACAGTCAGTGGGCTGGATCTTATGGAACAGAAGGTGGAGGAACAAGCACCATGCCTGGTGGGATTTCTGGAATGATTTCATTACTTACGGTTCACACTGATTTAACAGCAGGTGCCTAACTGCATAAGCTGCATTTATAAACCTGTCAAGTGTGCATTTGTACGTGTAGATGCCTAAACATTTACTTTTGCATGGCACTTAGTAACTCTGAAATAAGTCTTACTGTCTAGAAGCCTGTACAGTCATGAGAACATGGCCCTTCCTCTCAGCTAGAGGTATTAAGTCTGGCATCACATGTATCTAACTCAGACTTTTGGCTTCTCGACCGGAACTGCACTTGGATGCTTCTAAAAATGCTAACTTATTCAGCTAGAGCAAAAGAAATGGACTTAGCACACCACCCTGTCAGTGCCCTCCACTCCTTCGAGTAAGGATTGTCTTCATGTCCGTGTGGAATAAGCATCCATGAGAAACAACAGAGGTAGCTGCCCTGCACTCTTTCCAGGTATATCATCAGCTCCCTGGTATGTTTCTCGATACTCTAATCTAAAAAAGCTATTAAAAAAATCTTAAAAGGATCAGAGATAACATTTACTTACTATTTACACACGTATTTGAAGTCAAATAATTCCCACTGCCTCAGCCACCTTGCCTGATAATCAGAACAGCATATGGAATAATATGTGCTTCCCCCTTTCACCTCCACTCTCTCCATCAGTGCTGCAATCCAATACCTAGAGCACTGTCCTGAATACAGATTTTCTTTTTCCTGCTCCGCTTATTTCCTTTAAGGCGTTTTTTCCCCCTCTTGTGGATTGACAGACTTATCAACACCAGCTAAGATTCATTTAATATGCCTAACATAAGCCAAACAGTATCCTGTCCTGTCACGCCTTATTCTTTTCTCAAAAAGAAATGGTTTTAGCTGCAATTATTTGCATTATCTGCTTAAATATTTAGCAAATGCAATAGTTTGGTAGGCGGGTGTTGCCATAACCTATTCTGAATTTTAAGTCTATAAGCCAGTTCTGCATCTGCCTGCTTGGATTTTTGTTTTGCTTTTCCTCCTGGCTATGATGAAACAATATCCCCAGGAGGCAGGAAAACAGCAGCACCTGGGGCTGGATGCTGCACTCCCAGTGCCTGCAGCTCTGGCAGGGATGTGGAGGGGGATCCAGATGCAGCAGGTCTGCAGAATTATGCCCAGATGCCAATCATGGAGATCAGCATCGCACGGCAAGGCTTTGAGTTTTCATTTTTCATTCATTAAAAGGCAGTCAGAAAGAAAGAAGCTTGATTCTCACCCTCCTAAGTGCTGTCCTGCTCACTCACATGGGCACATACACTGCTGCCTTTACAGTTATTATCAAGGGATGTAATGGCACAATAAGCAGAGAACTGTACCAAATTTTCCTGGATTATTGAGTCTATGGATCCTGTTGCAAGAGGATTCTTGCTTTTTCTTTTTTTTTTTTCCCTTTTAGTATTTTGCAAAATTATTTCTTTTTTTTCTCTGTCCATTTTAAAATCTCCTCTGGCATTAGATATAATATTTCTCTTCCTAATCCCCATCAGTATGGTCCTAGTTTGCTGCAGATTCTCTGTGGTCATCCTGGATTTTCCCCCAAATCATCACATACTCTTATTCTGAATGTGCTTATCTACCTGTAGGAATTCTCTCTTAGGCTACCACAGCCTTCTTGTGGGCACGACTCAGTCTGTGGGGCAGCTGTCCCTCGGCAGCACAGGCACTTCAGAACCCTCCCTTTAATCTGAGGTTACAGGCCACTTTCAAGTGCTGGTGGACAGAGTGCAGGTGAGCCTGTCAGAGGTGCCAGCTCAGTGCAGAGCAGTCGCATGGATATCACCTCTGGGTGATAACAGCAGAGGGAAAAATGCCTTTACTCACTGTGAAGACCATGGCAAGGCTTGCCCAACTCACTCGCAGTCCTGAAATCGAATGAAGAACAGGAAAGACTTGCATATCTCTCTCCTTGCTGTTTATGAAACTGTCTCTAACACTCTCCAAGGCTCCACGTTCCTTTTCTGATATGATATCTTTTGATAGGAAAAAACCCGCAAAAGGTGACTTTGACCAGCTTCCAAGCTAAGAGGGTCATATCTGGGACATCCTGGGCTTTATGCCCTTGATATCGGCACATCAGAGTATGTGACATCAGAAAATATCCTGCCAGCAGCTTCCCAAAGTTACTGGAAAGGCTTTTGTAGAAGAATATAAGTTTTTACAGAGTATGTCACTGATAGACAGCAGTGACACTGTCACTCACAGGGAAGTGATGGTGTTTCTACCTCAACAGCATGTTCACCTTGGTGTATGTGTTCTGATTTTAAAGTTTAGAAAAGTATCTTAAAGAAAATCTCTCCATGTATAACTGATAGTGGCACATCAAGGACACAATTAACATTCTGCTCATGTGGAAGGGAAATGTGAAAAAATAACCCTTCAGCTCATTCCTAGTATTTTTTATTTATCAGTCACCAAGTGTACACTCTTATACTTGCCCAAATATAGTATGTTTTTTAGATTGTTTTTAAAGTGTTTTTTTTTCTACATCAGCATATTCCAATTTACAAACAAACTTTGTTTCATTCCAGTGGACTATGCCCAAATTTAACGGTGTGGTTATGGGATGATGATGCCATTATCAGCATGTACTTCATTCATGAAAACAGCTGCCTCAGGTCTCAGGGACAGCTCTCTCTCTTACCATTAAACAAATGTCTTGGGGAGTTCCCCACACAAGGCAAGTCACTTGAGAGCACTCCTTGAACATTTGGAGTTACAGAGCAGCATTCACCTTCTTTGGCAAAAGTTGTCTCTTACCTCCAGACAGCACGTGAAAGTGCTTACAAGGCAAAAGCAAGGAGCAATTCTAATCCTTGTAGTTTGCAGGCAGATACTTGTCCCTTGTTAAAAAAAAACAAAAAACACAACATCCTCATGCTATGGGAAATCTGTCCCAGGAATCTAAGAACAGGCAAGTCCTTGGGCTACAGATTTCTACAGGCCAGGAAATGTAGGGAATATACTTGCCCTCTTCTTCTGAACTCTTCTAGGCATTTGGGTTTGGCTGTTATTTAAGAAAGGGATGCTGGGCTAGATAGACTATAGGTCTGTCTCACTGAATGGGATATTTATTATTAGAAGAGGTGATATTTGTTATTTTTATGATGTGTTATATTATATATTAGGTGATATTATTGTTATTAGAAGTTGATAATGTCTGAAAGAACCAGGTGATCAGGAAACCATTTTCCATGCATTTTTTGTGTCTCTGTTGGCTTCAGCTGAGATGGGTCTCAGATCAGAATGGAGCCAATGGCTGAGCAGTGTTTTTCCAGTACAAGCAAGAATTTTCTGTTCCTTTTTCAATTTGCGCGGGTCCACTGAGCAGTCTCTGTAACCTATTTCCCCACTGAGAGGCAGGTATAAACCACATACCAGGGATGACATATCCTATCGTGGCCAAAGGGCGGCAGATGGAAATGGAAGTTGATTAAGTAAACAATTAGGAGAAGATGCTTGTCATATAACAAACAGAAGTGACTCATGCAATGTCCCCTTCCCCCTGCAGTCGCTACATGAATCACCTCACCTGTGTCCAAGGAAAGGTCAGTGCAGTTTCTCAGTTCTTGGAAGTGTTTTCAATTTAAAAGTACTGCAGGATCAGGACATTCTTTAATGGGAAGAGGACATTCTTTAATGTTAAGAGTTGTACGAGCTGTTATTCAGTTTTAGCCTGGAACTACAGCACAATTCTATTAGAACTCTGTCTCAAATATGCTCAGTGTGATAAACATACATCTTGACTAGTTCCCGCTGCCAACACAGACTTTCCTCTTCCAATCTCCTTTGTTGTTCTCTCTTGCTCTGCTGTGTTATTTTTAATTGATTAATTGTTTGGCTTAGAAATAAAGAGTGAGGGGATGGAGGGAACTGCACTTTTGCTGGAGGATGAAGCACAAATTTATTTTAAGAGGACCAAGGAACTGGGATTAATAAAGACTTATTCTTTGTGATATCACCTGCAAACCCATCCCAACTGGGCTAGGAGGGAAATTCACTCTTTTTTGCGTCTTTCTCACATTAGGGCTCTACTGGCCTCTTCTCTGTATCATTCAGAACTTAAGGGAGAATAAGTGCTGCTCTGGAAAACTTCAACTTGTCAGAAGTGGCATAGTGTGGGTACCAAGAAGACGTCCTTCATCCCATTGCCTGGCTTTTCCATGACCCATCTGTTTCCATAGTACATATTGTTACCATGGACAGGAAGAGTGCAGGAAGAAATTAATCCTAGTCTGGATTTCTTTCAGGGCACATTTCTCTCATTCTCATTTTGGCTTGATCTTCTGTTAACTTTCATAAGATGAAATCAAGCAGCTTGACATTTTTATTGTGTTTTCCGCAGAAGGTTGGGGTAACTCATGTGGGATTCCTGTATGTAACCCACCCAGCTAATTTATGTGGAAAACACCAACTCTCTTTCCCTAGCTTGGATTTGAGTTTGACTCAGCGTTAGAGGAAACCTTATTTCAAAATGAAGACATGCTTTTTCCCCATCTGAAGTCATTTGTCTTTCTGCATAGATGTAATATAAAGGAACACATATATCTTTCTTTCTGCTGTTTCATTTCCCTCTCAAAAAGCAAGAGGTGAATGGAAGAAAGATGTCCTGGCAAATCTGGTCACTGCCGTGACCATACCTGCCAAATGAATTAGGAGGCAGTGAACCTTTTAAAATAGGAAGTTTTGATTCTATCCATAAGATCTTGCTTGATATTTTATAATAAAATCCACCTATTTCTGTCTGCATCCCATGCAAGACTGCACACATCCTGGAAAAATCAATCGAAGGGTTTCTGTGTTATGAAACACAGGCACTTTTAAAAAAATTATTACCATCATCTTAAGGCTATGCTTCTCTGTGACTGGCTAAGACGGATCTGTTATAACTCCATTACAATTTAGAATTCAACAGCATTAGCAGTTTGCATCACACTAAATTGTTATTGGAAATGCATGTGCTGAGTCTGACTTCAAATATAACTAAAACAACCAGAATGTAGCTTTTCCTATTGATTATTTAGCCCGAATAAAAATTGATAAGGATGTAATCTTCCATCTTTATGTTTCAAAAGAACTTATTTGCTTGTTTGGAGGAGCCAGAAAGTAAGTTGTGGTGAATGAAGTGGAAAGAGCATTTTTGCTCACTGGACTATGGGCTTGAGACCAAACAAAGTCGTTGACAGCTTTACCAGAGAGGGTTTGAAGATGCCCATCCAAATGTCTGTACCCAGCCTGGCCCTGCAGCACAGGAGCATCAGAATGCACTGCCACAGGGGAGATCTGTCTAGGTATTTATACCATGTTCATTGCCATGGTAACGGAAAGTCTTATGAAATGCAGACATTACATACAGAAGTGTTTGTGCTTTCCTGCCTCTCTCACACTCATTCTTTCCTTTCCCCCCCGAAACTGAGGCTTTTATGGATGCTTTTGTAGCGAGGAGGCCCAGTGTCGGAGAGCAGGTTGCACTGATTCCCAGAACCTTGGGATCCCTGTGACAGACTGGTCCAATGCCCCTGGGACTGTGCCCTTCAGCACTGGATCCTCCAGTCCTGCACCACCCACCCACCACAGGTGTTCCTGAGCCCCTCGAGTGTGCCTGGTGACTTCAGTGTGTGGTCAAAAGTCCTTCAGCAGTATCTGTGGAGAAGGACCACCAAGGCTTAACTCGTAGTGTGTCTCCTGCCTCCGCAGGGATGCAGGGAGGCCCCGACCCCAGAGTTTGGTGATGGGCTGTTCGCCATGTCCGTAGAGCACAGGAGCCATGTCCTCATTCCTGGACTGTGAGGAAACACTGATGTAACACCATGCTGTTCTCTGAGCCCTAAAATGGTTTAGAGTGTGGATGTGCCCACCCTACTCAGCCAAGAGTGGTTTCCAAGCTCTGGACCAGCACGCACCATGGATCCCCCACTTCCTCACTGAAAACGTCTTCTGTTTCAGCAGCCACATCCCCAAATCATTCAAGATGGGAGCCCTCCTTCCTGTGGCCACATCTGGCACCAACTGTGTGAATTTTAGATAGGTATTAATTGTGCTTTTGCACCTCCGTACCTCACTGGTATGTCGTGCCCCTTTTTTTCATCAATGTCACTGTAATGTGCCTGGGACTCTATCAAATAAAGCCCATACCAATAAAATGTCCTAAGTGGCTTTAAAAATAAATTAGTCTTTTTCTGCTTCTGCCTATAAAAGAGATCCACCCTAAAAGCTGAGTAATTGGTAAGTTCTGGCCCTCTTAACCCACGTCTATATAATTTGCAAAGCTGGGTTTAACACAATGCTTCAAGTTAATATGCTGACACAACCTAATTTTCTTAAGAAAAAGGCTGACTACAGGTCTTCAGAAATTCTTAGAAATGTTCTGCTTAGTTTATGGCAGTCTGTTGTACTAGCCAGGAAAAATGCAAGGCCAGGTTTCGTGTATTTTGGAGGAGTTAAGAGTCAGGAATGCTGTGGAAGGAGAGTGATGTTACCTCTTGCTTCCCGTGAACATCTTCTCCATGCTATAAAATATTGCTGTGGTGGGTTTCAAAAAAACATACCTCACTCTCCTTGGCCAGATGAGGAATTTATAAATGGCAGGGAAATTAAGAATCCGGGAGATTCTCGAATTGGGATTTTTTGATGTCTAAAGCCAACAGAACAGTGCATTGCAATTACAGTATATTGTTACTTCTATGAATCTGTTAGTCTGTTGATTTAGAAAAGGTGATACTGTTAACATGGTACTTCTCTTGCTGTAGCTACCCACTGAAGTAGGCATGATACAGCACCCCAAATTGCTATCTAGAGGTTTGGTATTTTGTACACAGTATGATCTCTAATTGCTTGAATAATACTGCATAATGTAGTAATTTCTTACTCAGGGAGAGCTGTTTCTCAGTGCTTGAGGTACAATAACCTCTTGGGAAGTCATGGAGCTGCAAACTATAATGATCTATACAGAGCATTTTTGCTCAGTCTGTACCCTTCAAATGCTCAGTGTTCACTAAAAAATGAATCAGGACAAGCTGGTAAAGTAAGTTGCAGCAACTGAATGAGATGGCTTTTCAGAATTATATATAGAATCCTTTTTTAGACACCCACATCCCCTATATTAAAAACAGTGATTCAGAAAATCAGCCAGCAGATTCCTGAACCAGAGTATTGTGTGTGATTTTTGCAGTCCACATTAAAAGAGATGCATTGTTTGCAGGGATGAAATGAGCATTACAAGGCACTTTTGCAATGAAGCTGTTTTGTAGTGTGGATAAGATGATGCTATTTTTAATTTACCAGTTTAATTTGTTATATGCATCTGTGCATTTATAAAAACAAATTTTCTTCTCAGATATGTGTATGAAGCAATTCACCCACAAATGTACACAGTAATGTTAAAAAACCAAAACAGAATGAGTCTGAAATGTAGCAAAGTCACATACCCAATGCCTACAGTAAAGAACCTGGAGCTGGGAAGATATTGTGGTTAAACCTACGTGTAAGTCAAGTATTTGGCATCCAAACCCAGACTGCCCTTTATGCAAGGTGATTCCTGCCCGCACTGTGCAGGACTGAGGGGGCTGACTGCAGCCCGGTCTCCCTGCATCACTCTTCCAGTCCTCCTTATAGTTCAGGGGCCACTGGAAACACTTTGGTTTGTCAGTCAAACCGCAGTGGGCAAATGCTGGTTAAACTCCCTGCAGAGACAAAGCTGTTTTGTCATACCCTGGGAGCTGAGCTAAAGGGGAGGTCCCTGAAATGACACCACCTACTCCCCTGGCACAGGATGTCCCATGGCCAGGGAGGTGCCCTGGGACCTCAGTGCCAAGGACCCAGCTGGCATCAGGATGTGGTGCAGGGGCAGCAGCTGCCCTGGGCCCATCTCCCAGCAAGGTTTAGGATGCAGCCCGGAGCAGGAGCTGTAAGATTTGTTAGAAAGCTGCAGCTTTTCTGTATGAAGGCATTCTCACTTCTTACCAAGCAGTGGGACAAGTCAGAAGTCTCCTGCTGCAATACACAGCAAACAGACCCACAGACCCAGTCCAAGAGCTGGTCTGCAGCTGCTCTTTGCACCAGGAGCCGAGGGGATTCTGTGTCCTTTCCCTTTCCTTCTTCCTCCTTTACAGCAGGGTGAAAGCTCCTGATCCTGTACAAGTAACACCAGTGCTGGCTCTGCACATTACGTGGGCACTTCAGTAGACTGCAAGTTAAGGTAGTGCCAAATGCAAGTTAATAACATATTTTGAAAGGTCATGTGCCCCCAAAACAATTTTATATTGGTGCATATTGATGAGCATAGGTCTATTTTTTAATGAAGTTCTTAGTATTATTGACCCACCTGCCTGGGAGTGCGAGCCCAGGCTGCAAAGCTCCGAGCAGACTGACAGCTGGGTACCCAGGGTGGCCACCCTGTTTTACCAGATGGAGAAGCTGCAGTGCAAGAGCTGCCAGCCCTGGCAGCAGCTGCCCAGAGGGAGGTGAGAATTCCCCAGATGGGGAGCTCCCTGCTCAAACCCTGCTCAAAAGCCATGGAAGAGTGGGACTACCTGCTGCAGAAACCCTCCTTCCCCATCAGAGAAAACAGCATGTGACCTTCTTGAATGCCCTTGCCCAGCTGAGTATTTAATTTTTGTCCTGAATTATGCTCTAGACTCAGTATGGAGCAGCACTGATGGTGGCTGTGCATGTTACACAGGCATATCAGTAGACAAAAGCTGAGTAACAATTCAAAAAAATATACACCCTAAAGATTTCTGAGGCTTTAGGGTTTCCTATTGGGACTGAAGAATTGTAGCTGTATATTCCCTTCCTGGCTTATCTGCTCAAACAGCAGTGGAGGAACTTTGTAAAATATCAGTCAGTGTTTCATCCATTGCTATCTATGATATTTTTCTGGACAGAGAAAATAGTGGGAAGGGCTTTTCTGGAAGGAAAGTAAGAGTAGCTCTTGTACTTCAGAGAAACAACAAGCCATTGTTTCCCTTCCAATGTTAGCAAGAATCAGAGGTCTGGCATCTAGGATATGACAGAACTAAGAGTAGCTGTCGTATAGGGTGAAAGTTAAGATCTATAATAAGGTTCTATTCACAATACCTTTGTGTGTTCTTCTGGGCTAGAAATTAGAGCTGTGCCATCTTCTGAGTTAATGTGTAGGTCAGGCTTTGCTGGACACTAACACAAAGGGAGAAACCGTAGCACAAGGGCAATTACTGGCAGAGTTCCCACGGACGTTAGGGAAAGGCAGAACTCATACAGAAGGAATTTAAAGCAGTCAGTTCTGTTCTGAGTGTGGCCTCTTGTGTGCTGTTTCTCCATTGCTTTTCAAAACGAAGCTGGTGATGACAGAAAGGGCTGTCCTGCAGGCCTCCATCCCCCTGCAGAATAAAGTCACCCCACCATGCGTTACTAAGACAAGGCTCCCTGCTCAGTCGCCTTCTAGCCTGTCTCAGGGCAGTGCTGGAGCAGCCTGCTTTGAAAGGAAGTGCCAAACCCAGCCAGGGGGTGATGTCTGCTGAAACTGCCCGCAAAGGGAACAGCAGCTTAGCCAACCTGGCCCAGTGGAAGTAGCTCAGCTGAGGTCTGAGATGGTTGTCTGTGTATGAGCAATCCGAGGCAGTTTCAGGAGGCACTGGGCTAAGACCACACTGGTGATGAAGGCAGGAGATGGTGAGTTTTATTTTGTTGCTGTCACTTTAGGAATTAGAGCCCTCAGAGGTGGCACCAGGAAGAAATGAAGTGTCAGCCCTCAGAGAAAGCTGCATTCAAGGAGAAAAAGGTTCCCCTAATAAATCTTTCACTGTCTCTCCCTCAGATTGTGACAGTCTGTCACAAGTCTGCAAGACTTTTCTCTGAAACTCCAGGTAACCCAGAGCTAAAAAAGCAGCACTTATACAAAATACCTGAGGTTCTGCAAGTGACGATTTCCTCTTCCATCCTACAGAGAACACATTGGAGATATCCAGCCTGTGTGTTGATTTGTGGGAAGGGCTGCCTTTTAAACTGGGCTCTGACTGTGGGAGCCGACCGGTGTGGGGCAATTGTGCGGCGTTGTATAATGCCAATGAAAGATCTTATTGTAATGAGTGTTGCTTATGGCATAGGAAATTAACACTGTCCCATCTTTGTGCTATTTGTGCAGAGATTGTGCAGTGTTCCCTTAAGAAGCTTTTGGAAGACAATCCAAGTGGAAGGTGAGTATCCTGTAAAGGAAGAAATAAAAGAAAACCAGTGTATGGATTGCAAAAGTAGAGGTACATTGGAACCCCCACCATCTTCTACTCTAGCCTTTCTACAACGCACCATTACATCCACTGAAAATAACATTTTTCTTTCTTATATTGTATGTTCTTACCCAGCAATTTTGTATTTAATGGTAACTGTATGAAGAATATTAATGCTTACTTAGATCAGGATAAAACCACAAAGTTGATAAAGCTCAGTGTGGACAGACTGGAGCATTAGACAAGAATCCAGGGGAAGAAACATATAAGATCAAGACCTGAACTGGACTAAAAATGGTTTAAACCTATGTCTGGACTACCAAAATATCCACAGTCACGTTACTTTTCAGATATTTGGACGCAATACAAAGTTTCTTCTGTTAGTTAATTACTCCCTTAACTGTCCACTACAGAGTTTCTTTCATTTCCTCTCCCAAACATCTGGCAGCAGATACTGCAGGAGCCCACAGTCAGCAAGATACGCAAGCAGGGGCCTAACTTTAGTTCATGAGTCATCTCCGTGGCTCCAGTGGGCCAGTTAAGGTGGTTAAAGTTAAGCACGTACTTAAGTACTTTGCTGAACCGCCATGAATCTGTGCCAGCAAGGGGTTGCTGCCCAGGTAGCAGGTGGTCCTTTGCCGAACGGCGTGTCCTTAACCACTTCTAAAAGGGATTCATGTAACATATAATTGAAAGACACCCCTCTGCTGTGAGAGCTGTGATTCCTGAAGACTTTTAAAAAGTGGACCACTGTCAGATTTTACAGCCTCTCTCAGCCCCCCACCCTGTTATTATCGAGCTGTTAATTGGAAACACTTTAATCAGGTTCAGGAGAGCAGGGAGCAATTGTTCACCCTCATCTTTCTGAGCTTTGTTAATCTGCAGGGCATGGATAGAAAACTCCTGCTCCAGACATGGGATACCTGTTTTGTTACAAACATTCTGATACCTGTTTAATTGCAAATGTTCTGCCTTTCTGTCTGTCAGTGGACTCAACATTCCCAAGCAGCCCTTTCCTCTACAGAGGCACAGAACTGTCACGCTTCCCCTCCACCATCCAAATGTTCGTGGCGCTTCAAAAAATCCTTGTTTTTCAAAATTCCATGGGGAGCTATTTCATCCAGGCCACGGTGGGCACACTCTCTGAAGCCCCGATCACCACAAGGCCTACTATTAATTCTGCTCATGCTGTGGTCCTGTCTCCTCCACCACACCCCAAGTGCTTGCCTTTTGCTCTGGCTCCAGCTGCACAAACACAGCCACAGGTAACCAGGTGGTGGGTCAGGTGGGCTTGGGGCACACCTCAGCAGTGATCACACAGAATACAAGACCTGCATTATCATCCACACACAGGAGCTGTATGACGCTTCCAAAATAACCCCTTTAATAAAATCAGATAATGATTTGTAGCAGAAAAAAATGGTTTCAAAACTCTTTATGAGAGTATCTCTGTCACCAGTAATTCCTTTATTCTGAATATAAAAAATGAAAATCAACTTTTGCCAAATACACAGCAATTTTTCCTAAGCCCTAATATCTGTATAGTATTTCTCCTGGCACATTTTTCCCAACCTGTCAGAATCATAAGACTGAAAATTATAAAGCCAGCAGCTTTGCTAGAAAATGTCAGGCTGACACACATTTTTCAGAAGAACAGAGTCTATTTTATGCTGGGTAGCATTGTTTGAAATTGAGTTTTGAAAGTCCACAATTTTTCATTTCCAAGTCAAGGCTAATGGAAAAATTTGACTTCCAAAGGTAAGATATGGAGCAACTGAAAACAAGGGTTTAGGAAAGAACTGCCAGCTCAGCAATCATTTTGAACATTAGTATCATTTGACATTCTAATACTCGTGACAGTGATTCACCTATCAGAGGGACTTAACCAGGATTTGTTTTTATGTCAAATATTAAGTGTAACTCAGCAGTCTTTCATGTCTCTGTTTTTCCCTCCACAGGGTTTCTATAAGCTCTCGGGGTTTCTCTCATCCATTGAGTCGTCATGGGATATGGACTTTAATATTTACTCTCCATCCAGTGTTTAGAAAACTTTTCCTTCCTTCTGTAGTTTTAATTTGTGCCTATTAAGCATGGCCTGAATTGGAGGCCCATTCCTGGGATGGAGGAATGGAGCTAATGCCAGGTGATGGTGTCTCCATCCCTACCTGTCTGTAAACTCCACGCCTGAGACTGTGCACAAGAGGCAAGATTGTTGCAAATGAGTTAAGAAAACGAGTATGAAGATGAGTAATAGTGTTAAAGAAAACAACAGAAGAAAGTTTTAACTTGACATCTTTAAGAAAAGTTATCTCAGGGGACTTTTTTAATACGGTGCATGGAAAGGTTGCTTTGGCCAGATCCTGGGGAATGGATGCAAGAGAGCATTGTCACACACTACTGCTCTCCTGCTGCTAAGCAAATATCATGGCCTTTATTTGAATACACATGCATAATAAATCTTTGGCAAACAGCCCACAAAAACTACCAGCAGTTTCCTTGAAATTAAGAACATTCAAGGGTTTCTCCATTGCAAGAAATTTTTAGTGCAACTCCTCTGCTTTAGCTGAAGAGCCTTTTCCAGTCCTGCCACATAATGAATTGCCCACTTTCCTTTTAAATCCCTGATGGTAAAAAACAAGGGGCAACTTGCTGTCCTGGGCTGGGGTGCTACCTGATTTTATTTTAAGGCTGGCAGAGACTGTGGGAGAGGAGCAGCATTGAAACAGCACGTGGAAATGACCTACCATGGCAAAGGAGAGGAGTGATGGAGGCAAGAAACGAGGCCATCCTCTCCACAGGGTCCTCATCCGCACCGTTGAGATACACATGTAGTCCTTGCAGACATGTTTCCTGCCTATTTTGGCTAGAAGAAGTAAGATATCAGGTAATATAAAAGGGTCAGACAAAAGGACTTGTGTTACAGTTCAGCTTGTACAGCCACCCTGGAGCAAGACTAGGCTGCCCAAAGAGGACTACAGAGGACAGGAAAGATAGTCTAGTAAAAGAAATTTTTCTACTAACAGAATTGGTTTTAGTAGTAATTCTACTATTCTAGTAGAAGAAATTCTCTTCTGCTCTCAGCATCTCTTTTCCTTTTCCCTGATTATTCTGCCTGTTTTCATTCCTTATAGCAATCTAAAAAAACCTGCTTGTAGCTTGACACTGAGCTTGTCACTATTGCCTGTGCAGCTCAGCAGAGAGTACAGCCTAAGCATGAATGCTGACCATTGTACAGCAGAGTCTGGAACTAACCTCGAACTACATCCTCGATTTCCCTTCTTGTGCCCACCTTGTCCCTACCCAGGTGCTTCAGACTGAATCTGTCTATACTATCTGTAATCTCACACTACTGAGAGCTGTCACTGAGCTTTTCTTCTGCAATCTATGATCCAACAGGCTTATAAACTTCATAAAACTTCTCTGAAAATGTGTTCCTTTACATTATCCAAAGTGATCGTTTCATACTGTCCTAAATGTACTCCCTTGAAATGCACACCTGAACTGCCACTGACAGAATCCCAGCAATGCTGGATTGCTGCTCTCTGGGGACAGAGTTTATCACTCCAAACACTTGAAAATGCTTCTAGAGGGCAAAGGCTTTTATCCAGGCCAATTACTTATCTAATGCAAAATTTTCTGAGGATCATTTTCATTTAGAGAAGGGCAAGAAAGGAAAACCCGCTCAAAAAATTAATTTTAAATTGCTTTGTGCCAAAGGAATGAAAGTGTTTGATGCAGTGGTCATATTAATGTGCTTTGTAACTCTGTATGGAATAGGAGAGGAATGTCAACAAATTATTTCATACAGTGTAGTTTTCTCTCTGTCAGAGAGGAAGTGAAACCATGCAATGACACCATTTAAGCCTTGCAGAATCAAATATTAGTAGGCGGGTTTAAATGACAGCATTGTTTTGCATGTTTTCTCGCCTCAGGCAGAAGCAGAGGCAAAGGGATATGCACTCTTCTTAAGGAGAGAGGAGCTGTCAGAGTGAATGCCTACTTCCTTTCAAAAACATCAAAGGAGTGCATGGTTTATACAAAACCAGGTAAATGTTACGATTCAATGGTCAATTGTGACCCCTCATTTATATAAAACAACAGATGAAACCCAAATTTAAGGAGGGAGAAGAACTTGTTCTTAAACATGTATTTTAGAATTGCATGAGCATCTCTGACCTATTAAGAATAAATGTCGTTTGAATAGATGCACACTACTTAATAAGATAATGCAAGGGAAGTTTAGCAATCTGTGATGAAGTGTGACAGTTTAAAAAAACTCTCTGAAGGGTGATTATTCCCATTAATATGCTAAATAGCCCACCACCAGCAAACCCAGAACGAATAAGTCAAAATCAGCAGTCAAAACCTGTACTGAAAGAAATAAAACGTGCAGACACCAAGGTCAAGCACAGGAGGTAGCACTTCTGCTGCACAAAAGCCTGACTGTGACTCCATTGGGCAAACCTTTGTTTCCTGCTGCCGTGGCAGAGCCACCAGCCCTAGGGGGCAAGGAGTGCTGCCAATGTCACCAGCCTAACTGTGCCTGCACGTGGGGTTTCTCCTGGCAGCAAAGAGGCAGCTCTGCCTCTTTGTACCCCCAGGAGATGGAGGTGTGTTGGCAGTTTCTCACAGCTGACAAAACCCTGTGGCAGCAGCCTGGGCTTCCACGCTGATCAGAACAGTCTATTTCTGAACAATTATCGCCTCAAGGATTTACACAGCCCTAAATGTAGACTGATGTTCAGAATAAAAACTGAGTAGCATCTACCTTTGGCTTTAGAGGGAGCCAAATATTTTCAAAATAAAAACCAACAACAAATAACACCAGCATCTGAAGATGCTAATGGCAAAAGAAACCAAAGCAAATTTCATTACAGGTGTCAAGGCTTAGCCGCAAAGAAGCAGCTTTGCAGTCAGCATCACACTGTGTAGAAATATCTGCATCAGCCCAGAACAAAGCTGAATTTGTGGCAGTTTTCTTCTTCTTTCAAAAGCTTTTTGTTCTTTGGAGAATGGAATGCAGTTCCTTCTTTCATCACTACCTTTCCCGCTCAGTCTGATGCAATTTTTAGTTACTGCTTTGCAATGAGAATGTGCTTCTGATTCTGCAAACATGGACAAATACGTTACTCACATTTCCTCACCCTTCAGGTCCTGGAAGAGAAATAGTGGGATTCCTCTGGTCATGTGTCCCCTCCAGCAAGGCCCCAAAGACTCTCTGAAGTGTCAACAGGCCCTCATAGTGCACGACTCTCTCATTTGACAACAGTTGCCCATGGAGAATTTAGCCTTTTTAAAATTTCAGAGGAGTATTTATCACCTTTATCTGTGTGTATCTACATAGAATGGGATGAACTGCATCCTCAAAGGGCTGCTCCTCTCCAGCTGACTCCGAGGGGACTTGCCAGCTGCTGCAGAGGTCTGAAGTTCAGCGTGACCAGTCTTGTCCCAAAATGTCCTTCTACCTCAGTCTCTTCTGTAACACCACTGCACAGGCATGCATGCATAGCATGAGCTTCGTGTTCTGTAACTCTCATTTAACATCCCTGACTGCATTTGACAGGAATCCAGCTGCAGACTGGCTGGCAGACAGAGCTCTCAGCCCCTGCAGCTCATGGGACTCACCTGCTAATCCAACAGTTCCTGTAAGTCTGCAGGGAATGGGAAGGCACTCAGCCCCAAATGGGAAGGCCACTGCACTCACAGTGTGACAGTAAAATGGGGCCATGGCAGGGGAGCAGTGGCAACCCATCCCACGTGCTCACATAGCCCGGCTCCACACCGGCATGGTGTAACTCAAGGCGTGGTTTGGCATTATGGCCAAGCCTGTCTAACCACTCCGTGCAGCTGAAAAGCTCCCCGTCTGCTGCACCCAGCACCTGTTCCCACCCTTCGTCCTCCTCCTCCTCCTCGTCCTCCTCACTGGCACTGGGGCTCCTCCTGGGAGCCAGTTAAACTCATCCTTCAGAAGAAGGGATGCTCCTTCTGCCGTTTTGGCTTTCTGGTCTGGCTCATGTTGGTGTCGAAGGAGCACTGATGGGGAGGGCAGGAATGCACAGATGAGGACAGAAGGACAAGAAAGGGCAGGAAGAAGTTGTCTATCAGGGCTCAATACCTTTCACTTGAAGCTTGTTCAGAGCAAGTTACCTTGGGTGACGGAAAGTAACATGTGCAACTACAATAACTTTGTCATTTATCTTGAACTTTGGCTTCCCAGCCTCCTAAAACATGAGGGCATTTTCTTTGAAGTGCTGCCCTTTAATGTACTGGACGTGCTCCCACCAAGTATGGGAAGCCCTCTTCTCCAAGGCAGAAATAACAGGTAGAGTTCAAAACCCTGAGACCTTTGCATGCTCATCTGATGCTTCTTCTTGCTTTGGAGCTTGCACTAATAGGACACGGATGCCCACAGACCCTCCCAGACCATCATCTCAAAGTCCACCAGCCTCCAAAATGGCAATACAGTAGAGCTAGCAGGTGAGCCATGAAGCTGCAGTGATCACTAGAACTTTCTTCAACCAAAAAGTGTCATGGTTTTCTGGGTGCCCGTAACACTAATTTACATTTAATCCATTATCTTTTCAAGTAACTGTCGCTTTATCATCACTTCTTCATTCTTGGCATTATAAAAGGAGGTTTGTTTGATTATTTCGTACAATTGGGAATGGTTGCCAGTCTGTGACTCCTTTTCCTATCCTGTTTCTTTGGTATCTGGAACCAATAATGGACCAACAAAGCAGTTGGTGAGAAAGCTACATGTGAGAGCCAGAGCTTAGTTGAGTCAAGCCTAAGTCATACCCCAGGGATCTCAAACAAGGCTTCAGCAGCAAGGCAGGTGTGGGACCAAAGGCCATGCTGAGTCAGAGAGACTTCTATTGTCACAGTCATTTTCATGACCACCATGACCTCTTTACCCTGATCCAAAGAAACCAACACAAAGCCAGGGGCTGGGGCCTTTTTTTGTTGTTAAATGAGATGTCCCAATTTATCTTGCCTCTATGCATGTGATAAATCCAACTTCAAAGAGTATTAACTAAACTCATTTGCCAGCACTTGGTTCTCTGGCATCCCTGAGGAAAAGAGCACATATCCCTGCTCTGCTTCCCTGTCTGTGCTCGGAGTAGATGGTGCCTGGGAGCCCCTCTCCAGTCTCTTCTCCCTCTGGAGGATGAGATGATGTAGGTCCTGCCCCTGATCCCATGAGATTCCTCTCAGGTCCCAGGTTGCCTGGTAGCGGCTTCTGATCAACTCCACTCTTGGACAACACACTCGTATCCTTCTCAGGACCTGTTACCATCCCCAGATCCTCCAGGCTGTCCTGATTTTACTATAGCACTTATTAATGTTTATAACTGCAAGTTAATTGGGCCTGCTGAGTTTGTAATGAAGGCACATTTTTAAATGCTGTAATCAAAGAACCTTCAATTGGATTAAGGCTTCAGTGTGGTGATGGTTTAATTACAGGCACATGTACGCATGAATAAGCTTTTGGTTTACTCTTGTCTTTCAGCTAGGCCACGGCAAAGTCTTTGGTGCTAACTGTGGGTTGGACTCCTGGTCGCTGGAGTCCCACATGGCATCCCAGGCAGTGAGAGTCACCTCCAGAGAGGCACAGCTCCCAGGGGGAGGTGCCACCAGATGTACTTAAGTCAACATGATAAACGTCAGTGAAGAATTCCTTAGGAGGAGGTGTCACGTGAAATAAAATTTGGAACTGAAGGATGGACTGTTTGACAAATGTTTCGAGTTTGTCCTCTTCTTGCCTTGCCTCCAACCATCATTCTCAGCTGTGCTATCTCCTCCCCTCTCCTGGCAAAATTGGTTCTATATCCACAGGGCTAAGTGGCATCAGTAGACTAATATGGTTAAAAGGAACCTTTATTTTTCCCTCAGCTATATCAGTTCCTTGAGGAACAGCACAAATATTTACAATGCCATGAAGAAACCAGGAGCGCAGGGACAGGATGCTGGTGGTGTGCAGAACCACTTGGAGTGATGGAAGTGTCAGCATCTGTCTGTTTAAATGTTGGTCACGTTGAATCCTGAAGGGAAAGGTGAGAGTGACTGTCAGCAGAAGTTTAAAGGTGGTTATTAAGCTCAAGTCCTATAAAGACAAATTGTTGCTAGAATTTGGTAAATGTTAATTATTTCTGCACTGCACTTCTAGAAAGGGCAGTGTATTTCAACAGCATTAGAAAACGTGGTCTCTCAAACAGGCTTCAAACAGTCCCTGGTGACAAGTCTCCTAATCTGGGGCACGGTGAGGTGTCACACTGCAAAGGAGGTCTGAGCAATAAGCAAAACACCCTGGGACTTCCGTTTCAGTTCTGCTTTGTCTTGTTTGCAGCCCAGTCCTTTTCTAGTTACAGCCTTTGAACTTCTCCCAGGCACACGCAGGGACTGGCTGGGAGGAAGGATGTGCTGCAACTGCCAGAGAGATTAATTGAGAGAGAAGTGTAGATCAACACCCTCAGCTGCACACACACACGTACCAAATTAACTACTCCAATTTAGAACAGATTGAGATAAATTGGTACAATCTTCTTTTTGGACAAGATTAGAATGTGTATGCTTTTGGCTTCTCAAGTGCAAAAACAGAGTGCTTTTAAACTATAGCACCACCAAGAAGGAGAAAATATGGCTGTGGGTCTGTACCAGTTACATGACATTGTTATAACCAAATAGGTATAAAAATAGGTAGGAACTGCCCATGTTTTTGCAGAAATTACCTCTACATACAGCATACTAAGTTTAATTGTAGTTGATAGCATTTTTCAAGCAGCAAAATTGTTGTCTTATTTTACTGTGGGGTGTTTTTTCTTCATCTCTCTGTGATGCATCTGCTTTGATGTCCGAGCCCCACTGAAGCCACTAAAATGCTGTTGATGATTTCAGGATGACCAGGAATTCACATTAAGTGATTAACCTCAATGCAAAAAAAGAATTTAACGAATGCAAACCAGTAGTAATTGACTTTTAACTGTTACATAATTTCCAAGATTTCATGGACGTTGCATTTATTCGGTGTACAGGTGAGAGGTACAAACAGAAATTTATTATTTCAAAGAGGAAAACCAATAAATTGCCTAGAGTAGGCTGAAGCATCCGCGAACGTATCTAAATGCAGTTTACCTCTATTATAAAGGCTTGGCATTGAAATGTTTTCTGCTGGTGTGCATGCTAGACATTTTTCCAGCTCCATTTTCAGATATTGACAATAATGATACTAAATTATATTTTATAATTGTAGCAATTATGTTATATAGTATTAGTACCTTTGCATTTTAGAGGGTTAAAATTATAATACAGTTTTATTAGCAAATAATCATCATCATCTTTTGAAGGGGTCAAATGGAATAAAAGCTGAAGGGTGAGAGAGGTACCTGCCCAAACATGGATGGTAGAATGTGTGCTGCCTTTACAGGGATGCCCTTTGGCTGATGCAGAGGCAGGGGCCATGGGAATGGTTGCCCTTAGTCTAGAGCAGCTCAAACAAACCTACTCTGCCACTTTTTACACTCCTAAACGTGCACAGGGGCACCACATAATGTTTTATTTACTTGGTAAATTTGAGCAGACATCAGACATCAGTCTTTTCAAGAGGAGAGAAAAAACCCACAGTTTTGCCAAGTGTGACTGAAAATGGGAAATTATGGGGGCACCAGCTGCTCACCCTGACCTCAGGTGTCCCTGCATGAGATCCAGGAACACATTTAGGGGAAAAGGGAAAAGCAGCATTTGCTAAATTGATTTATTTGTGTTAGCTGTGCCGTATAAAATCCCAGCAGTCAAATTGCCTCTCTTAACGGGGTGGTGAGAGTGCACATCCCCTGAGGTCCGAAACCAAAGTCACCACCTTCATCCAGGAGCCCCTGAGGGGAAGTGGGGATGTTTCAAACCCATCTACAGCTGCTGAAGGGAAAATTCAAATACACTCTGTGCTTCCTCAGCACTAAATCCTCCTGCTTCCGAAACCCTTGCAGACAAAGCAAAGTGGATTTTTTATAAGGTTAATGTCACTAGAAGGATTCATGTAAATCCTTCATGGGTTTTGCTTTCGTTTTCAGTATGACTGAATTTTATGGTATAATTGTAACAACTCTTTCATTTTAAATTCAATCTTGGGACTGAATTTAACCAAGGGATGGTTTCTATCACTACATTGATAGTCAGTAAAAGGCAAGTTTGACCCTCTGAACTACACAACACTTGGCAGACCCTGCTTTCCTTTTTCACAGTTCCTCAGACAATGAGCAAAACCATCTCTCTTCTAGAGAGGGCTTTCATTTCCTTCTTATGTGGATTACCTCAAGAATGATTAAGTTTTGGTCTTATTTTGCAACGTGCACTTTCTGCTTCATCCAGCAGCTCTTGGCATCTTTTTTATGGGGTCGTGTGGCACAAAATCCATGCCGGCACCACTGTCCCCCCGTGAGGATGCCCCTGGCACATCCCAAGGTGCCTGAGGAAGAAATGTCCTCCTTTGCCTCTCTCAGAAGGATGTGGCAGGACAGAGGGTGCTCGGAGTTTCCCCCTTTGGAAGAGCAAACAGGGCACCAGCTGCTCCCTGAGGGCTCCCTAGCAGAGGCACAGCTCACAGGAGCTCTGCATGTTGTGGTTCCTCTCCATGGATGTTGCCTAAATATAGAGCTGCAATGTGACAGTTCAAGATAGAGCCTTGTGGTAAACAAGGAAATCGAGCATGTAGCCATGCAAAGTTTTGTTTGTTTTTCCATCACGGTCTGTAAACTGTTAAAATCTATTGATTGCAGCTTTTTACTTTAGGGCCAGTTGCCAGTAAGTTTAAGAAAGCCTTCTGTTGTTCCACTGGTCCAGCTTGCCACAGATCTCAAGAGCTCCTTGCATGTTTACCAGCTTTTTTCCAGTAGCCACTGGGATTCATTTCACTTACAATGTAAATAAATGTATTTCTAGATATATGCCAAGTAGTCTAAACATTTATATTACGATTGCCTAAAACTGTCCAACATAACTTTATTTTCAGCCGCCTGTTACTGAGGTGAGCAGATCAGATTAGAAGTCCATTTCATGATAAGCCATTTGCATGTGGATGATGGGCACTTCCAGAGCCACAAGGAACATCACACTGCCCATGCCACAGTGAGCTGAGCCTCTCAGGGAGGACACACACCAAACTGATGATACTTTTCCAGGCTTACATTGTCAAGGATAACCACAATTCTGATATTACCAAACTCTCAAGCATCCTGAAGGATCCTTTAGATCAGATGGCACAACCTGCTATGTCTCCATTCATGCCCACAGCTGTTTGCCTTCCACACCAAGCTTTCCTATGCCACCTTGGAGAAATGCTGCTCAGGGGGGCCTGTCAAGGCAGATTCTGTAGGGTCTGACAGTAAGGAATCTAGAAAGCCTAACTGTTGGGAAAATTTCTTGCAGAAAATGGACATGTGAGTGACCCTGCAATTTTAGATGCAGTTATGCTGCGAGGCCTTTAAGACTGCAGTGAAAAGCTACTTTTAAGAAGCCTCTGTGGAGATCAACAGGGACAGGAATGTAAACTTAGAGAAGCTGCAGCAGAAGATTGAAAAACAACGGCCACAGAGAGAGATCATTGGAACTTTATTTTACACCAATAGAGTTGTGTGTTATTGGCATTAACCAGTCCCAGGGTGGTTTGCAGTGTGTGTGCAGTGTGTGAGCTATCTGGGTTATTTAAGGGGTGTTTTCACAACAATAAATGGCATTACCTTGATCATATTGGTCAGTTTGTGGTGTCTGTGAGTTTCCCTCGCAATACCTAACAATCAACCTCTTTCCTTTGCCAGCACTTTCTGGACATGCACAGCTGTGTCTTTCTCAGTTCACAGGGAGGGATGGGAGGAGGGATGAGACAAGATGTGTGAGACAGTTGGCCCAGCTCTCAAAAAGCTGCTGCTCTCCCTTGTTTAAAGATGAACACAAGCTGACCTTGCAAGTCTTGCTTTAATGCATGTCCACTGTAACCTACCCTCCCACTTAGCCATTGCATATTGTGAAAGTAGAATTGGCTCAAACGCAGCTGAACCCTCTTCAGCACAACCCTCTGTGCATGCTGTGCACTCCTCCTTAGCCTCTGTTTCTCGGGAGCTGGGACGCTTTATTTTACCATATGTGGTCTTTAACCCCATGACTCACCCGTGCTCTGTCAAGCACACGCAGGTAGCTGGTCAGGCCACACAGAGATTCTCAGAAGTGCATGGGAGAAAGACTCCAGGAACCTCATTTTTTGTCACACCACCACAGTTGTTCACCATTTATCATGCCAGAAATGGCACCTCTGGTTATTGATAGGACAAACTGTCAGCACTGGTAGAAGATTAAGCATGTCCAGCAGAAATACCACAAGGTGGAAGCCATAAGCTGGGCTGCCTTCCTTCTTTAACACCAATCTCAGACACCCCAGACAAGACAGAAGGAGGACAAAACCAAGAGCATGGAGATTTGATCAATGTGGGCTCAGCAATGTCTGTGATGAAGGCTTGGGAAAGGTCACTTAAGCTTTAATTGACAAGCAACATCTTGCACAAGTTCTTTTACAGATCCTGCATCCCATGTCTTGCTGTCCTGCCTCTTCTCAGCATTCCTGACATGTTTCCTGGTTTTGGTTCCCTCACCATGACTTTCCTTATGGATACCTGTCAGTAGCCCAGATCTTTCCATAAAGGAGGGGTTTATTTCTTAAATCTTTCCATCATTCTCTTGGCTTCATGTCGATACTCCCACGTTCTTGCTGTTTCTCCTTTCAGCTTGGGAAGACAAGCATATTAGTCATGCAGCAGGAATGTCAGCCAGCCCATGAATGTAGCCAGGAGGGCAAATACTGTGGGTTGATTTTCCCCCTGCAACTGGCTGACCCTTCCTCTCACCAATTCGTCATGCTTTCATCTGGCTTTGAAAAATCCTGTTTGAGTGTTACAGCAGGACACCACACCAGTCTGAGATGACTCTTCCTTTCCAAAACCTCATGGATATTTGTCTTTAGCATCTCACCTGGCAAAATATCTAGGAACCTAACTTTGAAATGAAACCATTGCCAGGTACCCACCCAAAATCTGCGATACAGACAGCCAGCTTTACTTTATGTTTTATAAAAATCATGGTGCTGAGTGCAGGAATGTTTACAGATTTTTTAAAATTATTATTAAATTTACACCTACAGTTTTTGTACATCCAATCTCACCAATGACAAACATAAAAACCAGCTGAAAACCCCACAGAGGAGCAAGGCTGAGATGGGAATGATTTTGTTGTTGTTGTTGTTGTTAAGGATGGTGTGAAAGAGGGAAGCAATGAATGCACTGCAGGATAAGAGCTCTGAAGCAGCCTAGGCATGCCCAGTCCAACAGAAGAGAAGAAAAGAGGGCTGCAGATAACATGTCTCCAGCATACAAAAGAGGAACAGAGACTATAAGAAGATGCCACAGGGAAAGCAGAAGTAAACACAGAGACAGCTGGAGAGTTCTTGAAACAGAGGAGTGGGAAGGCGCGAGGCTGGGAATTGACCAAAGCCTCTGTGCAGTCACTCTGGTCACAGCTTCACCTCTCTGCTCCCTGGGGTGGACAGCAGGAACCTGGGTCACGCTCCCTTAGCTTCTGGCTGCAAATGCCCAAGGAGAAACTGCAGCCAGACCAGGCAGATGATACAATGTGGATAAATGGAAATTTTGCCCAGTTTAAACTGTCAGGACAGAAGACAAGATATGAGCATGTAATGGGGTTGGACGTACTCCTGACTTTATACAATATGTATGTTTTAAATGCCTCAGTCGTACAAATACAGAATTCTTAAAGCAAGCTGTAAGGCAGGAGGCAGAACAGCAACTATCCCTTGTCCTTTCAAACAGGCAGATCTTTTCAGCACAGTCCCTCCCTTGGCAAAAGGGGCCAGAAGGACATGAAAAACTAAAGGTCCAGGGCAGCTGGAGTGAAGAAAGGGAAACCAAAGAGAGAAAAGGGATCCTCCAGGGAAACACACATTGTGGAGGCAGAAGGGCACAAGGAAAGGGGCAGGGAGGAGAAAGGGAGATAAAGGTATGATGAATAGTATGGGAGATGTAACTGTGTCATTGAAGGACAGAGAAGAAAAGGGCAAGTGCAAAGAGAAGAGGGTGAAAACGCACAGGAAGAACTGGGTGACAGGATTTGCTTGGAAAGATGAGTGGTGTTGGGGTAGTGGCTTTCACAGGGCTCCGGGTGGGAAACTTTGATTTACAACTCCATGATTTACACTCTCACTCAGTGGCTGACACAGCCTCCAAAGTACAAACCTGTGTGTCCCAAGCAGTGATTATTTATTCCGGGCAATAAAGCAGTTCAGAAGTTGTTACTGCTCATGCTGAGGAATTTGGCACTGGCAGTAGCTTTTACTGTGTGCATTTACAAAGGTCCCCATCGCCAGCAGTACCCGAGCACACAAGGAACTCGACCAAGTGGAGGCAGCCGGGTGCAAACCTGCCTGTGGCGTGTCATGCTCATTGCTGACAATTTTGTAGCTCATTTGAGACAGCCCCTGCTGTATGCTGTGTACTGAGAGGAGACCTTCCAGCACCCTTTTAATTCACGTGCGTAAAGGCAGATAATAATTTTCAAATATTTGTCAAGAGCTATCAAGAGCTATGCCAGAAATTATTTGTACATCAGAAGCACTTTTAAAGTGCAGGAGAGTGCCTGGGAAAGCTGAGTTTTATGTTGCAAATACTGTGGTATCATGACAGCTTTTCACTGAGAGTTGCAGCACGTGCATTTGCACTTCTATTATAAAGCCTTATTCAGCTGCAGAAGGGGCCAAAGCCATTCTTAGGTTCTTTAAAGATCTGTTTAATTCTCATCTCTCTCTCTGTGGGAGGTTGGAGGCCAGCTATTCTTTCCACTTGAAGAGTAGGTACCTACAATTCTTGACAAGCAAAGTTCTTTGTAGGCAGAGAAAAGCAGGCTAAAAGCAAAGATGCTTGTTAGGAGTTATTTCACTACATACAGAAATTGAGAATTCTTGGTTCTTACTCTTAACTTGTCACCCTGTTTCTAGCACATGCTAAGGACTGGTATTCAGGAAGAAAAGACCTTTTTCATAAACAAAAAAACCCTCATATTCATATTGCTCATAACAGAGAATATAAAACATCACAAATAAAATGATTCAACAAATCCTAGTAATGTGCTTAAGTACTCACCTGTGAAAATTTAAAATATTTGCTCATTTTATGTGTCAATGGATAAAAATTCCCACTCTAGAACAAGTTTATAATAATTTTTTCCTGGTTTTGTGTCAAGGGTGCTGTCAGCTGAGTTCTGGGCGTGGCTGGTAAGTGTGATGGGCAGCACGATCCTGATGTAGAACCTGAATCTTTTTCCTCATGATTGTGCCCAAGAAGTCACGTCTGCAGACCATGACAGGTCAGGGCAGTTGAACTCCTTAAGAGCCAGTAGCTACCGCAGATATCATCGCAATGCTAAGCTTTCTACAAAAATTTCCAAAGCATCCAGCCTGCCCACAGAATAAAAATATTCTACAAAGCATCATAAACCCACAATTTTAAAGCCTTAATACAAGCACTTTTAAATACATCTGATTTTGTTTTGGTAGGCTGGAGTTTGTTTCCCAGTGCCTAACTTTATCTCAGTAGCCTTACTTGCCTAAATCAATATTTACTGCAATGATTCAGTAGAACCACTGAATAAGACGTGCCTATAGAATCACAGCATCTTAATATTTTATTTTAAAAGACATCAGTTCTAAGAATTGGGATGTATGAAATATAAGCCTGAAATTATCCACCCTAATTTCTGCACACTGGGCAATGTTTGTTTCCATATATGAATGCTTGTAAAGCAATGTTGTATTTATCAGTTTATAAATCAGCTTTATTTATCATTCATTTAAATGACGTTAGATTAGCGGATTAGGAATCACTCGCCACTCGTCATTTAATAACATGTTTTTAGGTTATAATAAAAAGAGGAGAAATATGACCAACATTATCCATGTGATGTATTCCTTGTGCCATCAGCTGTGCCCTGCCTAGGACAGCCCGAGCCTGAAGCCAGCACAGACAGGGAAACCCGGTGGCAGTGCTGCTGCAGACCCAGAGCCACTGTGGCATCTCTGTACCACATTCCAGTTTCTGTAAAGGCTCATGAGTCAGGCCAGCCCTTCTCAGATAAGATATGAAAACAGGACTGTGCCAGTGACACAGTCTGCTCATGGCTGAATAATCTTCCCGTGGGCTTTGGGGACTGAATGATCCTTCCCCCAGGAGGGAGCGAAACTTAATTTTTAAAGTCTTAGACAATGCTCTTGATATGCTGTCCTCCTTGTCAGCACAGAAGAAAGAAATGAACCCTCTCTTTTCTAGTGTTTTTTCCTTTATTTTGCTGCTCTTCCCAATGTTACATTTTAAACTGGCCTTTAAGGATGAGAAACAGCTACGTATATAAAACAGCCTTCCTAGAGGCAAATAATCCAGAGCATGATTTGTTTTTTTCAATTTTAATTATTGTTTGAGTTTGATTTCATGATCCACTTGCTGTACATTTGTTGAGGGCTGTTTAAATTATTATTTAAGCTGGAAGGCACTCCTAACATGGCATAAAACATTAAACATGTTTATATTTTCATAACATGATACAATTCCCCTTTCCAAGTCAGATCCCATCTGTTAAGACAACTTCTTAGACCTGTTGAATGCACATCCAGTTTCAAATCAGCATTCTCAGAGACTGCTGTCCCTACTCCAGCACACAGAGGCAATGAGCTGTTGTCTTCACGTTCTAGTGTGAAATTTGTACAATAACTGGGGGAGTCAAAGTAATTTGATTTCCTCTGTGTTTGTGCCCTTCTCTCTCACTGAGATAACCTCAGGCGGGTAGTGCTCTGGTCTACACATCCCTCTCTTAAAGGGGCTCCCCAGGGATTGCCTGCTGGGTAATGGGATGTCAATGCCAGCAGGACGCTGAGCTGGTTGCTCCCTTCCACTCAATCCTTCACATCTGCAGGAACAAGGTACTTTCCTCACCCCTTTGGGATGTGGGTTCTAAACACACCGAGAGAGCAAGGGACTAACAGAGTGGTTTCATGTATGAGTTCCTCAGAAAAGCCAAACAAAGTTAAGACAAAAAAGAAATTAACTTTGTCACCTTGATGTCCTAATGTAAAAGACAACATCCCCCTCCTCGCAACTGTCTTGAAGTGCCCCTTCTCACAAAATAAAATAACACCTTAATGAAAATCTTAATAATGAAAGTAAAATAACCCGTTTATTTCTTCTAGCTTTTCTTATGTTAGTAAGAGTCCAGGAAATTTTAGAACAAATTACTTCATTTGCTCATTTGTTCTTCAGTTCCTTCCTAGTACTAAAACATTTTGAGTTTTCATGTTTTAAGTGAGGTAATTTTGTGATCTGCAGGTCCATCAAATTGTACTTTATTAATGTTTCCATTAATAAAAAGACAAAACCTGATTCATTTCCTTCTATGATTTTGAAATTAATTCTCCAGGATAGAAATGAAACCAATCTTCTTGCTGGTTGCATTAGCAATATTTACTCTTTGCATTTGTTACTTATTATAACCTTTTTCTCCTGAATGATCTCATTTCTTATTATCAATGTGCACTTTTTTTAATGTTACATACCATTCTTGTAACTTCTATCACCACAAAAATATAATAGGAGCGAAGCTGGTGGAATTTAGGGTTTTTCAATCAAAGCCTTAGTTTTTCTTTCACTCTTATGCAGAAATAGCTCTTCCACGCAGTAAGTCTTATTTTAAAGAGTAAATCACTATGTGAGGAGTCCCTGCTGGTGATACACTTCTGACTGTTGTACACTATTTTGCCCTGTAATCTATGCAGAAAAAAGTTCTTACATTCCACAGAGGAGGAGATTTTACTTGGAAAGGCGGACAGAGTTGTCCATCCCAGCCTTCAAACCATTCTCCAGTCCCATCAAGCAAGTGATAGGGAGCAAAATCCTCGTGGTCTACAGCACATCAATCCTACCTAGACAAGCAATGTGAAACTCAGCAACACTTGGCCACCACAACTGCAGAGGAAATACCAACAGCAGAATACAGCAGAATAATCCTGGATCCTCTCCCTGAGTGTCCCAGAATGTGACACATCCAACCAGTGCATGACAGCAAGCAAAAGAAAGTAAAAAACCATTGTGCCCCAGGAAGAATTCACACAAAATACCTACAGGGGGAAAAAACACCTACTTGCCAGTCAGTGAATGTTTCTCGCAGAAGAATCATTTCCTCCTTATCCTTCAGTCTGGACCCTCAGGAGAAACCTCCTGAAGATGAGCCTGGGAACTATGGGCTCGTTTGTGACTCTGCACGATGCCAGAAATAAGAGGCTTAACAAAGACATATTTTTGACATTTTGTAAACTCTCCTCTCCACCGCCAACCTCTCTGTGCTGTTCAGGCTATAAAGAACCAGTCTCTCTTTTTCCCCCAGGAGGGAGCAAGCCTGAAATTCCTCCATCTCTTATGCATTCTCCTCTCTCCTGCAGTGAGGAGCCCCATATTTCACAGGTACCCATCACCTGTATTATTAACAATTGGTACCCAGCCTGCTAAACTCTGAGCAATAATCCTAAATTCATCTTTATCTTGTAGACTCACAGAATCTTAGACTAGTTTGGGTTGGAAGGGACCTTTAAAGATCATCCAGTCCCACTCCCATATCTTTGAAATCTGTTGCATTTATTTCAGAAGAATGGCTTTGTATGTCTGAAATCTTTCCTGAATTCTACAACTATGACAGTTGGCATGTTAAAAAATTATTTCCTCTTCTTATAAGCCTCATAGCTGCAACAAAATAATCCACTATCTTTATCTGATGTTCCAGAATCAATATATTTATGCCTTGCTAAGGTGCTAGAAAAGCCATACTATGCTTCATAGTTATTTATTAGTTTATAATTAAGCATGCACAATATGTCCACTGTTTAACAATACACTGCGCACACAGGTATGACGGCGGGGACTTAAGGCTGTGTGTTTTCTTTTTGCATTTGTTCCTCTGTGAACAGCTGTGTAGTTGTACCATCATATTATACACCTTCATATATTTACTTAATACTTCAAATAACATTGACACTGATGGCTCATATTTTGGTTACCATAGACTTTTTTAGCTATAATTTGCCTCTGTTAAATACACAACTCACTTTCACTGTACAAAAGAAGAGAATTTATAGATTATTTCATCTTGCAGTGTTAGGGATATCCATGAAGTCAAAGTTCTCTGCATACATGGAAGGAATAGCAAATCAGAGCTAATTAGTGCAGTGAGTCCCTGGGAGGAAAAGTTTCCACTGCCTTTGAAATTTTCCACATCTCAGGTGAGCTGATCAAGCAATGAGTGCGTTGTGACAAACGGCAAAGCTGATTATTCCCTTTTTTTTGCTATTTGTTTCAAATAATATTTCCACACTAATATGCCTCCTAAGTGAATGTGTAATGTTTACTCAGGCAAGAATAATACTCTTTTTTTCTTGTTTACCAGACAGTTGGCCTTAAAATTTTGCATTCATAGAAGCTGAGTAATACACTCAATGGTAAGTAATTTTTTCCCCTTTACTCTGCAGAAGGTTTTAGTGGGAGAAATTTCCTTAGGAAATACATGCCAGAAGAGAGGAAAATGTGCTGTTGTACTACAGCTACATGGGAAACAAGGTAATTGTAATGTTTATTAAGCTTCAGCTTTTATATAAGCTACAGCTTTCACCTTGTATATTTCTTTAATCAGATAAAGAAATAAGGGATTTGGCAAGAATAACAGACCTTTATAGCATGTTCAAAATTCAGCATGCTGTGTTCTGGTGTACCAAATTGGAGGGATTTCAAGCAATGTTCACTGAAAATCAGCAACTTTTTCTTACTTGATTTTTTTGGTAACCAGCCAATATGAGAATCAATATTATAAATCAGAAATTTTTCTGAACTTTTCATGGTCTCTCATTAACACACGAGAGGAAGATGGGGAAAGTAATAACATATTTCTTTTTGTTTCTCTGCTTCTGCTGCTGTTTCTCTGTATACTATGAAGACAGTAGAAGTCTGTAAATGTGCTCCAAGTTAACTTAAGTTGTGTTACAATAGTCATCCTCAATTTCCGATCTCACGCTTTTGTCTTTAACTATGAGCTTATATATATCTTATTTGTTCTTGCGAGCACCATCAGCATCTAAATTCAGCACCCTTGAGGCAACTCTGAGATCCTACACGTGAAAAATGTGTGCATTGCCACATGCCCCACATTCCCTGAGTCCGCCTTAAAATTTTAAAACAATTCTTTGGAGAATAAATTGATGTGGGGCTCCCAAGAACAATGTGGAGCCAAAATTTTCAATCTACGCATGAAACAATGGTCATCTTTAATTACTACTCCCTGACACAATGAATTAAACCTTTCAAGGAGGGAAATGAGCAACAATGCTTGACTGAAGTCAAACAGTGAGTATTTTCATGTGCAGGGCAGACACTCACTTAGAGCATCACCCAGAAGAAGGGCTAACCAAAACTCGAATCACCCAAATGTCCATGAAAGCAAAGGGCATAAATGTGGTTGAATCAAACAGCTGTTTGTTATGAGTGTTCTCAAGTACTAGGTAGGTAACATTTGGACAGTGTATCCCATTGTTTAGGATAAGTTAAAGAAACCATTCTCTGGCCAGAATTGTTTCTGGTCAGACTCACGTTATCACAGCTCTTTTCTCACCCCATCTTTCTCTCTCACTGGCTGCTGTGGCCCCTCATCTATGTGTGGTAGAACAGATAAGTGGTTGTCATCAACGCCACCACACGCAGGACTCATTATATCTGCCCTCTGAATACTTCAGATGCTCCAGGCAGTGCATTTCAGTTCCTCTGGCCCGGGCAGGGTGTAATCCACTCGCTGTCTGTGTGCTGACTAAGGGAAACCATGGTGGGTTGGTCCTGGCTGGATGCCAGGTGTCCACCAAAGCCACTCTGTGACTCCCCTCCTCAGCTGGACAAGTGAGAGAAAATAAACCAAAAGGTTCATGTGTTGAGATGAGGACAAGGAGAGATCACTCACCAGTTACTGTCATGGGTAAAATGGGCTCAACTTGGGGAAGTTAATTTATTACCTATCAAATCAAAGTAGGGTAAGGAGAAAATAAACCCAAATCTTAGAAACACTTCCCACCCACCCCTCCCTTCTTTCTGGGCTGGACTTTACTCCTGATCTTCTCTACCTTGACCCACCAGAGGCAGAGCGGGATGTGGAACTGGGGCTGTGGTCAGGTCCTCATGTGTTGTCTCTGCCACTCCTTCCTGATAAGGAGAAAGACTCCTCACACTCTTCCTTGCTCCAGTGTGGACCCTTCCCATGGGCTGCAGTTCTTCATGTAATGTTCCCGTGCGGGTCTCTCCCCCACGGGTCACTCCTTCAGGAACAGATGGCTCCAGTGCCACAGGTGCTGCCAGCAAACCTGCTCCAGCGTGGGCTCCTCTCTCCATGGGGCCGGGGGTCCTGCCAGGAGCCTGCTCCAGCACAGGCTTCCCATGGGGTCACAACCTCCTCTGGACATCCACCTGCTCTGCCCGGGGGTTCTACGTGTCGCAGGTGGATCCCTGCTCCACCATGGCCCCCCGTGGGCTGCAGGGGCACAACTGGCTGCAGGGGCACAACTGGGTGCAGGGGCACAGCTGGCGGCAGAGGCACAGCTGGCTGCAGGGGCACGTCTGGCTGCAGAGGCACAGCTGGCTGCAGGGGCACGTCTGGCTGCAGAGGCACAGCTGGCTGCAGGGGCACGTCTGGCTGCAGAGGCACAGCTGGCTGCAGGGGCACGTCTGGCTGCAGAGGCACAGCTGGATGCAGGGGCACAGCTGGATGCAGAGGCACAGCTGCCTCACCATGGGCTGCACCACAGATGGCAGGAGAATCTCTGCTCAGGCACCTGGAGCATCTCCTCCCCCTCCTGCTTCACTGACCTCGGTGTCTGCAGGGTTGTTGCTCCTACATACTCTCACTCCTCACTCCCACTTCTGTTGCACAGCAGGTTTTTTCCCGTTTCTTAGCTAAGTATTCCCAGAGGTGCTCCCACCATCGCCAATGGGCTTGGCCTTGGCCAGCAGCTGGTCCATCCTGGAGCCAGCTGGCTTTGGCTCACAGGATACAGGGAAAGCTTCATCCAGCTTCTCACAGAAGCCACCCCTGCAGCCCCCTCGCTACCAAAGCCTGGCCATGCAAACCCACCCCAGGCTTCCTCCTGGCCCTGACCACAGGTACTCACTCATCAGTGGGCCACTGCCCACCTTGCTTGCAGCTGCAAAACTCACTGCTGGGCAGGCACCCACCTTGTGGAGAACACATATTTTGTATCACCTAACATTGCCAGGCTGAAGGTTATGTCGCCATTCAGATTTTCTCTGAAGGTACTGGAGAAAGGGAAGCAGCTCCAGAGGGCAACGGTGGAGTGGGGCAAGTGATGCTCAGAGAGAGCCCAGGAACACCAGGGAGCCACAGGGTGCCCCAACTGTAGGTGGCTACAACCCACTGAGATGTATCCAGATGAAATGAGCATTATTTAACATGTTATGTGTGAGCCTCATTCTCCTTTGAAACAGAGAGAGACTGCTGATGGATTTAGCCCACGAAGTAGGGGCTAGATCTGTGCTAAACTGCACTTGGCCAGTTTTTCAGCCATACGTTTTTGATACTCATAACATTCCTTGAATTAAGGTTCAAGGAAAACTTCAAAGTCTACTATTGCTTGGCGAAATGAATACTACTAATGGCATTAATCCATGGACTTCAGCTGGACTCTCTACCTGAGAAGAATAAGGAATTAGTCATTTGTAATTATGTATAGTCACAAATGAAACTTCCTAAGAACTGCTGGCATCTTGCTTCATCTTATTCAGAGATAAAAAAACCCCAGAACAGCACAAAACATGGATGATTTGAGGTTTATTTCTGCCATTTAAGAAAATAAAGGAATAATTACCTTGTCTCTGGGGAGTTAAAATACATTACTTTGTTCATTTTTAGTTGTTCTACATTTCTGCTAAAGATATTACGATTTTCTGTTAAATATTTAAAAATACAGAAGTACACCTAAATGTGTATTACTGCACATAAAAGTATAAACACAGAGAAAAGCAAATAATTAATGGGACATTACGATATGAAATTTGACACTCATTTTTACTTAGGAAATAATCGGTAATTGGTATAAAAGCAGAAAAACTTCAGAATTCTAGTAGTTAAGATTTCAAAAAGAAAAGTAACTTGTAGGTATCAGATTTGTCCATTCGGTCTTAATTTGTAACTGAGAGCGGTGCAAAGGATAGAAGTAGTGATAAGTCAATTGGACTTCTAAAGAATGTTTTGCTTGATATTCAAAAAATGTCAAACCGCAGAAATGAACTTTTGTTTACAGCATAAAATTGAGCTTTTGTCCATAGATGTTTTTTCCATATATTTAGATCCTGAATTATATTTACCTTCCCAAAATAATGGGATAAGAAAAAACAAATGGAAAAGATTTCATGTGTTGAGAAAAAGCAGATTGCCTCTGGATGATAAAGAACCTACTTATATATTGTTTCAATAGGCCAACCTATATGTCTAGTAAAAACAGATCAGCTTTGATGCATACAAGCCTGTTTTCAGATCTAATAAAAGATATTACCCCTCTTTACAAGTTCTGGCTTGCTCATTGCCTTATACCATTCTGGCTACAAAGACAGTGCTATTGCTCAAATGTTATTACCACTGCAAACCTCCCAGCTAAAATAACATTACTACTACAAAAATCCCAGTATGAGTTACTTCACATTTGTCCAGCATGTTTTAATGCAGTCCCTCAGAAATGCTAGAGGCCTACACAAAGCACAACATGGCATAAAGTTAATCTGCATTGTATTCTGAGGTGCCCTGTCAAAGAGACATAATGGAACAGCAATTTAATAGCAGTTATCAAAATTCATTCTTTACATATCATCGACATAAACTGACATTTGCTTACTATACCATACCATGAAAAGAGAAATAATGATTTTTAGAGAAGTTCTTGACAATGGGAATAATTTTTGCAGGTAACTGGCAATAAAATACAGTGGAGAAAAAGTTCTAGCTGAAAAATAAAAAAACAAAGAGTGGAATTACAAACACATAGCTGAAGGTTCCAAAATCCTACTAGTCTGCATGCTGCACTGTGAAATCCTTCTTTAGACTGAAAAAAAGAAAATCTTCAGTCACAAGAAAGAAAAAGAAAAGTGGCTTTACAAAACTGCAAACTTCCTTTCTGTTCATATTTTTAGATTTAACCCTTTCTGAGAAGCTATTTTTATCAAGCTCAGATAAAACTATTGATACAAGATCTGAAATGGATCTGTGCTTTGGTTCAAATCATATCAGCATGTTTGTTTCAAAATTTGTGGTTTACTCTTAAATAATTTCTTTTCTATTGTTTCTTTCTCGGTGATCACACCTTCTGGTTTTTTCCCATTCCAAATTTGCATTAATAACCTTTGTCCAATCAGTGTTTTAAAACTTGCCATGTTTCTTAATGACATTGGTTTCACATGATCCCATTGTCTACCTATGCCTCTGCCCATCAGTTCCCATTGAGCCTCTCAGCCAATTTCAATAAACCCTGAACAAGGGATAAGGGCTTTCACTGAGACATTAATTCCCATAATTTTTAGGAAGACTATTAGCAAGAGGAGGAAGAAATGCCAAGAAGTCCCCACTGTTGGAAAGGCAAGCACAATTCAGTTATTATGCCTCCTGCTCGCTATTTCATAGTTAAGCTCCTGACTAGTCCAGCATATTTAACATAAACCAGGCACTTTAGCACGTGAGGGATGTAATTCAGGGTTAGAGGGAGATCAGGGTTGGAAGGGTGGAAGATGCTCAGCCTTAGGAAAACAAGCTGCTTCCCTTCTGCTGTGTACATAGCAGCTCTTGCATTTACAAACACTGTGTAAGTGAAAACTTCTCCACGGACACCCCC